>MU863931.1:0-230459 GCA_033296885.1 Triangularia verruculosa | reverse complement strand
ATTAGAAGGCGCATTGACTGGGCATTAGAATGCAATAAAAATGGGTGTATTTGGTGATGATTTGAGTGTGTGAGTGATGTCTGAAGTGGTGGTGGCGAAGCGCGTGCTCGAGGTGGTCAACATGTTGATTAAGGCTATCGAGGATGGATACCTGCGGCAGGGACACTAGGTAGCCTAGCTGAACAAACACGCTTGGAGCCGGGAGGAAACCCTCTGTGTCTTGAAAACCAGACGACAAAAGATCCGTGCTCCGTTTTTTTCTCTTTTCGGTACTCTAAAAAGATGTTAACCGTCAAACAATAGAAAGCACCTCTTGAATGTAACTTAAATTTAGGTAATGATTTTAACTACCTACCTACCTTCTTAAAATTTGGATTGTGTGATTCTAAGAGAAGACAATGTGCGACATCGAAGACCACCAAACCTACGCTAGGATGACCTTGAAGTGGCCTAAATTATGTAGAGAGAGAAAAAAAAGGTGCGTGGATCTTTTGACATTTGGTTTCTAAGACACAGCTGCTCCAAAGCCGCCGGGAGGAGTTGGTAAAAGTATGACCGACCCTGACTAAGGTACCCATCCATCAGTAGCTAGAATCTGCGGCCCATATTGTTCAGCGAGTCCTCGACAAGGTACTCTCGATCAAAGACCCCATCTCTCCTGGAATTTGCGGTCCATGCTCGCTTTAATCTCCTCGAGATCCACCAAGTCCATAGACACCCCTGACTTTCCAGAAAGGCGGGGTTTCTGCTCTAGGCGTTTCATTATCTTGTCCGCCTCTTTCTGTGCATCTGCAAACCGTTGACGCGCCGACCCATACTTGTCCTTCAACCACCAATACGCATTTTCGAAACCCTGAAAGAGTGTCTCGATGGACGGCACGAAGTGTACCACGACAATAGGTTCCGCAACTACTCGGACGGGTGAAGTCTGCGTCCCGCTATCGCATCTGCAATCTGTCCTCCATCCCAGGGTCGCCCACGCCCCGTCTAAGCCCGAGGGGCCCACAGCCATTCCCTGGGTCAGCGCCATGACTTCCCGCTCCAGCCTCTCCAGAGAAGATTCCACGGTACCGGACCGCCGTACGCACTCCGTCGCGCTAGCATGTATTCTGTCCATGACATCATGCAGACTGGCCAACTCCTCGACCGCATGTGCCGTCCGGGTGGGGCCCTGTTCCTCTTCCTTGGTAGTCTTCACGAGGCCGCGCCACCGGTTGTAAGAGTCAATGCCTACCCACCGCTTCATGAAGGAGGCGTCTAACGTTTTTCCACGTAGCTCCTGGGGCAGCAGCTCGGATACCACTGCGAGAGATTCCGCTGCGGTCCTAACTTGTGCCTGTAGAATGCGCAAGTATTGAGTCATATCGGCAGCCACAGGCCGTACCTTAGGGAAATAGGGGTTGGCAATCGCCAAGATGTGTAGGGCCGTCTCATTGTTGAAGGTATGGTTGAAATAGCCCGGGTCGGCAATACCCGCTCCCTCTGGTCTGGAGAAACCATACCACGAGCTTTCAGCGGGCGTTGCTTCCTTCAGTTTCTGCGAGTTCTCGATTCTATACCCGGCCCAGGCGAGTTGCTGCATTGGTATGCCAAGATACATAGTCGAAAAGTAGATAACGGCATATTGCCAGCTCCTCTCAAACTCGATGAGATTCCCATTAGCGGCATTGCATGTACCAATGTCTTTTCTTCTTTTCTGAGTTTCAGTCGGCGAATCGGGGTCTGTGCTTCTAAAAAGGGAAATAAAGTCCAGCTGAAAACAGAAGTTGTCGAGGATGCGATGGGAGTCCATCAGAACGTGATAGTCATTGTAAAGATTGTTGCCTTTGTGGAGTACTTTGTCTGGCATCAAGGGCTCCGCCACCTCGGTCCAGAGGTTGAACATCTCCCATGCCTGATCCCAGAGCTCAAGTGGATGACTCTCAGCCTCTTGCGGCCAAATGTCCTGGGCGCCGCAGTCGTCGTCTCTGCGGGCCAACAGGTCGGCGACTCCCAAAGCCATGCTCAGAAACGACACCACAACAGCGATGATGGTCAACCGGACACGCCGGACCTCGCTGGGTTGTTTCGTCGCCTGCTTTCTGGTCAGCTGAGTAGTGCTTGCATCGCGGACAAGCCATGCCACGAGGCACGCCACCGCCAGGGCCTGCAGTCCCACGGCGATTTGTGTGTGCGAAAACGCTAGCCGTCCCGATTCTGGAGATTGTGACATGGCACCAAATGCCTCTTCGGCTGGTACGGCTCGGGGGTTGTTGGTTGGAAGTGATAATAGGACTTGCAACGGAGGCGATTGGCATGTAGAGTGAGGTGGTTACAAACAGTGAAGGACTGAATATTGTAAACGGAGACATCAATGAAGCTGAAAGCGTGACTGGGCGCGTCACGTGAACGCCACCCGCACAGAAACTTGGGACTTCTTTGTTTCTGCTTTGTCGGGTGGCCGCCTCATCTCGCAAACGTCAAAATGCAAAGCGCGATGATGGATGCGGCGCGCTACTAAGACCAAATTGTGGTGGTGGGTCTCGTCGAAATGATGCAACAACACTCGTCTGATGACCAGCATGGACCTGCATCTTCTGATGTGCCTGCTCTCCGACCGTTGCAGGAAGGTGGTATGCTTCTGGAGCTGATGGTGTTGAAATCAACAGTGGTGTAGACCGGGACCTATCGGCAGTTGTCATCAATCGTAGGTGGTTTGTGCGATGTTACACGACCGCCACAGGCGGGGGGGTGCATGAAACTATCTGGCGATATTAGCCACCTGCTTCACGATTTGGTAGGTTGATATGTAGGTAGGTAACCTCGCGTCTGTTTAAGGCAATCCGGTAAGGCATGGAGGTAGGAGAAGGCAACCCCGCAGAACCAGTGACTGTGGGTAGGTCAGCATAAGAAGCCGTCTCCACGTCCCCCAGAGTATTTCCAACCGTTGCTCGACGATAGTGTCCCCTGTCCCCTCATCCACAGTATCAAAGTCCTCCAACCGACATGGAGTTCCTCAAAGATCTGGAACTCAGCAGCACCACCATCTGTGCACTCGTGGCAGCGTCTTTCGCAGTCTGGTATACCACCACGGCCTTTGTATCCTGGTATCGTCTGCGTAATCTCCCTGGACCTCCGACTGCCAAGTTCTCCTATTTTTGGCAATTCCAAACCATCGTCACTGGCCGCGTCGGTGATCGCTATCTCAACCTACGAGATTATGGCCCGCTCGTAGTCACCGCGCCGGGAACCGTTGTCACAGATGACCCCGACGTTCTTCGCAAAATATCGGGAGCCAGATCGAGCTATGGTAGATCTCTGTGGTACGCCGGCGCCAAATTCACCCACGACACTGACAGCATGGGTACGCAAGTCGACACTGTGGCGCATGATACACTCAAGGCCAAGACGGCAGGCCCCTATGCCGGGCGCGAAACTGAAGGGGGGCTTGAAAAGGCTGTTGATGCACAACTGATCCGCTTGATCGATCTGATCCGTCGAAAATACCTGTCCCGGAATGGCGAACTGCGCCCGGTTGATTTCTCCCTGGTGTCGAGGTATTTTACATTGGATGTCATCTCTGGTCTGATTTTTGGCAAGCCATGGGGCCATCTGGACGAGGGTGCCGATGTTCTGGACTGGTGTTCCTCCATGGATACGCTGCTTCCATTGATGACAATGGGGTTTGAACTTCCTGCTCTTAGAAGCATCCTGATACCGAAATACGGACTGTTGCGTTGGTTTGGGCCGAGGGCAACTGATAAGAGTGGACTAGGCGTGGTCATAAAGTATACCTACCTACCTAACTCATCATTCTGGTGTCTGAACCTAACACATGAATGTTCAAATGACGCT
This sequence comes from Triangularia verruculosa, assembly GCA_033296885.1. NCBI lineage: Eukaryota > Fungi > Ascomycota > Sordariomycetes > Sordariales > Podosporaceae > Triangularia > Triangularia verruculosa. The sequence goes on along the minus strand of MU863931.1, from coordinate 226,625 downwards.
AACAGCAGATACCTCTAGACACGTCAATGAGCTCATTTGCCAACGCTTTGAGAACCAGGAGAAGCATGCAAAGGACATGATGTCTGGCTTTATCCGCAATGGAATGACCAGAACTGAATGCGAAGGAGAGACCATCCTTGCGATTCTTGCCGGAACTGACACAACGGCGGTAAGTGTGGCGATTAGCTAAGGTACCATGGAGGCCATGATAAAACTGATCGAACCCAGAGCACCATCAGATCGAGTCTACTGTATCTTATGTTATCACCGCATGCTTATGCCCGGTTCAAAAAGGAGATCAAAGAGGCCGTCGAACAAAGAAAGGTGTCCAGTCCCATTACTAATGAGGAGTCCCTGACATTGCCTTACACACAGGCTGTCATGTGGGAGGCTTTCAGAATTGGCTCTGCGTTAACGTTCGGTCATTACAAGGTCGTCCCGCGTGGGGGCGATACCATCCACGGTTTGTACTTACCGGAGGGAACAAATATTGGCCACAACACGTGAGTGATTGAATACCTACTCAGCCACTCCAGTGTCCTGGCCCTTGTGAGTGGCAACACCGATCGATGCTTACAAACTCCCCAGCATTGCCTTGACTCATAAGAAGGCTATCTTTGGGGAGGACGCCGATGTATTCCGCCCAGAGCGATTCCTCGAGTGTAACGCCCAGCAGAAAGCCGAGATGATACGGGCTCTCGACATTGTATTCGGCGGCGGTCGGTGGACATGTGCTGGCAAGAATGTTGCGATACTTGAGCTGAATAAAGTGATGTTCGAGGTAAGATATATCTCAGAGCGGCCTTAGTCTCTTGGTGTCAAGATTACCTGGTACTGACTCAACATCAACACCTGCTAGTTAATGAGGCATTTTGACTTCCAAGTTGTCAATGTTCACACACCAGTTAAGGAGAGGGCCTATGTCGGCAAGTTGCACGATGATATGTTTGTGCGGATTTCAGAGGCGGATTGGGATATTGTTTGAGGATTGGGATGTCAAACCTGTTGAAAGATAGTTTGAAGGCGTTAAAGAATGACTCGAAGCTGTTAAAAGATAGCAAACAACGCTTGAAAGATAAGGTAGTTAATAGGCCTTAACAGATAGTTAATACGAGACCAAAGATGGTGAACAGGCCCTTCCTGTAATTTCCCTCGGCCAGGCAGCTTCAGACCCTCCACGATTGCGTTATGGCCCGTGCACGCAATGTTGTTGTTTTGCTCCGACCGTACGCACCTCACTGAAAACACTGCCCCAGATTAAACAGGTCAAGTCGAGGCAGTTTTTGCTATCGAGGTCGAGCTGTAAACTGCCCCCACCGGGTTTATCTTATCCGAGCCAGCATCACAGATCTCTGATATCCCAACATCAAATTAAGCCTAAGTTGTGTGCGTATATTGCCAGCACCATCTACTTCATCCGATCGACTCGACTGATTTCGAAAGACACCGCAGAAATTTTTAATGCCGCCATGCTTCGCCGGGCTCGTGACCGCCTTTCCCGCTCTTCCCGCCGTTCTTCCCGCCACCCAGCGACTGCAGACCCTGACCCACCCCTGGTTGACAATAGTGAAGCTGGTCAGTCTAACACACCCGACACATCTTTGGATCCGGATTGGCGTCCACACTTTTGATGGGTGGACTGACCGAAAATAAGCCTGGAATGTCATAAGGGGTTTGATCCTGAGACGGGTGATCATCATTGCCCAAATGCGAGGATGCGATATGAACAGCATCGTCAACTACCTTGGTATGTACCTCGTGAGACCGCATCATGTTCCCATTGTTGAAACTTCTTGGGCCGAGCTAACTCCACCGCCAATTCCACAGCCTGTATACGGATAGCCGAGCTGCTTTTCAACATCGTCTGGCAGAGAGCTCAGCAGCTGGGGTATGACAGACCCCTGTGGGTTCCCGTGGAGGTTGAGTGATGCCGGGTAGAAGAAATTTACCCCAACCGCTACCTCAGTAAGCTGCCGATGTTCTTGAGGGATTCGAATCGAATCTTCATTAAAGAGGATCAGTCCGACCTCCTGGAGAAAAGGGAGGAGGTGGCTGAGGTTGTCAAGGGGGTGGCTGGAGAGGGGGCTGAGGAGGAAGCTAAGATTGAGGACGGGAAAGAGAAAGTGAGAGAGAGGCTGAGGGTTGTGGAGTAGGATGGCATTCACGATATCACGGCAAAGGCTCGATAGAGCAGATTACTGAGGTGGTATTCTTGGCTGTGGATCTGATAGGTGGATGGAATGTTTTAGTGGGATATAAATAGGTATGGTTCTGTACGCTCTTTTGAACCATTTCCTTTTGTTCTGTCAATATCATCAGTTCAACATGTGCTTCGTGATAACTGCGTGGGTTCCAAACTCAACAAGGGTTTGACTTCCAGTGAGCCTTCCATTTGCAAGCTTTGAAGACTTTCCTTGAAAGCGACGCGGAGTAACTACTTCAGGAGGGTCCGACTCGTGTCGAACCTGTGGGCATAGACCTACTGCATTTCCTCTGCTTCTTCTGTAGAGATATATACCACCCTACCTACCCTGTGGGTAGGATGTCCTTTTGGTTCCACATCTTCTTCTTCTGACCTGCAGCCAGAACCGCTACCAACCTTTTTCCCTAACCTACCACAGACCAATATTATGTATTGCCCCCCACTTCGCTGCCGCCCCCGGACAACCGAATCTCTAACCGGTCTTCCCATTTCAAGATTGTCATCAGTACCACGGGTGTCAACGTAAGAAACCTCGCCGGTCCGAACGTCGCTCTCAGCGCATCGACAACGACATTATCAAAACCCCGCAAACAAGCAGCATCCCCCGTCGTCAGCCACACACCCAGCGTAGCCTTGAGACTGGAAAGTCTTGTTATGAAGGCCCGACTGACGCCAGATAACTCGCAGCAACCGCTGCCGCCAGTAACTACTCCAAAGAGTCAAACCACAACGAATCTGGGTTACGGTAACCCCGCCGAGTCCGCCCGCACATCGTCACTGCGAAACCCCCTATCACCATCATCAGCCTCAAATGCAAGCTACCTTGCTATTTATCACCCCAAGCCCCTGAAGCGATCATTTCAGAACAAAACTGCGGAGGCTAAGCCCGCGGCAATCCCCACGATCCGCGACGTATTTCCGCCTGGATCTCAAGACGAACTTGACCGAGTACCAGGGGTTAGCCCGAGCGGATCCCAATTTCTGGCGCCCTATCTCAACCCTGAGGACTGGCGATTATTTCCTGTTGTATTATTTCGGCGACAGGGCCTATGTCAGAGGCCTGCCCCCTGGTTTTGATATCTGGACCGCGCTTCTGCGCGATGCTGAAAGATACCTACCTATTGAAAGATGTTGATTCGAGGTTTGGTTTGTACAGCTGATATGTGGGATTGATCTGCTGGCTGAAGTATTACTGTCATCGCTGTGCTAGAATGGTAATTTCGATGAGTGTGTGTGTGTGTGACTTTTATTCGCCAAAGTCAACTTGCTGCGTAGGTAGCAGCCGTCTTTGGTCGTCAGGTAATTTAAATGAAAGGATGGGTATTGTGGGATATAAAGAGGTGTTGCCGCAAGTTAGATACCTTACTTTAATCAAAAGATTTCCTCTTGCTCTTAGGAAGGCAATCCAAATTAATATAGCAGCCTTTCGCGCTCCGTTCACCATGGCGGCACTCGATAGCGGCACTCTGCTGTAATTGAATTTTTGGCTGCAAAACCAGTGCCAAGCCAGGTCTTCAAGTTAAACAGGCGTCTTGCACTGACACGTTCAACACTACAAAAACAGCGACCTATCAATTGCCACAATCACGTATTAAAAGGCCGAAAATGGGTGCCATTGAAAGCCCAGTATTAAATATATCTATTGATAAATACTGGTTCAATTGCCAGGCCTTTTAATGGCCTTAGGTGGAGGGGCCTTTGGTTGCCAAAAGACGCTCGTGCGACACAAGGTTTCGAATTCAACGCACCGCAGGCCATCCACATTTCAAGCATCTATTGGATGGAAGCACCTGTTTGATAGCTTCTTTCTCATTCACCGACTTTTACCACTACTTTTGACCACATCTTGAACCACTCGTATCAGCTCTCCTCTTTCAAACTCCAAAACCGCACTACCAGCTCGTGCTCCTGGCCGTTTCTTTAGCTTTCAAGCGACGGAGTTGTCAGAGCTCCGATGGTTTCTCAATCAGTTACCTGGTAATCAGCGATTACCTACCTTAAGTCATCAGATATTCATGCTATTGTCGCTAGAATCAATCCTGAAGATGTGGCCCTGGATTCCAATTCATCCAACTAGGTACCTAACAAAACCTAATCCCAGGTGCCTTGGCTGTCCTCTAAACGGCTCCCCTCCTGCAGGCGGAGCACCACCATCTATTTTTCCTGTTTCCCCTTGAATTCAGAGCCCAAGGTCCTGTCACAATGATGTTTTCATCGTGGCTGTGTTTTGTACCTAGCTATCTCTCTGCTGGAGGTCCCCACTCCACCCCAGTGCTCCCAATTGCGTCAACCCGTGGACCGCAATCTTGAATGTTTACTGGCAGGTTGTGGATGTCAAAATATTTCTCGATTGATTTTTGAACAGGAAGATTTATTTTAAATCATTAGAAATGGCCAAGTTCAATCATCCCAACTCCAACGCCCTTACTACCTAACAAATGTGAAACACAAGAAATCTAAACATATCACGTCCCAGTTCTATCTCCTCGACTTATTTTCCTTCCCAACCGTCGCGTCCTGCCCCGAAAAGAAATACCCGAAGCCAATTTTCTTGATAACGCCAATCCAGGCCAACCCAGCCATCCTCTCATACTTGGTCCTCTCCCCGACAGTATTCTCCGCGATGTACCCCTTCAGCTCCTCAACCGAAACCTCGACCGAACTCTGATAATGCCTGAAATCCACCCCGCCTTCCTTCCCATGGCCTTGAACAATCTCCTCGGCCAACTCCCCGGCCACCTCGACCGCCTTGATCAAATCAATCTTGCCCTCCCACGCCCCGAAGTCTGGCACCTTCTCCGACAAGTCCACGAAATTGAGAAACTCCTCCAACACCGCCTTCTTCGCCCCCGCATCCGTCTTCTCTGGAGAAGCAGGCAGGAACCGGTACACACGCCCCGGCAATCCCGATTTCTCCAGAACTTGCTCGCTCGCCCATCGGGAGGCGACATACCCCTCCGATCCATCAACCTTTGGCAAATGGAACCTCGCCGACGTCTCGTTCTGCAGCAGGCCCTCTGGCAAGACCCCGATGGTGGAGATGTAATGGATCGGGATCTGTCTCGGGGAGGCGAGCTTGACGAGCTCCTTTGTCGGGTGGAGGTTGGATGGCTTGAGGACGTGGTAGTTATCCCAGAACGACCTGACCGCGCCGAGGTGGAGGATCACGTCGACGGTGCTGGCTAAGGTGGCAAAGTCCGATTCGGAGAGGCCGAGGAGGGGGGAGGAGAGGTCGCCTGGGTGGGTGATGATCTTGGAAGAGGTGAAAGGGGGAGTCTTGGAGTTGCGGAGGGCGACGAGGTGGATTTTGGAGATGGAGGGGGAGGAGGAGAGGATGGGGAGGAGGTGTCGGGAGAGGAAGCCGGTTCCGCCAGTGATGAGCACAGTTTTGGAGGAACTGGCGATGGGAGTGCGTGGGATGGAGGAGAGGAAGGATGGAATGGTGGGAGGTGTGATTTCGGTTTCCCAGTCGATGCTGCTGACAGAGGGGGTTTCTTCGATCTTGCGGGCCATGGTTGAGAGGGTGTTGGCACCGAGCAAGTCAACCAGGCGGATGACGACGTTGAAGGTTTGGCGGATGCGTTGCTGGAGCCGGATGACCAGGAGGGAGTTGCCGCCGACGAGGAAGAAGCTGGTTTGAGGAGCAATGTCGAAACTGAGCGAGTTGTCATTGTTGTGGCCGAGGACATCTTGCCAGACACGGCGAAGTTGGATCATGGTCTCGGTCATCTCAGGCGCATCATCTTCCTTTGTTGCCGTCGAAGCCCGCTGCGGGAGTGGCATCTCCCTCAGTGCTTTCCGGTCAACCTTGGAGTGGTTCGTCAAAGGCAGCTTGTCAAGTTGAATGGCGGCAACTGGAATCATGTACTGAGGAACCTGCAGGTGGCCGAGGAGATGTTGCAAAAACGCTTCCTTGTCGGACACGTTGCTTTGAGGGGCAAACACAACGTGGGCAACCAGGAAGTCGGGGTTGCCCTCGCGAAGCGTGACGACAGCCTCCCTCAAAGCACCATCAGAGGCCGCGACGATGTTGCTCTCAATGTCAGCCAACTCGATACGGAGCCCTCTGATCTTGATTTGTGAGTCGCCAGCGATGCGACTGTGGAAGACCATGGCGCCGTCAGGCTGGAGATGCCCGATATCACCTGTTCGGTATATGCGCGTCCAACCGTTGGCAATATCAGTTTCGGACGCGAACGGGTTGTCGACAAAGTGTTTGCTGGTCAGCTCTTCATTCTTGAGATACCCGAGCGAGACACCCGCCCCGCCGATACAGACCTCTCCCGGCATGCCAATGGGAACCGGTCGCAATTGTTCATCGACGATGTAGGTGTTGTAGTTCGGCAACGAGTACCCGCATGGAATACGGCCCATCGCCTCAATCGCCTTGGCGTCATGATACGGCATCTCCATCTTGTGCGACGAAATCGAGATCTCGGTCGGGCCATATGAGTTGAAGAACTTGAGCTCGGGGAGCTCAAGTGCGGCAAACTCGTTGGTGACAGCGCTGACCAGGGGCTCACCGCCGCCAAAAGCAAATCTCCACTGTGCCGCTTGTCGGAGATTGTCGCCGCCGAATTGCATCCAAAGCGAGTACTCAGATGGTGTAGCCTTGGTGTATGTGATGCCCGCGTCCTTGATGATAGTGGTAATGCCAATGGGGTCGCCACGAGTGGCCCACGGGACAACATAGACAGAGCCGCCGTTGACCAAGCCGGTGTAGATTTGATCAGAGGAGTGATTGAAGGTGAAGGCGCTTTGCTGGAGGGTGTGCTGCGTGCCGAGCTTCCACATCTTGGTGTAGCCCTCGATCTCGTTGCGCAGACCGGCGTGGGTAACGACAATTCCCTTTGGCAGACCGGTTGAGCCACTGGTGTAGAGGATTGCAGCTGGGGATGATGGGTCTGCGATGTTGGGGATGGGCTCGGTGGCCTTAGTCGGCACAGCGGAGACGTTGATGGCTACAGCGTTGGGGACGTTGAGCTGGGGAATCTGGTTGAGCGTGGTGCCATCGGCGAGAATAGCAGCTGATTCGCAGTCGACGGCGACCGCAGAAAGCCTGGCGACGGGATTTCTGAGGTCCAAGGGCACGTAAATTGCCCCGACTCGGAAGATGGCAAGCATCGAACAGACCCAGTCGGCAGTGGCGTCCTGGAAGACTGGAACCCGAGATCCTTGACCAACTCCGGCATTTTGCAGAGCCTCGGCAATGGCCTCAACCCGACTGACCATGTCAGCATAGGTCAGGACCTTGCCGTGGCCGTCTTTCAAGGCAATCTTGTCTGGGTTCTCCAAGGCAACCTGATCGATGCGATGGGCGAGGGTAGCAGGCCAGTCTGACACCAATTGAGGACCTACAACACGTCAATATACTATTTCACAGTCAGAAATAGAACCACCTACCACGACCAATGTTGACCGCCTCCACGAGTTGACTTTCTCCAAAAAGGGGTGTGGCTTCCAACGGTAGCGAGACATCCGCCGAGAGAACATCAAGTAAATGCACATAAGTCTCCATCAGCAACTGAGCAGCAGTCTGATCATACAGACTCTTCTGGGCCCGAAACATCACCAGCGCATCGGTAGAATTGTCTGTGACATCAAGCGTCACATCGTACGCTGTCCGGCCGGGATGCAGGGCCTGTACCTCAAACTGACAGTTGCCCCATGCGTGCTTTTCCTGTGCACCTTGCCGGTAATCAAAGAAGGCTTGGAAGAAAGGAGAGTGCATAGACGACCGGGCAATGTTGAGTTCTTTGAGGAGCACATCGAAAGGGAGGCGAGAGTTACCCAAGGCGGCATATGTTGCGTTGCGTGCTTCTTCAATGGCCTGGGAGAACTTTTGGCCAGGCTGTCGGCGAAAGCGGAGGGTGAGTAGGTTGAGGAAGAAGCCGATGCTGTTCATGACGTCGCTGTCGGTGCGGTTGGCGTCGGCGATACCGATGGTCAGGTCGTCGGCTTCGGTGAAGAGGAAGAGCATGGTCTTGAAAGCGGCAAGGTAAAAATGAAAAGGGGTTGAGCGCTGGGTTTTGGAGGCGGCCTTGATCCGTGCCGCGAGGGCTGGTTCGAGGTGACAGCCAACCTGGTGGATGTCGAAGTTCTGCATGCTCAACCTCGAGCTAGTTCGCGCCACCGGCAGAAGAGGGAGGACAGGCGGCTGTTGGCCTCCTGGGAAAACTCCACGCCAGTAGTTGAGCTCAGTGACCATATCACCATTCTCAAACGCCTGACGCTGCGATGCCGAAAACTCGGGGAACTGCCGAGGAGCCTTGCCCAGAGACTGATTGTTGTACGCCTTCTCCAAATCAGAAAGAAAAACCTGAAACGAAACGCCGTCCATGACAATGTGATGATAATTAATAAGAAGGAAATGGGAATGGTCCTCTGGGGACTTGGAAAGCAGCACAAGCTTCATGCTTTCCCCAGCGGCGAGATCGAACTCGTGGGCCTTGAGATTGGCGTATTCAGCGGCAACATCCTGGTCCGAGTTGATCTGCTTGTGCTCGAGGCGGAGTGGCGAGCTAGCAATCACCTTCTGATACGCCTGGTCAGCCTCGGTCTGGTCCGCAACGAAACAAGTACGAAGGGCCTCATGTCTGGCCGTCACCACACGGATGGCTCTCTCGAGACTGCCGACCCGGAGGGATCCGGTGACGCGGTAGTAGAAGGCCACGTTGAACGTGGTGGGGTCTTCAACCAGATGGCGGAGAAACCAGAAGCGGGACTGACCGAATGAGATTTGCTCGCTCTTGATGAACTTGAGAGGAGCAGGGGCGGTGGCAGCCACAACGGCCTGCTTGGTGGCATCGGCCTGGAGGTTCTCAGAGGAGGCAGAACGGGATGACAGTTGGGTGGATGAGCTGGCCGCAGTCGTGACATCGACTGGAGTCACCATACTGGGCGCGGTAGAATCGTACTCGGACTCAACTGTGGGCTCTGGCTTCGGTTGGGTCTTCTTGGGAGCGGCGTTTGGCTTGGACTCTGGGCCAGCTTTGCCGAGGCCGGAGAGCATCTCCTCGGGAACCTTCTCCAAAGCGCGCTGGCACAGCTCAGTGACTGAAGCACCGCCAACAACCTTCAGGACCGGAATGTCAACCTTGAGCTCCTTGAGGAACCAGGATCGAACTTCGACAGCAACCAGTGAGTCAACGCCCAGTTCAACAACGGGAGCCTCGTGGTCAATGGCCTGGTCCGAGATTTGCAGAATAAGGCGAAGCTTTTCAGAGAAGCATGCTAGAGGAAGTGTTAGTGTTGGCCTTAACCCGCAAATGAGGCATGCACTTACCTTCAAGAATCTCGAGAGCCTCGTCCTTGGTTGAAGCACCGGCCAGCTGTACTGTAACTGGAAGGGATGTCTTCTTATTCTCATCTTGACTCTCCGATTGAGCCCCCTTGGCCTCCACAATACAGTGGCTAAAGCGGGGGTTCTCGAACCAGGGACCTTGAATGTCTTCGTCGTCACGAATAGTGCGGATACCCGTGGTAACGACGGCGTCCGGAATACCGTCCTTGTCCTCTGGCTTGGGGTAACCCGCCTGAATGGCTTCTGCGAACATATGATGGAACTCGGACTCGGCAATGCTCATCAAGCCGAAACGAGTGAGCTGGTCCATGACTGCCTGTCCAGCTGTTTCGACATAGCCCAAACCAGCCACACGGCCGATATCGAGGGCGGAAGCGGCAAGCCCACGCTTGCGTCTTTGACGGGCAAGACTGTTGAGGTAGCCGTTGGAAGCGGCATAGTTTGACTGGCCAGAGTTACCAATGACGCAGGCGGACGAGGACAAGAGCATGAAGAAGTCAAGATCCTCGTTGTAGAAGATATCATCAAGATGATTTGAACCGTCAATCTTGGGGCCCAGAACCTTCTGCATTGTCTCAAGAGGCATGTTTGAGAACAAGCTGTCGTGGAGGACCATGGCTCCGTTGGCGACACCGGCGATGGGGGGGCAGGTGGAGCGGATATCGGCGATGAGTTTCTCGACAGACGACTTGGAAGTGATATCATTGGCGAACACCTTGACAATCCCGCCAGTTGCCTGGACTGCTTCGAGCCATTTAGGGTCCACCTTGGGAGATCTTGAGGTAAGAATGACACAACCAGCTCCGTTCTTGACCATCCACTCAGCCACGGACTGGCCAATCTGACCGCTCAGGCCCAGGAGAAGGTAAGACTTGTTCTTGGAAAACAGCTTCTCGGCGTCGAGGGGCTTGACTCCGACATTGACCGTGCCATTGACAGCCCAGTTGATGACAGCAGTGGGGTGGTGAAGGAGAGACGAGCCAAGCTCCTGGATCTGGGTAACAGGAGTCACCAGATCATCACTGTCATCCACAACAGAAGTTGCGGCAGACACCGCCTCCTGAAGCTTGGACGTGATGGTCTCTTGGCTCGAGAATGGGAGCGAGGAAGCAAGGCGTGAGACGTCGGATGCTTGAATGCGCTTATAAGGTGCAATGGTTGCCAACACCTCTGCAATGGTCTCGCTGAGGTCACGCTGGTTAGTGCCCGAGGTCAGGTTGAGGAAGTGCGTGGGTTTGGCCGGGAGCAAGGCCTTGCGAATGATATGCCTGGGAGAACGGCCACTCAGCGGAAGTGCCTCCTGGAAAGCGTCGCCCTCCTCAGCATTGAACGAGACGGTGACGCGAATACCCTGCGTGGCAGCCCGGCGGGACAGGGCAGCGGTAAGGAACCTATCCTTGCTTGACCCATGCACCAGGATGCTGCTTCCCGAGGCGATATTGTCGATCAAAGAGGCCGCAATGAGCTCGCTGGCAATCGCCACGAGTCGCGTGGTTGGCTGCACCGAGACTGCTGCCACAGGGTTGACCTCGATGGAGTTTGCCAAGGAGAGAGTAACAAGAGACTCCTGAGTCACAGTATCCTTGCCAACACCAACAAACAGGAAAGTATCAGCAGCCACATTGATGGCTGTCAAAGTCGATGCCTCAACCTTGACCCAGCGGCGCGTCTCCTTGGTGACGGGTCCCACCTCTTCAACCAGCGAAGGAGCGGCATCAGACGAGAGGGCAACACCGATGTTGGACTTTGACACCGCAAGGTCGACGGGCTTTGTGATGTTGCGTCTAGAGGAATTGAGACGAGAATTCTGGGCAACATTGGCCACAAGTCGAGGGACCTTGAGCACGCCCTGGTCCAAAAACACCTCTGGCTCTTTGCTCCACATAATCTTCTTGTCTTCCCACTCGTCAAGGGCGCACTGCCGTAGAAGATGCTCAGCAATGGCTCTCCCGGTGTTCCTTCCGAGGCCCGAAAGATCGAGATGGTTGAGGCTGATGTGGCTGGCTTCGTGGCTGATGGCACGGCTGAAAGCGATACTGGCCATGTGGTAGGGCTCATCCGCCTGGGCACCCTTGGTCACCCAGAGGATGTGCTTCGCCAACTCAAAGAGCCTCTGGAGACCTTCGATCTTCTCGGTGGTCATTTGTTTGAAGATTGGGAAGTCGAGATCAGAGAGGTTGATAATGTAACTCATTGGGTCCATCTCCCGGGCTTCGGCTTCGGTTGGGAGACCGCTGAGAATGGTCGTCTGATGGGCAAACGGCGAAAGCAGCTCTTCAAGCTCCTCGGCCAAGTCGGATGTCTCAATGCTGCCGGTCCCCATGATGACTAGGCTGTCGAGCTGGATAGCTGTCTTGGAGCGGGCAAGCGGGCGACGGAGGAATTGGACCTTGTCGTCGACTGCTTGGGCAGCCATGATGGAGAATGGCCAGGGCAGAACATTGATCTTTGGGGTGCAGGCATCCACGCCCGCAAAGCCAGCCTTTCGGAGGTAGGTGTTCCACTCTGACGGAGTGATCGTAGGGGCATACTTTTTCTTTGGGTTAGTTCCTCGTCGGGTCTTCGAAAACGGGCCAGAACTTACTCTTCTTCCGTCGATCTCAGCACCAATCCACCACCCAGGCAACCCGCCCATAATGTTGCCACAACGGATGGGCCCATTGTCGGTCAACTCAAGCAGCATCAGATATCCACCAGGCTTGAGAAGCTGGCGGACATGCTCCAGGGTCTTTTGCAATGAAGCTGTGGCATGGAGAACGTTCGAGGCGATAACCATGTCGTAGGAGTGGGGTTCATAACCCTGGCTGGAAGGTGGTTTCTCAACGTCAAGCACCTTGAACGTCATCTTGTCGCTGTACGCCCGGAAGAGCTCTGCCGCCTTGTCGAAGAAGCCGACTGAGACATCGGTGTACGTGTAAGAGGACATCTTGTCACCGATTTTCTCGAGGACGGACTTGGTGGCGCCACCAGTGCCGGCACCTAACAGCGGTTAGCTCATGTCAGAGGGTCTCATCAGGCATCAACCACTTACCGATCTCGAGAATCTTAGCATGAGGGTATCGATGCGTGAACTGCTCGACCATGAGAGACAAGAAAGAATTGTACCGAGCGAAACCCAGGCCCTTCTTGTAGAAGTCATCAAGCATGTTGTCGACAAGCATGTGCTCGAGGATGGTCGTCTCACCACGCACGGCGGCAGGGATGTTCTCGCCAACAGCGGCAAGGAGCTTGATATCGATCGTGTGGGAATATCTGTAACATGATTGTTAGCAACACGTCCAGCAACAAGGGGGCTGGATTCGTACCTTTCGATCAGCTCCTTGACCTCGTCATCAGTGTCGGTCGACCACTCCTTCTTCACACAAGGATGTCTCCCATTCTCAACCTCGCCAAGGACGTAGTTCATAAAGTCCCTAAGCGCAGGGTGATGAGCCTGTCCAGCGGCCCACTCCTCCTCGCTGAGGTCCTGCTTCCACTTGCGTAGATAATAGAACGATACCCTCTCGCATACCGAAGCCAGCTCAATCTCCTCGGGTGTAGGCTCAATCCCCTTGCAGATCGACGCGCCCTCCGGATTCGCCACATCCCACTTTGTGTACGAGAACAGCCTGTGATCATCAGCCTCAGTGGCAGGAGCAAACGGCTTGATGGTCAGCCCGTCAACCTGAATCATGGCACCTCCGTCGCTCTCAGGGTTGTTGAACACGTCAATGCTGGCGGAGAACTCGTTCGTCTCTTCCAAGGTGGCGTGAACAGGGACGTGTTCAGGCAAGGGGGATGCGCAAAGGTTGGGGTTGACGCGGATGGAGCGGATGGCGGTAGGGACGTGCAGAGACCAAAGCCTCTCGTCACCTGGCGCCGAGTAGGCGAGCATGGAGGCCTGGAAGGCAACGTCAAGCATGGTAGGGTGGACCATGTAGGGGGTGATATCGAGATCGGAATCGTAGGGGTAAGTTGACACGAGAGTGGCGGCTTGGTTAAGCCGGCGCTTGAGCGAGGTCATGCCCCTGAAGTTTCCGGCATAGCCGTACCCGAGTTTGGAGAGCGAGGTGTAGAAACGTTCGGGATCCACAGAAGACATGTTGGTCTCCAGCAGCGGAGTGGAGGACAGCGTGCTCGGCGAGGGGTTGCCAAAAGCGATCTTGACGGACCCTGAAGCCATGAGGTCCATGTCGGCATCAGCTGAAGAGGAAGAGTACACTGCGAAGGAAGCAGTTTTGTTGGACTTTGACGAGACGATATTGGTAAGTGTGACCAGGGTCTCGACCGAAGCGTTGGCATCGTCCTCGAAAGTGATGGCGCGAGGAATGGCGAGATCGTTGAGCTCGAAGAAAGAGACGGGCTCAGTGGCGAGAGTCTTGGCGGCCTCGAGAGACATGGCGACGTAACCAGCAGCAGGGAAGACGGTCTGCCCCTGGAGCTGGTGGCCATCGAGCCAAGGAATCTCAGAAACCTTCAAAATGTTGGTCCAGCGCTTCTCGCGATCGGTGCTGTCAGGGCATGGAATGCCGAGGATCTCGTGGAAGGCCGCCGCAGTGCGGGAGCGGATCTTCTTCGACTTGCGCGACTCTTGCCAGTGTGACCGGGTGTGGTTCCATTGGTAGGATGGCAGGTTGACCACCAGCTTGGGCTGACGCGTAGAAGGTGAAACAAGCTTCTCATAGGAGGCAAAGTCGACAGCATGAGCGCCAATCTGAGTCCACACGAATCCGAGGGCATCAGAAAAGGCCTCGATGTCAGACTTGCCTCGGCTGAGGACACCAGTGTAAGGAATTTGAGCCGGCCGAACGTCACCAACATTCTGGGTGGCTGGTCCCTTCAAAGCAGGATGAGGACCAACCTCAATAGCTAAAGTAAGCTGTGGGTCACTTGCAACAGCGTTCTTGACTGCGTCGGCGAACAAAACCGTGTTGGCCATGTTGTCACGCCAGTACACATCCTGGAGAACTTCAGTGGCCTCAAGCGGCTTCTCGCTCGCCACCACGCTGGAGAACCAGGCGCACTTTGGACTCTTGTTGACACGAACCCCACATTCCCGCAGGGAGGCAATGTACGGGTCACCACAAGGAAGCATGTGGTGCGAGTGATAAGCCGTGTCGACCTTGAGAAGACGAGCAAACTTCTTCTCTTCGTCAAACACCTTCTTGGCCTGGATCACAGCATCAGCATCGCCGGAAAGTGTGACAGAGGCTGACGAGTTGTGGGCAGCGATGGCCAGTCGGCCGCGGAAAGCGCGCAGGTTGCAGAGTTCCTGGGCATCTTCCAGTGACGTTCCGACAGCCAACATGGCTCCCTTCTGACCGGTAGCCTCGTTACCAGCAAGGCGAGCATATTGACCACGATAGTAGGCGACACGCATGGCATCCACATCGGAAAGGTAGCCAGCTGCGTACGCAGCGCCAATCTCTCCTGAAGAATGTCCGACAACAGCGCTGAAGCTGATGCCAGCTTCCTTCAGCATGTCAACAAGGACAATTTGAATGGCGGTGCAGAGCGGCTGGGAGAGCTCGGCCTCCCCGATGCGAGACGTGGTGGAATCAGCCAGCATCTCATCCACGAGACGCCAACTGGGCCGATCCGCCGTAGGAAGGGTGGTGAGCGCATCCTCCAAGTCACCCAGTCTTTTGCGAACAAACTCGGAAGACTTGATCAATTCGGCACCCATAGCCGCCCACTGAGCGCCCTGACCGGTAAAAACACCCAACACCTTGGGGGCAGAGGTGGACTTGGACGTCGAGCGAACGCCCACTGTCGTGCCAGCCGCACGCTTCAGATCAGCGAGCTTGTCATCAAGCTTGGTCACAAGCTGGTCAACCGAAGCGGCCGAGAAGGCAGCCTTGATGGGAAGATGGCTTCTTCGGCACTGCAGGGTCCATGCAAGATCCTTCGCCTTGGTGTCGCTACGCGTCTTGAGATGCTCTGAATATGCCTCGAGTTGGGCCACGAGGGAGCTTTCAGAGGACGCAGAGAACACAAAGGGGGTGAATAACGCAGAATCTCCGTCCTCCTCGGGTGCCGCCGTAGCAGGGATGTATTGTTCGATGATGGCGTGGGCGTTGCTGCCACCGAAGCCTGCTCGCTTCGTTAGCAACCTCCTCTACTTATGGGTGGAAAATTTCAGGAAAAGAACTCACCAAAGCTGTTGACACTGACACGTCGAGGCACACCCTCGGGGAGTGCAGGCCACGGCGCCAGCGCTGTGGCTACCTTGAGTCCCTTGTAATACTGCTCAATATCGGGGTTCAAGTTCTCAAATAGCAAGTTTGGTGGGATCTGTCCCGCCTGGATGCTCTTAAGCCCCTTGAACAAGCCAGCCAAACCAGCAGCGCCCTCTGTATGCCCGATCACAGTCTTGACCGAGCCAACATACAATGGAGTCTCGTCACCCTTGACGTGTTGGCCAAAGCATTCGTAGATGGCAGCCGCCTCCTTGGGATCACCAGCCTTGGTGCCAGTGCCATGGGCCTCGAAGAATTGGGGGCGATCGGCTGGGTTGTTTTCTGGATCAAGTCCGGCTTTGGCGTAGGTCTTGCGAATGAGGGCAGCCTGGGCTTCGAGGCTGGGCACCGTCAGGCCTTGGGAATGGCCATCCTGGTTGGCGCCAGTTTCCCTGATGACAGCCTCAATGTGATCTCCATCAGCAATGGCGTCAGAGAGCTTCTTCATAATGATGGCGGCTACGCCTTCACCTCTGGCATACCCGTCCGCGCTTGCGTCCCACATACGAGATCTACCAGTGGGTGAAAGCATGTTCATCTTCGACTCAAAGACAAATGCCTCTGTTTTGTTTATAATGGTCAGCCTCTTATTCACTGCGTGAAAGCAAGGGTTCTGTTTGTTACTCACCGGGATTGAGAATAACCTGCCCACCAGCAGCAACCGCCACGCGGCTTTCACCGCTCCTCAAGCTCATCACACCCTGGTGGACCGCCACCAAGCTCGACGAGCAAGCAGTATCGATGGTCATACTTGGGCCTCTCCAGTCAAAGAAGAAACTCAGTCTGTTGCCAATGATGGCTCTGTTTGTCCCGGTGGCAAAGTACGTGGGGACCTGGTTGACATCACGAAGGAGCGTATCGTTCCAATCGACGCCCATGCAACCAACATAGACACTAGTGTCACTCCCCCTCAGGGCTTCGATGCTGTGACCTCCAGACTCGAGAGCCTCGTACACAGTCTCCATCATCAGACGCTGCTGGGGATCGATGCTGTCCGCTTCATTGGGTGAAATGTTGAAGAAGGACGCGTCGAAACGGGACATATCCTGAGACAAGAGGTAGGCGTGGCGGACATTAGTCGTGCCATGGTGAGAACCCACTGGGTGGTAGTAGGCTTCAGAATTGAACCGACTGTCGGGGATGCGGGTTTGGATGTCGGTTGGGGAGGCGAGAAGAGACCACAACTTGGATGGCGAAGTGGAAGGGCCTGGGAAGCGGCAGGCTGTGCCCACAATGGCAATTGGTTCTTGGGGAGACATCTTGCTGGGTTGGTGATGAAAGGCGGGCTATGGTGAATAGCTGTTGCTTTGTGCCCGTTTTGAAGTTGAAGTGTTTGATTGTGGTGGGGATTAACAAGAGACACAAGGAATAGAACTTCCAAAGATCGTACAAGGCACCTCATCAACAGATATATTTACCTCCTGCTATGAGCCGAGAATTCCATCAAGAGCAATAGAACTACTGCTGCAGCGATAACAGTTGCCCGCCGACGCGCTGGATCCTTGGCATCGGTTTCGGTACCTTACCTTAGTCTCCATCATCTCCACGTGTTATGGTGCCTGGAAAGCACAATCCAAGATAGGTCACCGACGGCGACGGTTGAATCCATCCCGCTTACGGCCCACTGGGAGCACCGATCTGCAGCTGATTCCTTCGAGAACAATTATGTGCCACCGAAAGCTAATCGCCGTCATGTATGGCGCCGACCCCGGGCCGGGGGTGCCGGTTGCTCTATCCACGGTTCGGCATGTTTACAACGGAAAAAAGGGGCGCGGTCTTGGCAAGGGGGCTGACTAAGTCAACCCCGATGGTTCGGTGACTTACCCCCCTTCACCCGCCGCACACGCAGACGCAATGCACCCAGAAAATGCACGAGCATGTAAGCAGTCGAAAGAGGAAATATGTTTCTCGGTGACAGGTACCGAAACGCTATTAGGAAGATGCATAGGTATCCTGCTAGAAAAGAACCGTATGATTTCGGAGTCGTCCGCACCTGCCTCTATGGGAATTCCGAATGTCAATTTTTCTTTTCAGAGGTATGATGCTTTAGGGGTTGAGCTTGCGAGCTTGAATTGATTTGAGGTGATTATCCGATTGGAATATTTAGGTACGAGGTGGATGTTGTAGCGAATTAGTGTGGGGGTTGTCATCTTGTTTTGTTGAGGCGATCACTGTCCACTCCAGGTCCCTAGGTAGGTACCAAGATACCTTAGGTACCTAAGGTAAGGTAGGTAAGGTAGGCAGTTAGCGTCTAAACATGTTAGTTAAGCCACCGGATCTTGGACCGAAATATCAAGTGTGTCAACGCAAAGGTAGCATCAACAAAATCAAACAGTTGGATTGCCAAGAGGATGTGGTGAGGCAGGATCGATAAGATGCGGGAGATCACCGTCACAACAACACTGGGAGGCAGATCACGGGCTCCAGCTGGGTATCCGCTGCTCGCTTTGTAAATCGTGACAAATGTACTCTATTTTGGACCCTATGTATATACAGACCAATGGGAATATGCAAAGTGACTTTTGTCCCTCTCCAAGACACCTCAGAGTGGAGTGCTTGGGTACTGAACCTTTCAGGTTATGCGCCCTTTCCGCCAACAAAGCCGTCCGTACAACCACGGCCGGAGCACCAAGATGCTCAGCACCGACGCTCGCAACCCAATGTCACCGACGGCTGGGCAGAACCTCTGCTTCTGCTGGGGTATAAATCCGAGCCGTAGTCTATGAATTTTGTTTTCCGCCCTCCAGGTGTCCTCATTGTTCAAATCCGAAGTGTCTGCCTCAACTTTAACAACCGATGCTGAACCTCCATTTCCAAGTCGCTACTGATCTCTTTGCTGCTCCCAGAGGCACTCGTCGCAGTTGAAGTAGGGCTGCATGGTTCGACAGGCTGCTGTTGCTGCTGTTGAGGGTTGGGTGATAGGTACGCATCAACAGCCTGGTGCTGCCGCTTGATGAGATAGGAGCACAGCTGTACAATGAGAACGAGACGCATGTCGGCCAGCGCTGTGGCGTCTGCGCAGGTGCTCTCGGTGCCCGGTAGTGAAGCACAAGAGTTTCGGAGATCCACATCATGCTGGAGGGCGATGAGGACAGCAATGTAGATGTTCAACAGTAGCGTGTGGCACGCAATCACGAGGTGACGGACCACTGTCGAAGAGTACCCACCCGAAGACGAATGGCCGTAGCTGGCAGACGGAACTGAAGTAGCAGTTTCTTTGTCAATGGAAGACTCGTTGGAGCCAGTGGTAGTATTGTCCGACTGCGGTGTGACACTTCTCCAGAAGTCTGTGGGGTCTCTTGCTGAGGTGGTACCAGCGGTGTCGCTGCTGAAGCCGCCAGTGACGTTGGACTGCAGTAACCGTAGAATTTCGAGAAGGTGGTGTGAAGCCGCAAAGGTGTCATGCAGAGTGTCCGCCGCAGGGGTTTCCCGAAGTGCTGGGTTGATGTTGGGGTTGTGGAGTCGGTGATCGGCACGGAACAGAATGTCCATGTTTGTTGAAACGCCATGGACCAGCCACTTTGCAACCGCATTGAAAGCCATGTCATCGACCAGCGGTTGAGGCTTGTGTTGACCAAGCTCGGGACTCTGCTTGCCAGACAAACCGGCCGTTTCGGCCAGGCTACAGCTTGACCTATGCAACGGATACAGACGGGTGCTAAGTTGAGACAACTGAGCGATCCCAAGATCAGGATCGCTCTTTGCAATACTCGTGGCGTTTTGGAAAAGCTCGAACATGGGCGTCTCAAATTCTGGGACACAAACAGAAGGCGGCGAGCATGGTAAACCCTGCCCGTCAGAGGACCCTGGGTTGATCATGTTCATGAACTCGCTGTCTCCACTATCGATCTGCATTTCGTTCCATTCGATGGGAGCCATCCATGGCCACGCACCGGGTGTCGAGGAGGGGTCAATGGTTCCAGCAAGCAGTTGATCAATATCCCCGTTTGGGTTGGAATCTTCACGCTGGGTATGACTTGCGGTGCTGGACGATCCATCAGAATTTGAAGTACGTGAGATGTCGGAGTTGGCGTGGCTGGTTGTGGAATCAATGGTGGCTCGTCGAGGGCTTGCTGGAGGACGACGGTCTTTCGACTGGCGATACATGCTGGGCCGGCCTTTTGGTAGACTAGAGCTATATACGCACTGGGCATTTTGACGCAAACATCGGTTGCATGGGTCTGTTGGGTTGTCGCCGGCGCGTGTACAGCGCAGCTTTTGGTAGTGACAACGATCGCAACTCAGTCGTCGAGGCAATGGTGCCGGGTTGGGATTCGACGGAGGAGCCATGGTAGAAGCTGGTGAAGGGCGAGAGGAGGTGTTATCTGTTCGGAGTAAACAATGTCGGAGTAAACAATGTCGGAGTACACAATGAGGTACGTCAGAGGGGAGGTGGATTATCTCTTAATTATGCGACTCACATACCTAATTTCTAGGGGTAGCACATCTTTTCTTCAAGTTGCCCATGCCGCGGCGCGAGATGGGTACCGTTGCGATGCCAATACTCGTCCCCGGCCCTCTTAACCATGAAATGGGGTCAGCATATCCCCGAGATCTCTCTCTCCTGCACCCTCAGCGCGTGATAATCCCATGTGGTTAGGTTTGATGATGGCTGTTGGCCAGGATGGGGGTTGCTAAACTCACACCCGCCGCTGATGGTGCGGGTCCCCACACCCCCTGCGATGCACCGATTGCTGTATCCCTCGGTAGAAGCATACCGCATTTGCAGCTCCGAGGACCAGCCCATGCACTCTCAACAGAGATCTCCACTCTGTTCCGTATCAGAGGTAGGCCAACCTAACGCTTTTTGGTTTACAATAACTCTTGATATACAACAGTGTTGGGAAGTTCTTGTTTCTGGGGCCTCGCACCTGCCCTCGCATATACCCTCGCACCGAGCCTCGTACCTACCTTCGCACCTGTCTTTGTACTATTTCTCGCACTAATACGGGTCTTCCCTTTCGTTCGCACTTACCTAGCTTAGCACCGTCGGTCTCAACTGCCTTTGCTTGCAAATCATGATATTACCTAGGGTACTTAGATAGGTAATTATATTCTAGCGTAATAGAGATTCTAAAAATAAAACCAGATGATCGAGCAATGGGAACCAGAGCAGAAGTCTTACGGTACAAAATCTATGTATGCCACAGTTTGAATGGCAGTCATCAGGTACGAAGAAAGAAGTATTGATGTGAAGTGGACTAGACGATACCTAGTAGTGTGCACGAGATGACCTATTGGCCTGGGATGTTTCCGGGACTCGCGGAAGACTGCTAAGCCGAACTGGCGCTGGTTGTGCTTCTCCACAAAGATGATTGGAACGACGTCTTAGAAAATCGATTACATGTTCTCAAGTGCGTAGATTGACGCCATTCACCCTGGATTCAAGACACACCGACATTTGAGCGATGGTGATTTGAATCCCCGTCGATCATGGCTACCTTGGTTGCTTTGCACGGCCGATGCCTCTAGACGAGGTCCAATCATTTTCGTAGGTACTGCTCCATGGGATACATGAGGGAAATCTTCCAGAAGCCTGTGAACGTTCTTGAGGATCGGAGGTGTTTCGATGCAAATGTCGCGGACAGCCACGAGATTTGGTCGTGATATTCTACCGAAACAAAGGTTGCGAGGAGATAGCACACGACTCCGCGGAAGCGTGGCATTTGTCAGAAGGTTCTTGATTCCGCAAAAGGATGGGTTGGGGTAGATAGGTACCGATGGCGTACAAGCACGGAGGCAACGAGACACGTCGCCACCGAACTCGGGGTGAGTAATATTTCTTGTCAAGTAACAATCACATAGGTAGGTAAGCGACATGCTGTCCTGTTGCGTTGCTCTGCACGGTTCAGGCAAAAGAATGAGTACTGGAGGTCAGAATCAGACCTCTGAAATTGCAGGAAGGGCCTGTTCGCTATCTTTGAAAGCCTTTAGAGTATCTTTAGAAGGTTGTTTGCTATCTTTCAACGACTTTGAATCATTCTTTAACGCATCTAAATTATCTTTTAAGGCGTATGAGCTATCTTTCAAGGTTATAGTTTGTAGCACCAGGTTCTCATCTCGGAACGTATCTATGTTACTCTGCAGTGATTGGAGCGGCAAGCGGGAATAATCTTTCTTGGAGGTGTCGATCGCAGAATTTGACCTCCATGGTGTGCTTCATATATGAGGCGGAATATGCACCCCAGAGAGCGGTCATATCGGGTAGGTCGGCAGTTGGGGTACGATACCCCAGATATTTCCGTATCTGGATGTGAGTCTCCCATATCCCGTTGCGAGAGGTCCGACCAAGCTCATCAAGTGTCAATGATCTTCAGGCTAAAAGGTTTCTTGCAACGTCGCACAGCAGGATACTGTATAGAAAGGTTTGTGTTAATATTCCACTCGGACACCAGGGTGCCTATCAATGTTTCTATTCTCGTAGTGTTCTTGATTGTCGTAGTATTCAATATCGTGTGGATTATGATACCCGTCGGCAGAAACTGGTGGGTAAACGTTGGCTATGGTTGGCGCAAGATGTTCACGGGTATAAAGCACGGGCAAGGTAGTGCAACCAGCCATCTGTGAAGCAGGCATCGGCGATACAATACCCTTTGCCACGCTCGATCAGCAATACCACATCTGAAGCAAGATGGTCCAGTTCTCTTCTCTTCTTCTTGGAGCGGGTATCCTCCAGGCCGTATCTGGTGCTCCTTCGCCAGACGCCGACGGATCCATCAAGCAACGACAAGGATACTACTTTCAAAACTGGTCCGAAGGAAATTCGAACATCCGATGCGTCAACGGCCAGGGGGGCTCCTTTACCGCAAACTGGAACTCGAGGGGTGGCTTCGTGTGTGGTAAAGGATGGAGTGGCGGCGGTGCCAGGTACGTGTCGACTTGACTTTTCTATTGATGACAATTCGTCTGACCCGAGTTGTAGGACCATCAAGTACAGCGGTTCCTACAATGCAACCGGGCCTGGATATCTTGCTGTTTACGGCTGGACTCGAAATCCGCTGATCGAGTACTACATCCTCGAGTCCTATGCTGAGCTGGCCCCCAACGAGCCTTGGACGAGCAAGGGCAACTTCACTATTGACGAGGGAACCTTCGAAGTCTTCACCTCGACCCGGGTGAATAAGCCGTCGATCGAAGGCACCAGGACCTTTCAGCAGTACTGGAGCGTCCGCTCGGAGAAGCGAGTCGGTGGGACTGTGACGACGCAGAAACATTTTGACGAGTGGAAAAAACGAGGAATGAATTTGGGGCGCTATGACTATGTGGTGATGGCCGTGGAAGGCTACACGGCTACTGGTGGCAGTGGGTCGGCTGGCTCAGCCAGTATCACGTTGGCATAAGTCAGGGGCATTTCAGATATTCGTTAGTTGAATAAAGGCGTGAACCAGAGGCGTACCTGTTCCCCGCTGAGCACGGGGGGTGTGGGAGTACCATGCCTGTCTTCCCCTGACGAAAGCGGCGCCTGTCGGCACGCAGCTTGGCGGCGGCTTGACTAGGTTACTTGGCAGTAAGACGGGATCAACGGTGGCCGACCGGTGATGCTATCCGGAGCTCTCTGTCCCCCATCCATGGCGCAATTCCAACAATGGGAGAATTCCTGAGGTAATTATTGGCGTCTTGGCCAGGCGTCCCTTTGTGGGTAAATGTCATGAGGTATGATCTCGACGTCTTGGATATGGCAGAGGACGCCTGAAAAGGCACGAGGACACGCGATTGAGAGCAGAAAGAAAATCCGCTGTTCCAATGTTGATTGCTGGTCGCATGCTGCATGCTGCTCTGGAGACGACAGACGCCGGTCTCGTCGTTGGCCCGAATCGGTGCCGAAGTGGGCATCCCGTCCAAGATGGAGAAGAACTATTAACCATTGCGCCAATGTGAATGCCCCCTGCGCCCACCTTCCTTTGTCGGACTTATGCCAAGCTGCCAAAAGTTTTTTTCTGCTCGGCCAGCCTCGTCGTCTTCCCAACGACGAGAGATTAGAAATGTCCAGCGTTTTGATCCCCCATGTAGAGATCCTTCCCGTAGGTAACATAGTCCAAGATAAACAGTGGGATCTGCTGATCCTTTCTAGCGTCCTTCGAGAAGCACGAAGCTTGATACCGTAGCAGCCATGATACCTACTACATAAGGTATGAATGTGACGCGTCAACTCAGGTACACACTGACTGAGGTGTCTCAATAACACGGTGACAGTACCCCATCCCGGAGCACGCCATTCTCCGGTCCATCCGATTGTCTACCCTCTGCTGCCCTGGCCGCCCAGCTCTTGCTACCGCACACAGCGCGCTAGTGGCATCTTGTTTCGAGACATTCATCTTGGAGCGGAAGTTGCCAGCGTGTCTTGGAGAGCACGTTGCGATAGCTTATCAAACTACCCCTCAGCATGGCAACAACGTGCGCCAACCGGTTGGTATCGAGGATGGACAATCAATCTTGGTGGTGGAGAATGCCCATGATTTCCATATCTCCACCTGGGATTTTGTGGATGTGTGCAGGCATTGTGATTTTGGCATGTTTCCCCGATCTGTGTGTGGACCCCTTTTCCCCACACCTTGTGCTGCTACCCTGCCACGGCAGCGGTAAATTATTTTACCTTTCGAAACTTTTGTTGACTGGCAGCCTGACGAATGCGAGCAAAAGAGCAGCACGGTTAGGTAAGAGCGGCGCTGTGTCAGCTGTGATTTCCTTCTCCACTCGCCGAGTCAGAACGTGCCCTCCAGAACCGATCGAGACACGATTTAAACAGCTGCGAGCTCCATCACGGGCCGTGAAAGCGGGTATGTCAAGCTCGATCAGTTCAAACGTCCGCACAGCGCTAAGAAAGAGCCCCGCTGCATCGATCCAGATGTTGAGTGCCCCTTCGTGTGCCGAAGTTCCGAGGACCAACTGTGTCCTGTTGACCACAAACATCACCACGCATGGGCGTATGGTTTCGATGAAGTACCGCCCCCTCTCGGTTCCAAGTCAGGGGCATTACCAACCTGGAAGCAGATGCAAACGGACCAATGCGGGAAGGGGAACGGACGGGAATAACAGACCATGAGGTTCGGGAATATCAGTGACACAGTGAGATGCTGACCGTTGGTATATGGCCGGATTCGCGCCGTGGGTGTCGCATGCATCGAGACGGGACAATTGCGCCACGCAGTTGGTGTTGTGGCATCGGTGGCACAGGTCCGCCTCATCTGGGCTGAAGAGATTGCGCAGGTAGGTAGGTATCCTTTGCCCTTTGGGGACCCACCCATTGTGCAAAAAGAAACGCCCCGAAGTGTAAGCACCCGGAATGTAGAGACACATCTCTCTCGTGTGTCATTCGGCGTATTTTCCTGTGAGGGCACCAGCAACTGCAAACTCGGAATCCCGAGTGCCACTCCGCGATGCCTCAACCCCAGTCCGTCTCTCGATGGACTGAAGCTGTCATGCTTCGATATCACCGAACGTCACACAGTTGATGGTGATTCCGCGAAGCATTAAGGGCCCAAAGTCATCACCATGGCTCTCGACGCCCAGTCCCATATTCCTCTCCCTCAATCCCCCAGACCTCTGCTGCCCCACCACAACTACCACACCCCCAGCTTTTGATCCATCGACATTGCTATGCACGTCCTAATTGTTGGAGGTGGACTGGGTGGGCTCAGTCTGGCCCAGACCCTGCGAAAGCAGGGCATCTCGTTCGAGGTCTTTGAGCGCGATGAAGCCGTCGATTCAAGGTTCCAGGGCTGGGCCATAG
This sequence comes from Triangularia verruculosa, assembly GCA_033296885.1. Lineage (NCBI taxonomy): Eukaryota > Fungi > Ascomycota > Sordariomycetes > Sordariales > Podosporaceae > Triangularia > Triangularia verruculosa. The sequence goes on along the minus strand of MU863931.1, from coordinate 201,171 downwards.
GTATTCACAGGTAGGTAATCTGCGCTGCTCAGGTTGTCGCAAAAGTTAGCGCTGACACAACGGGAATAGCATCATTGGCGACTTGAAGGCGTCGTTCCCGGATGACATGCCGGACATGAAGGAGGCAACCGATCACCTCCAGCCCCTCGATCTCCCGTGCCAAATCGGCTTGTACTATCCCGGCAGGCCCGGCCGTGTTGGTGTCCAAGTGCGTACACGTGGTTGTCTTGACAAGGGTGTTGGATCAGAATTGCTCACCCACTGCCACAGGACACCCCCGAGAACCCCATCGTCCGTGCTGAAAGACTTCGTCTTCGCCACTGGCTTTTGACCAACATCGATGTGAAGTGGAACAAACGCGTACGCACCGTTAGCTACAACGATCATGGCGTCGAGGTCTTTTTTGAAGACGGCACCAGCGCCAAGGGTGACATTCTGGTCGGGGCAGATGGCATCAACTCTGTTGGTACGTTAGTTTTGGCCTGTGGACTTTTTCACTTACTGACAGTGACTCCAAACAGTCCGTGAACAACTCCTCCAAACCCCCAACTCTTCCCTCCTCAAGACCGTTCCCCTCGCGGCCATCATCGGTGAAGTGACCCTCCACGGCGATGCCTTCAAGCGCCAGCTCGAGCTGGGCCACTCCGCCTACATCTACGTCGCCCCTGATCTCGGCTGCTGGATGTTTGGCGGTCTCCATCACGCCCTCCCCGATGGTGTCTCGGGCAAACACTACTGGATGCTGATGAAACCCGACCCCACCGTCGCTAACCCCAACCACTGGCTGCAAACCGCCACCCAGCAGGAGAAGCTCGACCACGCCCTGGCCTTGGTCGCTAAGCTTCCCCCGAAGTTCAGGGAGATTTATGAAAAGACTCCTGCCAGTGGCATCAAGCAGGAGTCGCACATCTGGAGGGACCTTGAGCTGGAGAGCTTGCCTGCCGGTAGGGTAGTGCTTGTTGGCGATGCTGCTCATGCCATGACACCGTTCCGCGGCGAGGGAGGGTACCACGCTTTCATTGACTCGATGAAGCTCGGCAAGATCTTGGGCAGCGTCGACGGGAGCGACATCGACAGCATCAAGAAGGCGGTTGAGGAGTACAACAAGGAGATGTTGGAGCGCGGTGTTGAGTCGGTGAGGGCGTCAAGAGGGGAGCAGAGCGCGCAAAAGACCAAGAGCGCCAATGCCAAGGTGATGTCGGCCGGGCAAGAGGCGAGGCCGCTGCCGGAAGTCGAGATTGTTTTGACTGCGAGGAGTTAGCTGTTGGCCTGTGGAGCCGAAGCAGAGCGTACCGTTGGAGATAGTTGAATTAGCCATATATAACCCTAACCCACCTAGAGGGTAATACCCGGCTAGCAAAAGGGTAATGCCTGGCTAGAATGTCTCTTGAATTATCGAATGAGCATTGTTTGTTTGGCAGGTCGTTGTCAGTGTTTATCTTGGTGAGTACTGTAGTTGCAGCCAGTCAGGTCAAAAGGTCCATGTGGGGGTACAGGTACCATGGGCTGAGGCCGGCCTGGGATGACGTCACGAATGCGCTGTTCCTCTGTGGGCATCTAATGAAATATATTCTTTCTTTCAATTTCACACAGCATTTAAGTCCCATGAAAGAGTGATGTTTGTTATTGTGCTTGGAAAAGGCAGATCCATAAACCGTTGCTTCAGATGAAATTTCACCTTCGGTACCTATTAATCTCAAAGAAATCATCTTGAATAGAAAGTTACCGAGATTGGAAGGCGCTCTCAGAACATGAGGTAGCCTCCAAACGTCACAGGCGTGCTCGTATATCTCGAACAGACGCTTGGACTCACTCTTCCATCCCAAAGTTCGTCACCTTACTGAAAGATGGTGACACGAAAAAGAAAACGTCAATTTATTCAAGGATTCATTGCAAAAACTTCCATCTTATCCCATCCATTGTCGCGTTCAGTGAGCAAAAACCTCGCCCCTCGCCACTTCCTCCGTCTTCTTCCCCCTCATCAAACTAAACTGGCTGCGGAATCTCTTGACCAACAGATCCGCAACAGTCTCATCCCCCGCCTTCCCCTCTCCCTTTCCATCCACAAAAGGGTTTGTGGCATCCAAATCCCCATGCCAGAACGTTGCGCAGCTGATTCTTTCGGTATCTTCGGCCTTGTTGATAACCCGGTGCTTGGCACTCTTGTAGACACCGCCGGACCACGACGCAATCATATCGCCGGCATTGATCACCATGACATTCTCCAGCGCGGGCACGGGAATCCACTCGCCCTTGTATTCCACCTCAAGACCATCTCTCCCTGCCTCTTGGAGCAGGACGGTGACTCCCCCGAAATCCGTATGGGCCCCGACACCGAACTGTCCTGGGAGGGTGGAAGAAAAGGGCGGGTACCGGATCATCTTCATCATCACCACCGGCTTCTTGGTGAACTGGGAGAGCAAATCACCCGGGTGTCCGAGGCCTTGGATGAGCAACTGCCAAATGTCTCTCCCGAGAGCATTCGTCTGCTGGTAATAAGACCAGACCGGGTCGCGGAACTCAGACTCGGGCACGAGGTCAGGCGAGGGCCAGACGTTAGGGCCGTGGAACCCAGGGGGTTCGACCTTTTCCGAGGGGCGACCGATGTAGAATGCCTTTTCATGGACAGTGTCAACAAAGGCCGTGAAAGAAAGAAGACGGTGGAATGGAGATACCCACCTCCTTGGCGTCGTGCATCTTGTCGCCGGTGCGGAATGTGTCGCCCGATCCTTCATACCCCCGACGGGAAGGGTTCTTGAGGAAGGACATGGCGAGTTTCTCTTCCTTGGGGATCTTCATGAGGGTGCGGATGGCCTCAATCAGAGCGTGTTGGGAGGCGAGGGGGATGCCATGGTTGATGGCTTGAAAGAAACCAAACTCGCCGACGGCGGCGCGGACTTGGGCGACGACGGTTGCTTTGGACTCGGGGGTAGCGTCGGGCGAGAGGTATGGGGCGAGGTCGATGAGGGGGAGGACAATGTCGGTGGAAGCCATTTTCTTTTGTTGAGGTTTCTTTTGGGAGAGTTTGACAGGAGGGGTGAGAAGACACCGTGCTAATCGAAGCTGCGGCAACTGAAGGGCAGTCACGGTCAGAAGGACTAGAGATCTGCACAATCGACAGGCACGCGTGATACTCCAGTACTGGCACGCCCTTCAAGTAGTTTTATCTCTGTCATGTACGCTGACCAATATCATTAGCAAAGTTCCGACCGGGATTCGACGAATGGGTTGTCATACGATTAGTACACCCATTTCGGCTGTTGGGTATCCGGAAATCTGATAACGGTTTCGGTGATTTGTTATGTACGGCACGTTGATCGGGGAATTTGCGGTCTTCGGCGACATAAGCGTTTGTTTATTCATTAAGGTAGCAACCAATTATTCTGGTTACTGGCTGTGACAGAGGATAAGTATATGCGTCTATATATGCGAGAATGCAGAAAAGGAAGAAAGGAAAAGAAAGAGAAAAAGAAATAGAAAAAAAGAAAAGAATACTTGATAGTGTTTTATAAGGAGAGGTATATACCAGAATTGAACTGGTGATTAGGCTACGTAAGCCGTGTGACAAAGACCGATGAGGTCAACCTAGCCGCACCTACTGAAGTTGAACCCACTACCTTTCGGAAGAGTTATCTTCCTAAGGCCGTATTCGCGCACTGGACCTATACTATTACACCACACCCTTCTTTGTTGTAAATTGACTGTGAAGATCGCACTTAACTAAGGTATCTTGCTCTAAGCTATATACATCGCTTCCTTGCATATTGCTTGCAACTCTTGAAGTTAACTTTAAGTGTCCTCTGGGACAGCCGCATTCTCACCAACCTTAAGCCTTCCTTCGGTTCCTTACTGGTTGCCACTAGTGCGACTATCTAAAGAATCTAGGTGATACTTATATATCGCGCCACATTTGTAATTTACACAGCGTAAATATAATCTAACCAGGTACCTAAGGTTAAAGGTAAACTCTATACCAATATCGAGTGGATCACCCCGCTATATAAATCTATTACAACACAATGATAGGTATGAATTAATAAAAATGCATTTTGGGTTTATATACTAAGTAAAAACCCTTTATTAAGTATTGATTCCAACAACTACCTGATCAAAATAAAGGCATGTGACAACCTCGCCCAACCACATCCATACCATTCTAAACTCCAGCACCACCAACCACTTTTCCGGAAGTGCTGAGACGACCATTTGCCATGTTCCCAAGCGCAGAAACATCACCAACAACCCCAAGCGCGCCCTTGCTGTCGCGGACAGCAGGCGGCGCTTGCTCGTGATGATGACCTGACGAGGCGCTCGTGCTCGACCGGGGGAGAGATTCAGCAGCGACGGCAAGCGAGGAGTCAGAAGTGTTTGGGCCCGCTTTCACATTCATTATAATAGTATAAACCTTCTCAAAGTTCCCCTCGAACTTGCTAAACACCCCAGTCACACCCTCTAACTTTTCGTACTGCATACTGTCCCCGAAATATCTAGTATCTTCGCCATTTGCCATCACATAGGACGCCAGCCGATCTACTAATTCGTGGGGCTTCACTTGCGGGGCCAGGTCCTTTGGTATGTAGCTCGGGATCCAGTGCAGCAAAATACTGACCTCCCAACCAGCCAAAACAGTGAGCTCCTACGCCGCTGAGTTGATTTCGTTAAGAATCAAGGCCCACAGTTGAGCCGCCTCTGCCGCTTTCCTCGGTAGAGTGCCTCTCCGGATCGTCTTTAAAAGCTCTTGGCTATCCGTGAATACCTATCTGTAGACTCGCCTTTTTCGAGGACAGGCTAGCTTGCCCTTGCTGCTGCTCGGTATTCGATTGCAATTGATTCAATGCATCATACATTGACTGTACGACTGCAAATGCTTCAGACATATGATTGTCCAGAACAGGTGACATAACCCATCCATAACCCATCTCCTTCCCATGGTGGTCGGGGTCACCGGGGCAGAATGTCTTGAAGTAAATGGCATATGCGCCACGCTTCGAGCTGTCTTTTGGGTCGGGGCATGACGCGGACGGTGCTGGGCTATTTCTTGTCGAACCATCACAAAAGTAGACGAGGTTCGTGTCGTTGAGGGACGCACTTTTGTCCCATGACTCTTGTGCCGTTTTCATTGGTTCGCGGGGGGCAGATCGCGAGCCTTCAATGACGATGGTGACACGCTTCGTGATATCCTTGTGATTTGGGACTGTGTAACATAATGTCTTATTAGTTACGTGCAAGTTCCACAAAGTGATATTTCTAGCATAGGTACCTTGAATCTTGGGTCGTTTACTGATGTGTTGCTGATCGCTTCCATCCGGCAGTGATCGCTTGCTGGTGGTCATTTTCAAATTGCTGATCTTTGAAAACCCCAGACGCTGATGTGGAATGCGTGGAAGATCCCAGGCTGGTCGCAGGACATAGGATTCGAGCAAGGAACGATATTCGAACATCAACTCCCAGGCCAAGTTGCAAATCGTCGTGACAAAAGTTGAAGCCTTCCAAATGGTTGCGACCCCCAGCCCTTGCAGGTTGTTTTGGTTGGTAACCGTGCGAACCAATCAGAGATACGGGCGGGCTACGCTGAAGGCGGGTGGGGCAACCCCCTGAGATGCCCAGGCAAGGCCGATGCCATAGCGACAAGCTAATGCCTTCCATGTTGCGATCGAGGCGCCTAGGTGGGAAAGGGATTGAGAGGTGGGAAAAGTTTAGGAAAAAGGAGCAACAGAAAATCCTGGAGGAGAACAATATATCCGACGCGAGCGGGGAGGAGGCTGGGTTAACGAGGCTGGCCCCAGGCGTGGCTGAGATGCCTCTATGGGCTCTTTCACATGCGAATCAGGCCTTCTTGGTATGTTGGAAATCGAATACGGAGATACCTACCTACCTATTAAGAATCTGGGAGAATTGAAGAGAAAAGGATAATAGGGAAAAGAACCACAAGAACATAATATATCCTACCCACAGACAATTGGATCCGGCTCGGTGGTAGTGGTGTTGAGCAAACGAGGCTGACCCTTGGTGTGGCTGAGGTGCAGTTCAAGTTAATGTTGGTATAGCGACACCCGGTGCCAATCGATCAATATAATAGTATCCCGGTATAAATCAAGATGAAGTAGAAATTATTGAAGGAATTCTCTGGCACTATATCAAAACAAACAGATGCTTTTATGGGTTACGAGTTTTAAATCTGTCAATGTTCCCCAATATAGGTAGGTAAGCTTAATAAGACCTACCTCGATTAAAAGAAAGAGAAATGTCTAAGAATGCAAGCCAACGAATCAATTTGTCTACCTAACTAAAATGCCTGGAAACGCCGCTAAAAGACCTATCAAACAGTATATACCAGCTTCTGCCCCGACAACGCCTGTGTTCGGATGATATCAACACCTTTAATCACACCTTCCCAGCCACCATGCATTACTTTAATCGGGTGCTGTACCAACGGTTAGTCTGGGATTCAGTGGGGACAATGCAACAGAAAAGGACGAGACTCACAGGTTGAATTTTCCCACGGTCGAGAAGGCTCTGCACAGCGGAAAATGCTTCGGCGCCAAACTTTCTATCTTCTGGCTGTGCTTCGCGACCATATTCCCCTTCCAACGCTACCTTGCGTCCGAAGATGCTAAGAACCATCACCCAAGAGGGGCTTATTGTGAGAGCACGGGTTTGCGCGACGGTCTCCCGGAAGGGCTCCAGCGAAACGTAGCGGCCGCCTGCACGGCCGATGGATTCGTAGCACAGCTTTGTGGTATCTGCCTGCGTGACACAGTCGAGGGCATATGCAAGCTCGTTACCTGTGTACTCCTTAATTTCCTGGGCGGCAGTTGGCGAACGATAGTCAAAGGCTTTTTCGGCACCAAAACGCTCGACTAAGGCGAAGTTGGAGGGGGAGCATGAAGCAATGGGACGGAGACCGGCGCTATACGGGTGAAGAAATATGTCAGAAGTTTTGCAACCAAAAGGCTAGGCTGGGGTTGGACTTACTGCTTCAGCAGCTGAATCGCCCGTGTCCCAGAGGCGGTACTACCACCAGCAACCAAAACAAAGTCTCCCTGCTTTGGTTCCCCCCGTTGGAGGTCACCCAGCGTAGCGGGAACACCGAGCCTGTCGAACAAGCTCAGCGTTGCGGTGGCGACACCAGTTCCAAGACTGGCGCCTTCTTCGAAGCTCATGTCATCTGGAAGCTTCAAAAGGAGATCGGCCGATGCTCCCACATAAGTGCCAAACGCCCCAACATCAGGGCGGAGCTTATTCATCCCACTGCGACCGTTTGTTAGCATACCGGTCAAATTGGAGTATGGGACGGAGAGCCTTACTGAACCATGCCAGCAACTCGATCGCCAACTGACAGATGTGCGGGGGCATCAGCGCCGAGGGCAACGATGGTTCCAGCAAAGTCATAGCCATGAATAGCTCCTTCCGCAGCGCTGTAGTCGAGCATCTTGCTGTCGGCGGGGTTTATGGCAACTGCAGCTGTGCGGACAATAGCCATGTCGGCATCCAACGCAGGTACATGGGCATCATGTTGAAGAACCAACTTGCCAGGCCCCTGTGCCACAACGGCTGTTTGGGTCTTTGGGAGCGACAGCTCCGGTTTTAAAGAAGGCATGGCTGCGGTTGCTTGTTGAAAAGGCGGGGAGGTTTGCGGTAACTTGGAGTCGGTAAGGTAAGGTAGTAGGTAGGTAGGTTGAGTGTTTAAGGTGGGTTTGCAGTGGAAACTTGTAGTGGGAGGGTTGCGTGTTTTGGGGCGTGCAACAGCAGGGCAACAGCCAGACATGGGAGCTTCAATGCGCCGGCAGTACTTCTTCAGATACCTGCCTTCCTTTCAAGTACATCCATCCAACACATGGGATACTCGTTGTCCCGCAGCAATGCCGAACCCGTCCATCGGCCCACCCACACATACCGCCGACCCGGCGCATTGCGTGGCGGCAAAAAGTCACCGAATGCACGCCGACACACCGTAGAACCCCCGAATTCCTTACCCGGTCGCATCTTGGCATCGGTCATTTGGACTTGGATGACTGCCCGGGTGAGATGCTGGCAATCTTACTGACTCTTTTGGGATGGACCACAGGGCTGGTTGCGAAGGTCCTATCTTTCATTTCCAAACATATTGGTCTCAAAAGCGCCCAGCTCTTATCTCAACAGCTGAAGGACCAAAAGGCAACGTTGAGCCTTTCCTCGAACTAAGTCAAGCATCATGGCGGCGACCGACGCCATGTCGTGCCCCATGTCGGGCCTCGACAAAGAAGCCACGGGCATGTGTCCAGCGCTTTATCCTGGCCAGGCCCTCGACAGCGCCAAAGATCCCATGAAGGCGGAGCAAGAAGAAGTTATCGACCACTCCAAACTCCTCAAGATACCCTCACCACCCCATGGCCACTATTTCGGTCTCTTGGGGCATGCCCCGGACCTCGATCCCATTCTTCCAGTCAAGACTTACTGGGAATTGATGGACAAATATGGGGAGATCTTCCAGCTGGATCTAGGGATGGCATACCCCCGTGTATTTGTTGGCAGCCGAGAGCTAGTGAATGAGATGGCAGATGACGAGAGGTTTAGCAAGTTTACCCACCGACTGCACAAGGAGATGAGGCCGGTGTTTGGGGATGGGTTGTTCTCTGCAGAGTCAACAGACAAGGCCTGGTGGAAGGCCCACAGGTTGTTGGTGCCGATGTTTGGTAAGTTGACCCAGTTCTTTCAAGCGCTGCGCCTGGAATTTTTGGCTGACTTTAAAAAGGACCATTGGGATTGAGTAAGATGTTCGAAGACATGTAAGTTGGCCGGTCTCCGTTCATCCCAGTTACTGTCTAACTTGTTCATCACAACAGGCAAGACCTCTCTGCGCAATTGGTCCTGAAATGGGACCGCTTCGGGCCGGAGCATGAGATAGAATGCATCGACGACATGGCTCGTCTTGCCTTCGACACCGTGGGCCTCTGCGCTTTTGGCTACCGGTTCAACGAGTTCTACACGGCCGACCACCATCCCTTTATGACTCAGCTCAAAGAGTCCATCGTCGAATCAGGCAGACGGGCCAACAGGCCCGAAGTTCTCAACCACCTGTACTACAAAGAGGAACAACATCGACAAGAAAATATCGCCAAGATGAAGGAGCTTTGCAAGAAGATCATCCAAGACCGAATCGACAGTCCCAAGCCCGAGGCAAATGATTTGCTGAATCTCATGATTCACGGCGTTGATAGAGAGACCGGCGAGAAGCTGACGCGAGAGAACATCGAGTACCAGATTCCAACTTTCCTTGGTGCTGGCTACGAGACGACGAGCTCCACCCTGAGTTTCATCTTCTACTTCTTTTGCACATACCCAGAGACAATAATCAAGGCACAACAGGAGATTGACGAGGTTGTCGGCGACAAGGTTCTGACGTACGAGATGTTGTCAAAGCTGAAGTACCTCGATGCCTGTATCAAGGAGGCATTGAGAATACAACACCCAAGCAGTTTGTTGACGAGGTTTGCGGTCAGAGACACTGTGATAGGTGGGAAGTATTTGATCAGAAAAGGTCAAATGTGCTCAGGAATCTGGCGGCATTTTCACAGGGATCCTGCTGTCTGGGGCGAGGACGCCGATGACTTCAAGCCGGAGCGAATGTTGGACAGGAATTTCCAGACGTTACCGCCCAATTCTTGGAAACCGGTGAGTTTTCTGCCCTTCTATCCCTAGCTCAAGCTGAGCTGACATTGTTGTGCCCCCAGTTCGGTGATGGCCAGCGCGCGTGCATTGGTCGCGGCTTCGCAGAGCAGGAGATTTTGATTTGTTGTGCCATGGTCTTGCAAAAGTTCGACATTGAAAAGGCAGACCGAAGCTACATAATGGAGCTGAAGGGACAGATGGCCGTCAAGCCTATCGATTTCAAGATCAGAGTCAAAAGACGAGCTGGCAAACATCCCATGATCGGCATCCCTGGAGGTGGTTCACAGCCAAAGATGCCTGCCGCCAAGACGCGGCCCAGTGCTGCCACCACAGATAGCAGCGGACCCAAGAAGCCCATCACCGTCTTGTTCGGAGGCAACATGGGAACCGCCGAAAGCCTCATGCAGTCGCTGTCACGCACCGCCCCCGACTTTGGCCTTGAAGTTGATGTTAGGGCGCTTGATTCTGGTACTGATAATCTTCCCACCAACCGGCCGTGTGTCATCATCACACCATCTTATGACGGAAGACCTCCAGACAATGCCAAGAAGTTTGTCAAGTGGCTTGAAAAGCTTGTTTCAAGCGATTCGAAGCTTCCGGGCGTCAAGTTCGCTGTCTTCGGGCTCGGCAATTCTGATTGGGTCAACACCTTTTACAAGATTCCCAAATTCATTGACGAGACACTCGAGAGCCTTGGTGCAGAACGCCTGCTGGAAGCCGGCTATGGTAATGTCAAGCAAGATCTGGTTGGTCCTTGGGAATCATGGAGCGAGGAGCTATGCCTGACACTGTCGGGGGTCGCACCAGACAAAGGCCACAAGGCACAGGCGGGTGTCGAAGTCAGCATCGAGAGACATAACCTCAAGACATTACCTCGTGTTCTTGGCGGTGACCAGATGGGCGTTGGCACTATCCATGCTATCTGCCAACTTGCTGATACCTCGGTTGGGCCGGCGAAATATCACGTCGAGGTCCGGCTCCCACCTGGGTGCCACTACCGAGCGGGTGATTACCTTGTGGTGCAGGGAAGAAACTCTGACGAGGCTGTTCACCGCGCTATGGCTCGATTCGGTCTCAGCCCCGAAGATACGATGACTGTTCAATCGTCGAAGAAGGATTTCCTCCCCTCTCAACCCATGGCCGTAGAGCACTTCCTCCGCAGCAGTGTGGAGCTTGCCGCGCCTATAACCAAGCGCCAGCTCCTGACCCTGTCACTCCATGCCGAAGAGGCATCCGAAGAGAAAGCCAAGCTTGTTGACATGTCTCAAGACTCAACCTACGAAAGCCTCCTCGCCAATCGCCACTCAGTCCTCGACGTCCTCACCACTATCCCCTCTCTAACCTTGCCATTCGGCGTGTTCATCGACCTCCTCCCTCCTCTGGCCCCAAGAGTCTACAGTATCTCATCCTCTCCTCTTGCCCCCTCCTCGGGTAGTCTAAAGTCCGGCCTGATCGTCAGTATCACTTTCGACCTCTTCCAATCACCAGCTCTGAGCGGCATTGGTACATTTAACGGCGTCGCCTCGGCTTACCTCTCCTCTCGCAAGGTGGGAGATGAAATTTCCTGTCTTGTCCGTCCAACCACGTTGCCTTTCCAACTGCCCAAAGACCAGGCAAAACCAGTTGTCATGGTTGCAGCCGGCAGTGGAATTGCGCCGATGAGAGGACTGCTCCAAGAAAGAGCGGAGCTGATGGAGCAGGGTTGCGACCTGGGGGAGGCTGTGCTCTTCTTCGGGTGCAGGAATGAACACAAAGACTACCTATACAGGGATGAGTTGGAACAGTGGGAGAAAGACGGGGTGGTGAGGGTAGTCCCCTGCTTTTCCAGGCCTGGAAGCGTCAAGGGCAGGTACGTCACTGATGCGCTATGGGAAGAACGTGACGAGATGTGGGAAGTGCTTAGGGAGCGTGGACGCGTGTTTATTTGTGGGAGCGCGGCGAAGCTGGGACAGGGTGCAGGGGCAACTTTCAAGAGAATCTGGGAAGAGAAGTCAGGACGGGAAGGGCAGCGGGAAGGGGACGAGTGGCTGGAGAAACTAAAGGGAGATGGGATATATGTTTGTGACGTGTACTAGCTGTGATTACCTTGTGTAACCAGAATGAAGAATTTGACTGTTTTGAATCATCGTAACCAGCCGACCGATGTTGGCTATCAGGTTGTGCTCTGATGGCCAACAATGCAAGATTGACCAGGACAGTGCAAGGAGGAGAAGGAGGGGAGTGAATTGTGTTTGTCTTCCCGTGATGTACTCCTACCTACCGAAATAAAGATTTGAACTCGCAAACTTAAAGAGTTCGCCTTTACTTGTTTAAGTAGCATCACTGAGCCTTGTTTAGGATGCTCCCAAGCAAGTGAATTAGCTTAGCTGAGTATCAGTTAAGGTAGACCAAGGTAGGTGTACGAGCTATGATGTCCAAAAATGTGCTAAACTTTAATTTCAGCAAGTGAATGTTCCATCCGATTGCGTGTCCGCCGCGGCCGTCTCTCGTCCCAGGGCCAGCCTTTAGCTCCATCCCCAACACAGGAGGCTCCCACAGGGAGCATTGCGGCATTGCCAGCCGACAGCGACGACAATGGCGATGATGAGTACGGCGACCAGCGCGACGATGAGCACGATGATCATGCCTAGTACGACGGCCAGTACGACGTTGGATTTTGCGGATCTACCTCACCATGCACACATTCACTCTTGCTACCTAGTCTACATATAAGTTTAAACAGTCCAACCAACTTAGGCATTGGGCTTTTCTTCTAGTTCATACCATAATCTTGCAGACGTGAGGGAAACCTTGAAAGTTGGGCCAACCAACGACGTCAAGCCCAAGCGCGGAATTTTATGTTTGGCATAGCCTTTCAGCATGGCGTCATCTTCGTCCAGCAGCTCCAGCAGCTCCATCGTCCCGGTAAACCTCACACTAAACAAACCACGATGCCCAACCTTTGACTAATGTAGTAATAGCATCTTCCTGTTTTGGTCAGCATTCCCCAGGGCGGCAGACTTGAGCGGCTAGCCGCTGAACTTCGGATCGAGGTAATGCGTCATCTTCAGCTGCCTGACTTGATGGCCCTGATCCGAGCATCCCCTGCCTTTTACAGCACCTACCGTCATTATCGCCCGGCGGTTCTCCGTTCGTCAACGTTAGTCACTCTTAACGACGTCCTTCCAGATGCTCTCCTCGCGCTCGCCATCGATAACAAAATCGCCCATCATCGCAGCAATCCATTGCCCTTGGAACACAGGGGTCGGCCTCTGCATCTTTCCAACCTTCAGCTCATGGAGCGAGACAGAAAGAGGGGCCGCGAGCGAGTCGAAGGCTCGTCCAGGCTTACCTCGCGAATCGCCAGCTCGAGCCGCAGGCTCTTCTTGACACTCTCAGCGACCAGCACTTGCAAGAGATCGTCACCTACCACACTAGGGTCATTGCTCCAATTCGCGTCAACTTCTGCCACTTCACGCTAGCCCACTTCTTTCGCATGGCCATTCACGTGCGCGAGGACGCCATCGCCTTGGACAGGCTGCCAAGTAAGGAGCCTCCCTTGACAGCGTGCGAGCAGGCGTGGATGCTCTCAGCCATATACCGGTTTCACATCGCCTGTCGCCTCGAGGTGCTGCGCGAGAATGCTCGGATCAATCGACCGGCTTTAGAATGGTTTGACGGGCGCGTAAAGCTCAAGATGTGGGAGATTGAGCAGGTCCAATGCATCGAGGGGTTCTTGCTCTACAGCACAACCAATGTTTTGAGTGCTTGGAGGAAACGAGCCGTCAACAACCCTGACGCGCTTCTAGAGCTGGACCGCGCGTTCGGAGACCAGAATTTTACGAATCATCTCGGTCAGGCGGGCCAGTCAGCAACTGTCCTTCGTCGCCTTCAAGTCGGCAACTTTGTCTACAACAATGGCCTCAAGTGCCACAACGACCTGCTCAGATGGGCGGCGCGCTTCCTCACTCCAAACAGCGTTGATAACAGCATGCTCTCTGTCGCGGTCATGCCCACTGTTTTGAGCTGGCGCGGAGGCGTACCGCCATCTCCTCCAAGCGCACCCGAACACTGGTACCGATGCCACATTCGAGACCTCGTCAGGGGCTTGAAGCATTCGAGCGTCGAAGAGGGGGCGCCACCCGCCATAAAGCTTTTGCCAGATAGCAAGGTCTGCGTGAAGCAAATTGAGCTATGCTACCGCACCTGGGGCTACGTCTTCTGGGATGAGAAGCGACTGCAACTGGGGGGCAACACGATTCTGGAAAAGGTGAGACAAGAGCTCAACCAGAAGACAGTTGATGCCATGGAACTGCCCTTGGGGACGCCTGGCCTGGAATGTCCAATGCTTGACTTCCATGATTCTCCAGGGGCTTGCCCATGTCGGCTCAGACGGCAGAGCATCATAGGGTACTCTTCCACTCGATGTTTGTCGTTGTCATTCACCGGCAGGTGGCGTTCAGAACACTCCTCATGTGTCCGGGACCTTGAGATGAAACGGAAGGTCAGCAGTTCTTGACAGGAAGATAGGTAGATCGCCTAGACGGTTGCATAGAAATAAAGAAAGCTCTATTAAGGCATCACTGCAATGACGGAATTAATGGAAGGAAGTAAATAGTGTTGATAATAGGTATCTCGACAAAGAATATAGGGACTGAGTAGTTGAGATGATGAGGGCGGTGATGTGATGTTAGAGATAAGAGAGATGGTTATAAACATTGGAATCTTGAGTCCGAAGATAAGTCAAATTAATAAGCGGGAGAGGGATGGAAGATACTGGTAGCTTCGGTAACGACGAAATGTTGAATCTCCCCGGGTGCTTAAACGATAAAAATTCTTGTGAGTGAAATTACAATTTTTGTGACTCTCTTCCATCCAAACACATCCCAACATGCCTAGGTATCTAACTGGAACCCAGGCCAGCATCAACAGTATACTGTTGGCTGCCTACCTGATCGCAACTAGAAGTTGTGAGATGTCGAGTGCTTTTGTGAATTTGATACTTGAGGGGCCGTTTCACTCATCCAACATCGCAACATCCGTCATAATCTTTGCTTTACACATTCCAACAGCATTGTAGACAATCTGTAGCCTTCCAGCAGTGATGGCTGATCTGAAAAGGGGTCTGTAAACAAAGATGGAGGGTGCGCATATTTGGCCCGTTGCGTATCCGCCCTCAGGATCACAGCCGCAAAAGTATAATATTGCGAGGCAAAGGAGTACGCACATATCGCTTGGTTTGGGAATCGTGCAATGGTGAATGAGGTGCAATGAAAAGCATTAGGGTTCTATGTGGGAAAGGCTGCTGCTGCCACTGAATGCCCACACTGGCTTTTATTTGACTTTACTTACGAGTAAATACCAAGCGAAGTAGCATAGCGGTATTGGCTAATACGTTAATTAAGGTGCACTGGCAGAAGGTTATGGGTTCAATTCCCATATCTGGAAAATGGATTTTAAGGGCCAATTCCCTAATCCTGTGAGTAGCCCTAGCAGCTCCCGGCCTACACCGACTTCGGTAGGTGTCAGCTCGCCCTTTACACAGACAATTATACTCCAGTTCGATCCTGGGGGCTTTGCCTTTTTCTTTTCTTTTCTTTTTACCTCTCCACTCAAGTCCCCCATTTTCAGGAACTTACATTACTCCCAATTGCCAAGCCGGTAACACAACTATTATCGAACTAAGGCTTTAGACAATGCTGATAATGATTGTGACGCAGGGTTTTCCCTTTCCCTCAGTAGCTGGCGTTAACATCGATGGGTTTGACAGTTGCAGAAGTGATCAGATCAGAAAGATTGGATCTTAGGCGTGCGTGGGCGGGGTTCCAGCGCGATCGAGCGCTCGGGAAGCTACCAAAACAGCATGTATAGGTGTGGACGGTCTCCAAAACAGTCTTATTAACGGGAGCTAGGACGAAGGAAGTTAGTAGGAGCCGAGATCAGATTACCTAGATTAATGGTAAAGGTTTTACAATTGATATTAGAGGATAACATCGGTTTGAAAGTGCAGTTAGAGAAGAGATGGGTGACTTCCCACCAAAATGACACCGGTTTGATCGTTATTCGCTATAAAATTGCGGACAGAACGGCAGGGGAGACTCGCTGGGATCAGCGTTGCTTTCAGAATAACTGGAATAATAGCGCCACTACACTATCACTGGCAGATAGTACAGCAGCTAGTTTATTTCTAGTCGACAGCAACGGCATAGATAAAAGTCCACAGTCAGAGGTAGACAACAACCTGTCAATTAACAGACAAGGGCAAACACTCGACAGTGTAAGCGAAGACAGCGATAACCACGATTACAAGAAAGGCCTAGGCAAAAGGAACGAAAGTCTTTCAGACCAGGTCAGAGGAGCAAGCAAAGCAGCACATGTCGGAAATGGTCCCCGAGAGCGACAAGATATAATGAGCGAGGAACTGATTAAACGAGCCGATGTGTCAGACGCTGCACAAGATGCTGTTGTGGAGAATCGGTTGCTAGATCAAAGGGGAGAAGATGAAAGTCCCTCAGCAAAGACAACGACCCGCAGTTTGCATTCGGCGTCGCGTGTATTGCTATCTCACTTTCATTGAGATGTCTGGACATGAAATTATTTGCTGTGTTCAATCACTGAAAAATGTGTCAGAATATTATGAGGAGAGAAAGATCAGGCGGGGTTAATGGGATTCGGGGGTTTCCCAGTTGGTACGTTACCTCGTAGCTCCAAGTTCCAAGATACCTTATGGGCGAATCGATGTAAGAAGATTTGAAACCATTAATTTCGTCATGAAGCAGAGCTGCTTGAAACATAGTTTTATTTGTATTATGACTGATACGTGGTCAATAAAATTGACAGATAGGTAGGTACCTAATCCACACACCCAACTACACCTGTCGATCACAAACAGGTTTCCCGTTATATACATCGCCGCTCACGATATCTTCCTAGCACATCAAAGAACGTCGGTTCAACCTCATACAAATCATCCTCACCATCAAGTCTAGCCGTGTGTTTTGCCTAGGCTTTGAATGGGCGACCAGGAGGTGGCGGGAGTGGTCTAGCACCCGCACCAGCTATGGGAGCGGCCTGGGGAGGAGGCGGTGCCAGCGGTAGAGGCGTGGGAAGAGCGGGAGGAGGGGGAGGAGGCCGGGTTTGGGGGCTTGTCGGCTGGGCGGCGGCGGGGTTCCCAGGCTGGCTATCCACGGAGAAAAGGGAGTCATTATCGTCGTTCGACAATACCGAATTGGTGTCATCGTTGGAAAGGACTGAGTCGTTGTCGCTGAGGTCATCCGCCAGTTGCGCATTTCTGGCGGCGAGGTTGGCCTCGGTCAGCTCGAAGATATCTCCTTCAATAATCTCAGAGCCAGCGCTGTCGTCTGCTGAAATGTTGTCGTCCTCAGAGCGCCGGAACGGTCTTCCAGCAGCACCACCGCCACGCCCCCCCGCAGGCGGAGCACCACCTGGCGGTTGGCGATCCCGCTGCGGATCGCGAGCCTCAATCACGTCATTGTGTTCAAAGTCAAGTTGAGAACGACTGGCTTTGCTGGTGCTGGAGCGTCGAGCACGACCGCCAGGACGAGCAGCAGGAAGTGCCACCCTTCCGTCACGGAGGGCAACGCCGGGAACAGACTTCCCACCGTCGCGAGACTCAATGCCGAGCTGATCAGCCGTGACGTCCCTGGTGTTGACGATCCGAGGAGCAGCATAAGCCCCCAGGGCCGAGGCGAGAACGAAAACCGAAGTAATCTTCATGTTGAAGTTGGGGAATTGCGAGTATTTTGCTGAAAAAAGAATGGGTTTACAAGGTGGTATTGTGTTGGCAAGCTTTCAAAGCTGCAACGGAATGAATGGCTGACCGGCAGTGAAGAGAAAAGATTCGGATTGAGTGCCAGACTCGAATGGTCAGGTATGGAGGTAAGGGAGTTGATGGATGTGTGGGATGGCCGTGAGGATGTCGCGGGAGAGGGCCGTTCCGAAGGCGAGCAGCCTGGACCTTTATAGTTTGCGAATTGCCACCTTTGCTGTTCGAGACAAATGGCTGGGCACCAGTTTCTCCGGTCAGGGTCATGGTTTGCGGAAGGTGGCAACTTCTAGGTGTGTCGAAGTGCAAGTCGATCTCGAACCTCCGGAGAGATACGATCCGGGCCATAATGTTCGTTTCACATGATTTGAGGCAGGAGACGTCGCCTGCCGAGTTCTTGGGGTTTTGAGTCGTGTTCTCGGTTTGAGATGATGTTGCTGGCAGGGAATGGCTTGCAGCGGGGACAAGGAACGGCTGTCGAGTGTGAGACAATTGGACGGATCTTCATCCGCTTTTTTATTAGACATAGGTATTCAGCAGTGACCTTGGATTTCTGGGGGATCACCTTTCTCTGCGCGACGGCTTTCAGGGCATCGTACTAGCCAGGCACTAAGAAAGCAACTTGGACAATCGTGTCCGCCGCAGCGTTCCCTTCCGGATTGATGATTGGCGGGGCAAAAGCAGGAGCGTGGTGTCACACAGACCATTCTTGGCAACCAGCCTCAGCTGGGGAACTCTGGCCAGCCTGGGAGAGGCTTGAGGTCTGTCCACGGCAAACAGACCTTGGCCTCCAAGGAGGCAGCTCAGTTTAGGTACCTCGTATTCCCTTCCATACATTTAGTTAAACATCATTGAGGTTACTCAAGCCGTAGATTTCGAAAGAGCGGAAAGGCGAAAGGGCGCCACAGTTCAATGTAGGTATACATACGTTATCTGGACAAGAGGAGCCAATATGGGTACCTGGTAGTGCTACTGGTGAAACACAGAAAAGCATCAGTCAAGAACGGTGCCCACGTCCATCTCTTGATGCATGTTGTGTACATGTTGTCTGCCTAGGTACCTATTGCCAACCTGAACGGAAAAATGATCGGATCAATAACTCCCCAGCATCACAGCAAGCCTTCCACCATCATTGACCAACACCATCCCGTTGCAGTAACTTCCCGAGCGGCTCGCCAAATACAACACCGTACCCGCCATCTCCTCGTCGCCACCGAACTTCCTCGCGGGGATGAAGCGCGGATCATCCGTCGACTCGGTCCCGGGGTCTCTGCCATTGATCAATCCAGATGCAAGTTCGGAAGGGAACAATCCAGGGGCCAGAGCGTTCGCCTACAGACAATAGTTAGCAAGATCAACAGAAGGTGCGCCAAGAGAACCTACCCTGATGCCAAACCTCGCCAGATTAGAGCTTGTTTGCTTAGTCAAGTGCAAAATAGCGGCTTTGCTGGCCGCATAAGCCGGCTTGGATGCAGACATCCGGCTGTAGGCAGCGATGCTGCTCGTGACAATGACCTGGCTTTGGATGCTCGGGACATCACTTCCAGCCTTATCCGGTCTTCCAAAGACCTTCCCTCCTTTCCCACTGACGGCATGCTTGTTCCCTTTGTCCAGCAGCTCCAAAAAGGCAACAATGGTGAAGAAGGCGCCCGTGACGTTGACGTTGAGGCAGTCGGTCATGCCGTTCATAGTCTTTTGGTTGAACATGCTAGAGCGGAGCTCGGAGATGGAGAGGGAGGGGTCAAAGCCGTTCAAGGGGCCGAGGACGCCGGAGTTGGCGACGAGGAGGTTGATTAAGCCGGATTGCTCGGTGATGGTGTCGACGGCGGATTGGAGGGAGGATTCGGAGGTGACGTCGCATTGGAGGGGGATCAGGACGGAGGGGTTGGTGAGAGCGGCGGTTTCGAGGACTTCTTTGCGGCGGCCGAGGAGGTAGATCTTGGAGGCGCCGTTTGCTGCGAGGGCCTGGGCCATGGTGAGGCCGATACCTGGTTTGGTGAGAGAGAAAATGTCAGAATAACTGGCCGTAAAGCACATGTGGTCCAAGCTATTGAAAACATACCGGTACCACCGCCGGTAATGACAGCTACCATGCCCTCCACGCTGAAGAGCGAGGCAGCGCTGAAATTGGCGTTGTTGGATCCCATTGTGGCTGGTATTGGTGGAGAGCGGTGCACCTGGAATGACGATGTGTGCTGCTTGTACAAGAGAGAAAGGGAGGGTCAGTCGCAATGCAATTTCGGGACCGGAGTCGATGATATCCTTGGTACGGGTTTGGCAGCTTTTCAAGGGCGTCAGTGATTATTAGCTTCGAGCTGTCATTGAGCTAACTGGCGATGTTTGAGTCGAGGATTTCAGGGGAAATTGATTAAATGCGAGGTTGTATGTTGGACGCTTAGTGCCTGCCCCTGAACGGTTTCTACATAGTGCTAGATGAACCTGAAGGTCACACTGCAAGCTTCGGAAGGTTGAACGGCCGGAAAGCCGATCCCTGCATCTGCGTCCGGAGCACCGGACTTAGACTTGAGGATGCATGTTGAGAAATACATAAAACCCGAGGCAACGTAGACACCTAGAAACCATCGCCGTCAGATGTCAGAAGAAGGTTTAATTTGATTATCTTTGTACCATCACGAATTGCAATCAACTGTTTCTCGTCGTAGCTCTGGTTGTCAATGGAAGCGCTCGTTGACCCCACCCGGAGCCGAAACTGGGTATCCCCGGAAGTGGGTCCCCGGTACCCGGGGTTATCCACTTAACTCCGTCACGGACCTGCATCCGGCCAACCGTCATGACCCTCCTGATGGACCATAAGTCGCCGCCCATGCATCGTATGTCGGCTTTAGCATTAGCTGCTGAAGGTGCCTCCTTCGGATCCCCACATTGCCGCCGTCAAAAATGGGCAACACGACGGCCGTGTTGAGAAGATCCGAGAACGGCTGGTCGAGGTCGTATGCCGTACTACAAAACGTTCTGGTTAGCTCCCGACTTCTTCCCGTTGTCATGGGACCACTTACATTCCAACAGCGTTGATCACGTCCGTGCAAGCCTTCACAGCTGCCTCGCTGCAAAACACCTTGGCGGCCAGAGCCAACTCCCTCCTCGCATCATAATCCCCTGGTCCATTCTCCATCGCGTGAGCGGCCTTCCAAGTGAGCGCCCTCGCAGCCTCAGTTTGCATCTTGACACCACTCAGCAAGTCCGAAACAGCCTGTCTCTCCAACAATGGAACCGCTCCTCCTCTGTCATCCCGCTTGGCAAATGCAATGGCAGCATCAAACGCCGCCCTCATCAAACCAACACCCATCGCACCCACCAAAACAGCACTGCCGTCAAAGCTCCCAAACGCAACCTGTGCTCCTTGACCAGGCGGGCACAGGACGTTCTTCGCCGGGACCCTAACATTGGTGTACCTCACATGTGGTCCGGAAACACTAGTATGTCCCGGTGTAGCCACATGTCTCAGCACCTCAAAACTACCCTCGCCATTCCTATCCAGATCTTGCCTGGTAACCAAAATGATCATCACCTTGTCTTTCGGGTCCTGTCCTTCCTGAAGCGGCGTGGTGACATCTCGACAGACCACACAAGCAAGCTCACACCCCTTGAAGTCCCACCCTGCACAATTGGTAGCCCACATCTTCTCCCCGTTAATTACCCACTCATCACCTTCCTGTCTGGCTGTTGTTTGAAAGCCCTTTGCACCTTTTTCCAGGGCGTTGGCAACACCACCTGGCTCGGAGAACACAAGCGAAGCCAAAGGGCTGCCTTCCCCGCTGAGAAAAGGCGCGAGAAATTCAGCATGCTGGGGACCAGCAGCGAGGTTGAGAGGTGTGAGGCCGAGTCCAGTGGCGAAGATGGTCAAAGCAGTGGAGGGTTCGACAGAGTAGCACTCTTCCACTAGAATCGCTGACTCGATCAACGTCCCACCAGCACCGCCATGTGCAGGAGAGATTTGGCCTTTGAGAAGACCAGCAGAGACAGCAGCAGCATAAGTGGGTTGGGTCGATTGGAAACGCAAAGGTGAATTAGCTGGGTGTTGCTGATAGACTTCCCTGGATGGCAACAACAGATTGCGGGCAAGGGACCGAGCAGCCTGATACGTCCCTTCCTGGGATGGCGAAAGATGAAAATCAATAGGCATTTTCACCAATATGTCTCGCAATGACAAGCCGAATCGAGCTCGGACGAAAGAACCGACGCAAGGTGATAAGAAAAGTTCATCAAAGATGAATGACAGGTAGTCCGAACTTTGGGTATGAAGACCCCTTTTTGTACCCCGCAGCAAACGAGCTGAGATCTTTGCAGCCAAATAGCACCACCACAATGAGGTGTTGAATCTAGGCCGAATAAAGCGAAAGTAACCAACAGCCGAGATCATCATGCATGTCAGCACGTCTAGCGTCAGTCTAGCGTCACACTGCATTGGCGGGAAAAGCCCACTATCACGGGCTGTTTGAGATGCAGACGAGGACAGCTGATATGGGGCTGGATAGGTACCTGAAGTGGGATGGTGTTCTTGGCTGTCATCGGATGTGATTTCAACGATGATTGGTCCAGCTTGTATAAGGTAGGTAGCTTTGAGTACCTGCCGTAATGTGCTGGGATGCTGCTTTATTCTTAAACTTGTTTGTCTTTTAGCAACTCGATTAGAACAAGGCAGACCATTGGCTATAGTTCGTCCCAGCTAAAATATTCCCTTTACAGAAGATATTCCCTGATATTAAACTCTCAAATTGGTGCGTTTTAAGTGGCGTGATATGCTGATGCTTGCAAGAGTACTTCTGTTGGGCATTGGTCTGGTTCTTTTTGTCTGATCCAAGGCTAGAGAAGCTCGGACGATTCCCTATTAATTTAAGGAGTGGTAATCAAACAGCTGTCTCTTTGTGGTTGACTTTCGGCTATCAGTTTACAAATCAACGGGATCAATTCTCTTATTAATGGACCGCAAAGCTCTGAGGGTAGTTGCAGTAAGATAAGGTAACAGCTGAACGTCCCATACACATGAGAAAGACGTATTTTCCGGCGACCCTCTTAGTCGCAGGGTCATTTAGCCCCTAATTCATGGATTTCAAAGGAGCTTCCGGTTCTTCCCAAGCTTCAAGAGCACCGTGTCGAGAGTGACTTGATTCCATTGCCTTCATACTGCTCTTGGTTCCAGTTACAAGCAAGATACCCAACGTGCCTCTCGATTGCAGATTTTCACAATACCTACCTGACCTAACCCGATAGCCGTCGCCCCCAAATTTTATGCCAAAACCTCAATATACAAAACTTGACCGACATGTACAGATAGCGCATTCTGAAGCAATCTTATCAAGTTTTTGCCCAAGTCACTAGTTTACGGGAGCGTGTCCTATTAATGGCTTCTCTGACTCTCTTTATAAGATCAATTCACTTAGGAACCTGCTCTTGTAGGCCTGTTTGCTCTTCCATAGCATTTCACTTACGTTCATCAGACTAGATTCCACTAAACTCGTAGTCTAGGGCTCCGAGGACTTTGATTTGGCATGTCAGAATTCTACCAACTATGATACAACCTCGGACACATTCCAGGTATCATGTTTCATGAAGGCCAGCTTATTGCTGAATGAACTTCAACGTCACATCTTCCAAGGCCCAAAAAGAGAAATCGTCTAAGCTTTCTCGATGTATACCAGGTAGCCATCTTCTATCATCAGACTCTCTTCTGCTTAGTCGTCAAGTCTCGGCGTCGACCGGCCTTCCCTTCCCTCTGACAATGAAGTACTAGAGATCTGGTATGGCGCGCGAGCGCCTGCCCCGTCGTCCCGGATTGCTTCCTCGCAAGGCACCTGGCACTGCGAATTTTCTTTTCCGCTGGCCTGATATTTGATTGGCCGGGCCAGTGGTAGGCTTCCGCAGGTATTTATTCTACCTCTCTCACTTCTTCCAAACCCTCCCCTCTTCCACAAAACCTCATCTTCTTGTGCCCTCCGAGCTCTCTTCCGCCGACCCCCGCCGCTGACCACAGGGAAATTTTCTCTGTTACCTGTAAGAAAATCTTTCTCGCCTTCATATGTTTCCCTAATTCTGATCTTCTAACAAATATCATAACTCAAGTTCAACAGTTTCAGATATGGCTCCGGGCAAAGCCACGACCTCACCAGCCATGCGTAAGGTCCACAGCCACGCTCGCCCAGGCAACCGAAGCCGCTGGGGCAAGAATAACCGGTCTGGCAATCGCGGCAATGGCCGCGATGATGAGCAAGGTGATGGCCGGCAGCAGCCGGAGAAGGAGATGACCTACGTCTCGCTGATATCCGATGACGAGGAAGATGGGGGGGATATCGCTACCCCTTCCAACAAACGAAACGTCAGTCACGTTGACGACCCCAACAACGGCCCGGTGAGAAAGAAAGTCGCTTCCGGTTCTGGTTCAGGCAGCAATAGCAGCCCTTTCTCGGCCGATGATTCTGCCCTCGGCGGCACAGCCGATATGGCCCTCCGGATGTCTCCTATGCCCCAAGGCCGCAACATTGTCGGCCAACTGACAGCACAGCTACACCAGAAGCAGGATGAGAATTCCCAGCTTCTGGAGAAAATTGATGATATGCGTCTTACCTCAGCTGACAAGGATGCCGAGATTGCGTCGTTGCGAGAGATCATTCAAGCCATGCAGCAGTCCACCGATAATTCGGCACATGGCATCGCCAACCCAGCGAAGCAAAATGCCAGTGAGCAGCCAGTTCAGCAACCTACTAGCATGCACCAGACATCTCCGTCTGTGGCGAACCAACCATGCGGTACCTGCGCTGACAGCGACGCCCTCAAGCAAAAGCTCGCCGAGGCTCAAGTTTCTCTTACCAAGACAAGAAACACTGTTGCCGACCAGCATGACCAGATCAAGGCACTCGCGGAACAGGTCAGCTCGAACAAGACAGCACTTTTGGAAGAGCGTGCCACAGTAGCGCAACACAAGGCCAGCATTGATCAACTTAACCAGAAGCTGGCCGCTGAGGAAGCATCCTCCAAGAATCTCCAAAAGACCCTGAGCAATAACCAAGCCGTCATCGATCAGCTCAATCTGAAGGCCGCCGCCGAGGAGGCAACTGTCAAGAAGCTTTACAAGAGTCTGGCCGACAACCGATCTATTATCGACAGCTTGAATGCCCAGCTCGCTGCGCAGACCAAGGACCTCAACGCAGCCAGGACTGCAATCGCCATAAACGAGAGCACTATCACCACGAATGAGAGCACCATCACCATGAACGAGAGCACCATCAAAGATCTCATGGAGAAATTGGAGTACACGAAAATGCAGGTCGAAGGTGGCCTCAATGCCTGGGAAGATCATGAGGAGCTTATCGAGAAGTTGAATGAAACCATCAAAAACCTCAAGAAACAGGTGGCTGGTAGCGATACAGAACTTCAACAGGCCCGCACAACCATCGAGGATCTCAAGAGAAAGGTGGCTTACAGCGAGGTGGAACTGCAGATTGCTGGCAGCCAGGGGTCTGCCTCTGAAAGTGCCACCAGGGACAAAGACGATGGAAAAGATGGTGCCCCGCAAACTTCGAAAATTATCAAGCAGTTGCAGTTGCAGTTGCAGCAGGCAGAGCAGGCTATTGAAAAGTCGACTGCTCGTGCGGAGAAGGCTGAAAAAGAGTTGGAGAAGGCTTCACAGGCTACCGCTGAGCTCACGAAAGAAGGTCACAAGTCCCAGGACGATGAGGAGAGTCTTAGAACGGACCTTAAGACTGTTTGGCAGGCGACGGGTCAGATGGAGATCAAGTTCGAGAAGAAGGAAAAGGAGCTAGCAGATTTGAAGGCTCTGTTTGAGCAGCAACAAGAGAAGGTCGCAGAGTGCGAAGCCAAACTCCAGCAACAACGTCAAGCCTTTGACCAGGAAAAGGAAGAGTTGAACGCCCAGATCAAGAGTCTTCGTGACGATCCGGTGGCCAAAGAAGCCGAGAGCGCGCCACAAATGGAGTCACTGAACAGCGAACTCGAAAGCCTCAAGGAACAACTCTTTTACATGGAGTCGGAGAGAGATGAGTTTGCGAAGGAGGTGGAAAAGCACGCCCAAAAGGAGACGCAGCAGAGAGATCAGGATGATGCCATGCGAACCGCGTTTGAGGTCTCACAAGCCCATGCCACCTTACTCAGAAGCCAAGTTGAGGCAAGAAACGCCCAAGTCGCGGATCTCGAAGAAAAGCTCAAAGCCCTTCAGGCTCAGGTCGATGCAGCCAACACCTGGAGGATGGCTGCCGCGGCAGAGCATGCCCAAGCTGTTGAGAAACTCAAGAAGGATGCAGAGACCAAACAGAAACAGTTCTTCGCCCAGGCTTCAGCAAATCTCCAACAGCAGAGGGCCATCATGTCACAGCAGCAAGAGCGGATCCGGCAATACGAGGCTACCGACCAGTCTCACATCATCCGCAACAGGGAAGCCAGGATCATGGAACTTCAGGGACAACTGTACGCTGCCCAGAACACCATTGACCCACGTGTCATTTCACAAAACGCTCAAATCGGCGAGCTCCAGAGTGCACTCCAACTGAAGAATGACGAACTGAAGTCCATCAGCGAGCAGCTGGACAGAGTGTTCAATCAGTACCAAGATCTGAGTGACGAGAAGGCCGAGAACCGGAAAAAGATTACTGAACTAGAACGGCGGAATTATGACCTTGCCGGACTTCTCCAACGCACGATGGAGGGCAGAGATCGGGCTTTGCAGGAGCTTGCGGATACCAAGGCTGCGCTTGAACAGACGGAGCGAGACTTGGATTTCACCAAACGCCAGGCAGATGCCATTGATGAGGGGGGAGATCCAGAGTTTGCGTACATGGAGAGTGCCTGGGAGCCCAAGCTCCGAGATGCACAGGCGCAGCATGAGGCTGCGGCTAGGGAGAGGGATGAGGCTTTGCAGCAGGTCACCGACCTGGCGGCACAGCTTGAGAGTCTGTCCAAGGAGAGGGACGATCTGAATCAGCAGCTTGAAGCCACCAGAGCCGAGTTGGCTGAGATTCAAGATGTTGTTCAAGAACTCACCAGTCAACTCCCCGAGACCGACAATAGCGAGGTTGACCCAGCCGTCAAAGAGACCTTGGAAAAGGCCAGAGGGATCCAAACTGCCAACGACATCACCCCCAACCGGACACAGCGCGTTCCTCGCTCTTCAATGTTGGTTGATACTCTTGATGGTCTTTCCCAATGTCATTCCTTCATCACTAACACTCTTTACTCCAGGAGATCCATCGGTGATGAAGACGAGCACCAGTTCTTGATGCCAGCCAGAACCTCACCTCTTCCCGAGTCTGCCGTCAAGGCTGCCAAGAAAGAGCAACTCGAAAAGATGATCAGAGAGCTGGAGAAGTCCCACGAGGAGACTGAAGAGACTGTCCGAAAACTCATAATTCGGCTCAAAGGGAAGACGATCAAGGCACAGGCTTTGGAGAAAGAGCTGAAGGTGCACAAGGCGCTTCTGCAGACAAAGGACAAGCTCATTGATCAGGCTACCGCGCGGCTATCCGGCGGTGCCAATCCTGGAAAGGAGACGACGGTGAACATTGACGTCGACCTCGATGAATCTGGCGGAGGACGTGAGCCTCAGAGTGAGCAAGAGGGAGATCTAAAACAACAAGAAGACGTGGACATGGAGGACGCCCAACCCTCTCAAACCCCCGGCCCCTCTCAAAACAGGACGCTGGTGGTAACATTCGGCCCAACTCGAAGAGGCTACAAAGTCTGGAAAGCAGGCGAACTGTCCAAGGATTTTGACCGTTTCGAAGGGAACACGAGCTATGCGCTCAAGGTCGCTTTCATGACAGAAAAGGGGAGAAGGATCTACTTTGCTCTCCGAAAATACAACAATCCCTCCATGAATCCGGCGCCTTCTTCTGTCCCGCCCACAACCACCACGGAAACCCCGTCCGCAGCAACCCAGGCCGCAGAAACTCAGGCCACAGCAACCCAGCCCTCGAGCCCCCCCTATGGAGCACCCCCCTTATCCCCCACCACTCAGCCAACCGCTACTACAGTCAGACCATCACCACTACCCCCTCTACGTTCTGAATTCGCCCCCGAGACTCCCCAAGCCTTCCTCGCCCAAGCGGTGCAGTCAGGAGCCACTCATCCCGCACCACCCAATCCTCCCCATCAAGGCCCCTCTTCCATCTGGGCGTCGTCCTCCCACAACAACCCACCCAACCGCACCCAGGAGCCCTCGCAACCGACCCAACCCACCACCCCGTTATTCCGAGCCCCCTCTCCCAAATGGCCCCCCACTCACTTCCAAGATCGTCCACCGCAGCCCGCGCAACCCTACCGAGCACCCTCTCCCAACTGGGCACTATCCACCACCCACAACAACCTCCCCACCATCAACCAAGAAACCTCCACCAGCACGGCACTATACCCCGCCCCAACCCCCCGCGGCCGCGGCACCAGGGGTCGGTTCGGTCCCACTGGAATCAGCAGATTCCAACGAACCTCGACTACCCTCGCCGGACCAGGCCAGCCTCGCGCGTACTCTGCGCCACAGAGCTGGGGTGGTCGCCATGAGGACGTCGATATCGATGTTTTGGCGTCGCAGTTTACGATGGAGAGTATTGAGGAGCCAGGGAGCGGGATGGTTGATCAGGAGGAGGACCATGGTGATGAAGAAGAAGAGGAGGAGGAGGAGGAGGACTTGAGGGGGAAGGGGAAGGGGAAGGCTAGGGCGAGGGGGGGACGGAGGTCGGAGGGGGAGTATTAGATTCTTTCTTGATGTTTGACGGCGTTTGACTGCCTGGCGGATATCGCTCCGATTTTGCGTCTTCTGATGCATTGTTTTATGCATATGCCCCTTAACTTCAACGACAAACAGGGCAGCGTTCAGGGACAGGAATTCTGGGGATTGGAGGAAGGGATATTTTTGCGGTCATCGCTCTTCAATCTCAATTTTTGGGGGGGTTTGGTGCGCAACATTCTCAGCAACAAAACAAGATGGGATTTGCCCGGTAGCGTTGCTGATGGATGTCGTTTCGGTGGCTTGCTTTGTTTTGGAACTGGGCCTGCAACGGATTAAAAGGAAAATAAGGGGAGGCTATCCGCATTGTTGCTTCTCTTTACGGTCTGGCGGATGAGGTGGGAGCGGATCTCAAAAGACATCAGTCCAAAGAAAATCGGTGGTTGGGAAGAAATAGGTTCGTTCGAGATGGGCACATCATTGCGGTGGGCTTAGCTAGATTTGTTTTGTTGTATGTATACTAAATTGTATGTTTTTATATCAACGGTCTCAGTTTTTGTCAGTAATGGTGATTACAACTCGTATAAATGTCTGCGTTTCTGGGCTTTGGTCATACACGGAAGCGGCTAGACCGTTGATGGTCAGCGGCAAGGACTTTCACATGTCGTGTTTTGAAGGCTTATCGTAAAGGAGCGCCAGTTGAGTGGGATCCAACGGGCGGTGGCGCTTTGGTTCCACGGCGCAACCGGGCCATCCCAGACCCCAGGATGCTCCGTCCTCTTGAGATAGGGCAAAGATAAAGCCAAAGAAGCTCCTGCCCACAGGGGAGTTTCGGATGACAAGACGACATGTCTCATACCGTTGCCGCCCGAGACATTCCAACCCAAAAGTTCCCGCACAAGACTCAGCCGAGTTCCTATGGAGACAAGATTGAGGCTCTGGACTGTAGCCGACGTGGGGCAAATGCATGAGCTTTTGACGTCTTCGAGTTCCAGAAGTAGCAGGTGTCTTTTTTGTATCAGACATGAAAGAGAAAACAAACCATCCAGTTTCCCGAAAGTCACCTCAAGCACAAGCACGGGGTGTCCACTGCAGGGAGAGCAGCTATCAGAATGCCAGATGCCAGATACGGCCGGAATGAATCGTCCATGTCGCAATCGATGGCGAAACCTTAGATAAGGCCAAAGAGGAGCAGAGATAACTCGCGCCTTCTTGGCTACTTCTTCCTCCCCAACTCCATTCTCACGGCCGACTGCTCTCCGCTACTGACTCTGCTGCATACAGGAGCAGGAGCGACAGCTACGACAAAGCCTCACAATGGGTAAGTAGTTTCGATTAATTACTTCCATCTGTTCACTTATTCCCTATAGAATCATTGTGTTCGAAACAAGTGCAGCTGACAAGACTCCCCCAGCGGACACCGCCACGACCGCCCCGCCGGCCTCGGTCAGAGACGTGCGCTCCAAGTCGATCGAGCTCAAGACCATCCCCAACTATGAGACCTCTTCGGAGCAGGTCAGAGAGACGGTTAACGGCCTCGTTCTGCCTACCGAAGAGGAGAAGTCGACGCTCCGTCGCGTTGCCGGCAAGATGCCGAGCTCCTGCTACTATCTCTGCGCTGTTGAGTTCGCTGAACGGGCTTCATATTATGGCTGTAACCAAGTCTACAAGAACTTCATCCGCGCGCCCCTCCCTCCCGACGGAAACGGCTCTGGTGCCACAGCCCCCGGCTCGCTCTACACGGCCGGCGCCCTCAATCAAGGCTCGGTTGTTGCCAGCGCCATGACGGAGGCTTTCAAGATGCTGGCCTATACCCTTCCCGTGCTCTTCGGTTGGATGGCCGATGCAAAGTATGGCCGCTTCAAGATGATCTGCTGGGGTGTGGCCATCTGCGGTGTCGCCCACGTCATGATGATTCTGTCTGCGCTCCCAACTGTTCTCGTGGCTGGCAAAGCCCTTGTCCCCTTTGCCATCTCCTTGTACATGTTGGCCATCGGAGCTGGTAAGCACTCCCTCCATCCATCTTGGGGTCAATCATTGCTGACAGGTCTTTGCAGCCCAGTTCAAGCCAAACATTTCCCCCATGGTCATGGACCAGAGTCCACACAAGGTCGCACATGTGATTGAGCAAAATGGCGAAAAGGTCATCGTGGACCCTGAGGCTTCTATCAACAGCGTCATGCTGTGGTTTTACCTCCTGATCAATATTGGTGCCACCTTTGGTATCCCCACGACATATCTTGCGAAGCTGGTTGGCTACTGGGCCGCCTACTTGATTCCTACGATTTTGTACCTGTTGCTTCCCCCACTCCTGTGGTACCTCAACCCGAGGCTCATCAAGCAGAAGGCTGGAGGGTCGGATCTCGGCAACGTGTTCAAGGTGCTTGGAGACTGCCTGCGCCACGGCGGCATCAGGAGCATCGGACGCAGCGGGTTCTGGAATCAGGGCAAACCCAGTGTGCGCATCGCCGCTGGCAGCACAAAGAATTACCAGTACGATGACAGCTTTGTGGATGATGTCCGTCGTACCTTTCAAGCATGCGGCATCTTTGCGTTCACGCCCATCTTCAACATCAACGATGGCGGTTTGGCTGCCGCTGCCAATGCCTTGACAGCGAGTTTGGATACCAATGGTCTGCCCAATGATCTGCTGGACAACCTCAACTCTGTCAGTATCGTAATTAGTAAGTCACAGCCCCCTTTCTCTCATGCGTTCCGTTCACCAACACCCGACTGCAGTGGTACCCCTGATGAATCACGTTGTCTATCCCTTGCTGCAGAGGCGTGGGATCTCATGGGGGCCTATCAGTCGCATGACGTTTGGCTTCGCTCTCTGCACGTTTGGGTCGGCAGGCTACGCGATTCTGCAGTATTATGTCTACAAAACGTCGCCCTGCGGTTACAATGCCACAACATGCGCGAGCATTTTGCCCGAGGGTTCGACCACCGTCTCGCCAGTTTCGTACATTTGGTATTCCATCCCAGTCATCCTGACGGCCATTGCCGAGATCTTTGTCAATGTTACATCGTATGGAATTGCGTACAGCCGCTCGCCCAAGAACATGAAGGGTCTCGTTTCGAGTCTGAATCTCTTGATGGTTGGAGTGTCAGCAGTGATCGGGTTGGCAACGGCCCCTGCCATAAAGGATCCGTACTTGACGTGGGTGTTTGCTGGTCCAACCATGATTGGGGCCGTCTCGACGGTCATCTTTTACTTCACCTTTAAGCATATCGACAAGGAGGACTTTGTTCTGAACACTGGAGATGAACTTAAACTGAGCTCGGGTCAGGATGCCGACTCGGAGAAGGGAAAGCAAGGGCCTGTCGTGGTGGACGAGAAGGTTGGCAGGATCTGAATGGCATCTCCAAGGGGATATGACTGAATCTGGCGATGGATATTTTGAGATGGAATGGCGATGTTTTGATGTATATGACTCTAGTTCTGTGTGTATATTAGCTACCAGGTGGCTGGCGTTTGCGGGCTGTGGGGGGGACAGTTGACGGAAAGGAGAGTATGCGGTGTGTATATGCCTTGAATCGATGCGCACAATGTGTCTTTCCATCTGGCCGTGTTTTCTTGTCCCGTGATATGTCGCCAACCGGACTGTGTGCTGTGTGGAGGGTTGCGGATGATGGATCCGCAGCGTGGCGGCCCCTCTCACACAAGAAACTTCATTGCATCGAAACAGAGTTTCCGAAAAACATCAGCCCACAGTTTTGACGTGAATTCTTTTCTGCCTCCAAATTTCCGTCTCTTCTTCTCCGTCTTGTTTGAAGATGCTGCAGCAGTTCCATTCGGCGGTCCTCGAACCCTGAAAAAATCTTTCTGCCGCGAGGTTCCACAATCAACTTCACCTCTTTCACATCACCACCGTCATCACAAACACAGGCGCAAACAAGCGGGTGCGTCCCGGCAATATTCATCATTCGTCTCAGGCAGTTAGTTACATCTCCAGCCGTCCCACCATGGAACCACCCACCACGCCGACCGCCGACACGGTCCTCCCCGCTGCTGCTGCACCAACAACCCCAACCCTCAGCAACCTCCTCCCCGAACTCATGCTCCAGATCCTCGAGCACATCCCCTCCACCGCGACGCTGTCCAGCTTCCTCCGCGCCTGTCCGTCCGCCTGGCGGGTGTACGTCAAGCACTCACAACCCTTACTCCTCCGCCTGGCACGCAACCGGTACAATAAACCGCATTTGACTGCCGACGACATCATCTCGTTCCGGCCGCCGTTTGAAATGCCGTTTATGTGTCTGATCACACCGGAGAACAGCTTGACGTATCTGACAGACTCGGCTGGGAGGTTGAACCACGGGAGATGCGAGAAGGTTTACTTGCTGATGGGGGGGGAGTGGGTGCAGCTGCCTAGGTGGGGGGAGTTGGTGGAGAGGTGGGATAGGGGGGTGGGGGGCAGGGAGGAGAGGAGGGGGGGGAGGTTGAGGCTGAAAAGGGTGAGGTGGTTTGGGGAGGTGATGAGGTTTTTGGTGAGGTGGGAGTCGTGGATGGGGAGGGAAACCGGGAGGGGGAGGAAGAGGGAGAAGGTGATGGAGAGGACGACGGAGATGCAGTGTTTGGAGGAGCATGAGGAGTTGAGTGGGAGGGCCAGGGGGAGGGGCAGGGGGGAGGGGTTGGAGTGGGTTGTTAGTGTGCAGAGACGCAGGGAGTTTTTGCCGGCGTGGGGAGGTGTTGGGGGAAAGCAGAGGTTGGCGAGGCAGAAACCACCGGTGGTGAAGGCGACGGTGGTTAAGAAGGAGAAGAGGAAGGGGGAACCGATCAAGAGTGGCGAGCAGAGCAAGAGGATTAAGCGGGAGGAGAAGGCACCGGAGGTACAGGGAAATGGGAATGGCGAGGTCAGAATCAAGCCGGATCCAGAGGAGGAGGAGAGTGTTTCGATGCCTCCTCCACCGCCGAAGCCGCTTCCGAGATTCAAGTTGGAGGAGGATGATTGGTAGTGCCATGGGTCAATTCCTTTGTTATTGGCAGCTTTGGTTGTTGTTGAATTGATATTCCTGAGTTAATCAAACACACAGAACAAAAAAATGCAGAGGTGCTAAACGACGAATAAATGTGTTTATCGGGCTTGGAAGGAAAGAAAGGGAAGCTGTATTTGAATCACGTTGGGTGGGTTATGGGTCAAGCCCTTATTCGACGGCCTGCAGTCAGCCTCTATGTCTAGAGCCTGTCCCCTCAGGTGAAGGCAACCCCATATCCCTCACCCAAGGCTTCCAAAACCCTTCCACCCCCTCCTCAAACCTCCACCCATTCCAAGTCCCATTCAGCAGCCCCCAAGCATCCTCATCCTGCTGCCTCCCCTCCCGAATCCGGTACCTCCCCGCCAAACTCCACATCGCCCAGCTAACCCCATACCTCTTTGTAAACTCTCGGAGACAGCCCAGCAAAACATCACTCATCAACCCCCCATCCTGCCTCCGCCCAAACTCGCTCAGTATCACAGGCGTCAGCTTCTGCGCCGGCGCGCACCACTCCTCCTCCACCCCCGCCGCCCGCAACGTCGAATTACACGCCGCCGGCCTCCCCATCCCCAGCGCGTTGAACCCGTTCCTGTACAACCCCGCCTCAATCATCCTGCAGTTCCCCGTGTCCATATCCTCGCTGCTTTCATACAGATGGACCTCCCAAACCACCTTTCCCCCCCAAGGATGGTCATCAAGGTTGAAATACACCGGCTCCCTCCTCAGCCCGTCACGAACCGCATCGCACTTGTAGCACCCCGCCGTCCACAGGTTCTTGTTGGCGGTGGTCAGAGCAGAGAGGTCCTGTCCGAACTGCATACCCGCCCAGGTGATCAGCAAGTCCGGATTCGCGGCGTGGATCGCGTCGGCGGCCGAGGTCATGTTGCCGAGGAAGTTCACCCAGTTGTATCCGCCCGCTATGGATGACGACCGGGGCTCGTTGCGCAGCGACATGGAGACGATGTTGGAGTGGTTTCCCGCCCACGCTGCGACGTACTCCAGCCCGCGCTTCCAGTTGCCCGTGTGGAAGTGAGTGTCGCCGAACCAGGCGTTCCCGTCGGCGTGGGAGCAGCACCACTTTGCCTTGGACACGTGCGCGTCCGGGTGGACGTACAGCTGTTTTGCGGCTGCCATGCGGACGACGTCGGACCAGATCTTGAGGAGGGTTGTGTTGCGGGTCCAGATGGGGTTGTGGGTGAGGATTTGGGTGGTGATGAGCGTGCCGTTGTCGGGGCCGAGGGTGGAGAGGAGTGTTTGCGGGAACGGGGGGGAGGTTTGGTTGTTGAGGTAGAAGAGATCGATCATTTCGATTGCGTAGGGCCTAATATGTCATGGTGAGTGAGGAAATCTGGGATGGGGATCGGAAGGGGGGGGGGGGGAGGTGGAAAACGGACATGCGGATGAAGTTGAAGCCTGCTGAGGCGATGCGATCGAGGATGGAGTCGGCTGAGGCGTGTTCGAGGCCTTCGGGGATCATGGTCTCGCCGCTGAGGGGCCAGTTCACGCCAGCCCAGGTGATGACTTCGTTTCGAGAGTTGATGATGTCCCGGCCTCGGGTGGAGAAGGGGCCGTAGGGCCAGGTAGTGGAGGAGTTTTGCTGGCGAGGGAGGAGGAAATTAGGATTGGTATTGGCTACCACGACTACAGCGGTGATGGCTATGATCCAGAGGTGAAGGAGCGCCATGTTGCGGGATATGGACGTTGTGATTCAACATGGGGTTGATGGTATCGAGTCAGGTTGAGAGCCCGTCAACATCAACGGCTCCCCTTGATAATGTCTAGTTGCCCAGACCGCGTGATATTGTCTTCCACCCCTCTCCAGATACTGTTGAGCAACCTAGTTAGCATCTTGCCAGTAGGACTGCATCTTGTATAGTAATCTTGGTCTCGGCACTGGCCGTTGTGCGAGGTTGCAATCTGTGGGGAGGAATGGAATTACCCGAGTGGTTAATAACCTTGCATTGCATCTTCGGCAAGTCGTTGCCCACCGGGAATCATACATGAGAGCCATGGCTTGCATACGGCCAGTTTTGCCAGTTCCATCGCGCCTGCGGTATCCAGCCTCGTGGCCAAATGCCCGGCTTTTATCGCTGCGGATATCTACGACATTGCAGTTTCGGACGCAGATTCATGCATGACGGGTTATGAGATGGCGAAACCGTATATTATTATCGCACCGTCGCCTACTTTCGGATCTGTTCAGGAGGCCAGCAAGAAAGATGCGGATTTAAAGAACAACGCTTCCGGTTCTAGGTAGGGAGAGGAAAACACCTCGGCGACCAGCACTTCCACCGCTGGCGTACCTGGATAGATGAGACATTTGGCTGTTGCTGCCGTCGCCTCCGTCGCGTTTGGCGGTGCCATGGCGGCTCTTTGAAGAGTCCGAGATAGAGAGGGGATATCAAATAGTATTACATAATAGTGCATGGATTGGAAGACGACCTGGAAACAATTGTGATGCCCCCTTTCAAATGCCGTGCGAGATCGAGGTTAGAAATGCGAATTTTCATGCCCGGCTTGTTCATATTAAGAACCAGTGTCGGAGACAACGCGTTAGTGAGTTGGCTGCAGAGGTCGTGATGACCAACTGTCTTGCTCAGTGGTCCGACCGAGACAGAGAGAAATTGGATGTTGTGGTACGGGTATTCCTGAGAGCTGTTAGTCACTTGTCAAATCACCGAAACATATGGTATGAGGAACAGACCAGGCCATGTTTCATGCCAAATTGATGTAGCGCTGGAAGACCCATGCTGCTACAATCTGGCTGAATACTTTCTGCCCGCCACACACTAAAGAGCAAAACCGCCACCGGATCCATTGTGCGCTTAGTCTCAGACGAAGAAATTTGACCATCGGAGCTTGCCAGTCTCAGTAGTAGAGAGTCGATGCTATCCAGTGCCTGTGAAACCTCATCAGAACTCCACCTCCGTGTCATGCCGTTGAAAAGGACAAGTAATCTCCTATCGGCAACGGGCGGTATGTGTCCCAAGAGCTCACTGGCTGCGCATACTACCTTGATGCCGCCCTCTGACAGCTGTTCGGGATCTTTGGCGTCTTCTTCGACTAGCGAGTCTTTGGAGCAGGAAGAAGGCAGTGAGTGAATCGAGGCTGGTGCTCCCGAGTTGCGGGACCCTGGCCACTGCTTTGTTGAAAGGCCGTTATAATCAGTTTCGGTGAATGCACTGAGCTCTTCCAGATATCTCTGGAGCACAAAGTCATTAGGCTTGGTGGAGTCGGCAGGAAGACGAGCCTGGAGATCCGCAATCGCTTGGAGTATTTGTGCTGTATCCTGCTTGATGGTAGTAGTGTTGTGGCGAATTTCGGTGGCTTCAAATCTCGTCTCCTTGGCAAGATATCTGTCATGCATAAGAAATTGCATCTGAGAGCAAGAATGAAGTACACCACCCAACACTCACAAAGCAGCCATGTCCAGACCGAGGTTGAGCGCAGACTTGTGAGCCTCGATACTCCTCCGCAACCTTGACACGTCGTCTTGGCCAGAGACAACCCATGACAGTTTCTTTCCACAGCTATCGGACGAGTACTTGGCCAAACACGCCTCGATATCCCTCACTACAAGCTGGCAATTGGTTACAATGGCGGACAGGCGTTTGTTGAGAGCTTCGGGAAAGGCAACATTGGTATTCGCATCGTCTTCCACGTAAAGCTCGAGGACGAGTCTCAAAGATGTCAGCTCTTGTGTGACCGCGTCCAGATCACTCTGCGCTTCTCGGACCTGCTTCGTGAAGGAGTAGATTCCTTTCGTGACACTGGCGATCGATGTGATTAGGGCGAGGCAACCCCCGCCGATACTTAGAGGGTCCATGTCTGGCGGTGGTGAGACTGGGGACAGATCGACGCGAATACTTGAAACATCGATGAAGACCGCTGGCCCAGTTTGTTGCGCGGAATATCAATGGCGAGGCTTATAGGCAACATCAACAACTTCCCTGAAGGACCAATAGGGAGCTGCACAGATATTGCGGCGTTGCTATTCGGCATCTTGACAGATGAAACTGTGGCTCGTGCTGACCCATAGGCATACTCGTAGGCAGATTATACATGTCTGCTGATTATATTTCTTCTCCAGTCGATAATTTCGATCTTGTTGGAGGAATCGAGAAGGGGTTTATGTTCGTGTTTGTTCGTTGATGAGAAAGGAAGTTGATCGTGTGCTGTGCACTAACAGCGGGTCCTCTCTCCATTGCATCATCCCTCACCTCGGGCAAGACGCCCCGCAATCGGCATCTTTGCTTGGCGCAACAGGGACTGGCCAAAACTTCAAGGTACCTAGTGAGTGACTAGCAAACACCTGCGGAATCTCTTGAAACAGACCACCGCAAGCCTCTCTGCTCCTCAAAATGTCGTCAGCCCCGGCCCAGGACAGTAGCAACCACCCGGCGGTCAAAGGGCCCAGCGCCCTCCGCTCCATCATTGCCGGCTCAACTGCGGGCGCCGTCGAGATTGGTTTGTGCCTCTCTCCAATAAAGTCATCGTCAACAGTCGCTAACCCGGGCTTCCTTGGCTCCAGCCATTACCTACCCAGCCGAGTGTATGTGACACACCCCTCCACGACGGCCAATTGCTGCCTCCTGCGATATTCTGACACGATGCGACAGTCGCCAAGACAAGAACACAGCTCAATCGCAGGCTAGCAGAGGGCAAGAAGCTGCCATGGCCACCCTTTGGTGCACAGTGGTATGCTGGATGCACGACACTGATTATCGGCAACTCGGCCAAGGCGGGCATTCGTATGTGATATTCTGGAAAAATGTTTGCGAGTGAAATAGGGAACTGACGGAATGGGCGCAACAGGATTCGTCGCTTTCGACCAGTACAAGAGGCTTCTTGCCGACGCTGACGGGAACGTCTCCGGTCCTCGGACCGTCATTGCGGGCTTCGGCGCCGGTGTGACCGAGTCTCTGTTGGCAGTCACACCGACAGAAAGTATCAAGACAACGCTGTAGGTCTCTTAGATTCTGCCTTCCACCGAGGGTTCTTTTAACCACGGTTTTTTAGCATCGATGACCGCAAGTCAGCCAAACCTCGTCTCCGCGGCTTCCTCCACGCCGTACCCATCATCGCCCGCGAGCGCGGCATCCGTGGCTTCTTCCAGGGCTTCGTCCCGACCACGGCCCGACAAGCGGCCAATAGTGCCACCCGCTTCGGCTCCTACACTGCCTTGAAGCAGCTCGCCGAAAGCTACACAGCGCCAGGGGAGAAGCTTGGTGCTGTGGCCACCTTTGCCATGGGTGGTATTGCCGGGTTGATTACCGTCTATGTGACGCAACCCCTCGACACCATCAAGACGCGTATGCAAAGTATCGAGGCCAAGCAGCTCTACGGCAACTCGTTCCGTTGCGCGAGCATCATCTTCAAGCAGGAAGGTGTGTTGACTTTCTGGAGTGGCGCGCTGCCCCGGTTGGCGAGGTTGATCATGAGCGGCGGGATTGTGTTTACCATGTACGAGAAGAGCATGGACCTGTTTAACAAGCTGGATCCAGAGGGGAGATACCTGTAAGAACATGACGTGTCTGGATTCATGTCTGTATTCACAAGGCGTTTTTGGATGGGTGTCTTGCTTTTTCTTATACCCTGATGTGCTTGGGTAGACAAAAAGGGTGTGTTTACGGGGGGTGGTATGTACATTGGAATACAAAATCCGGGATTATGGCCGAGTTTCCCTTTTTCTTTCTCCAACTCCAGACGCCGTGTCCATGCAAAATATCATATCGTACAGT
The DNA here is from genome assembly GCA_033296885.1 of Triangularia verruculosa. NCBI lineage: Eukaryota > Fungi > Ascomycota > Sordariomycetes > Sordariales > Podosporaceae > Triangularia > Triangularia verruculosa. The sequence continues at coordinate 162,344 of MU863931.1, read as the reverse complement.
AGTGTACAGTTGACCGTCAAGAGTCGGGAGTTATTCCAGCCGGAACATGCCTTGGAACTTCTTGGCTAGTCTTTGGAAATACGAACGTCGGGGGGCTTCGTCGAGTTCCTTGAGAATATCGCTGTAATAGTTGGGGTTGAACTTGGGCTTGAGGAAGGAGTCGGTAACACGATACTGGAGTGCGGTCCTTGGTCAGCAGCGAGGTTTGACTCATGAGCCATGCCGGCGTGCACCAACCTTGTTCTTGTAACGGTTCTCGGTGAGGGAAAAGAGTGCATTGGCTTGCCGGAGATCGGCTTGTTCTTGGGTCAACCCCTTGATCGGGACTGGCGCAATCGGGCCCTTGGTGAGGCGCTTGGCGAGCACATCTTGGAGTTGCAAGTCGGGACGGAGGGTATCCTTGGGCCAGCGCTGCAGGGCAGCTTGGAAAGCTCTGGCTGTGCTCTGAGAAGTGTCAGTCTCGGTTGCATGTTAGCATATACTCGGCACTGTCAAGTAACATACAGCTTTTGGGACAGCAGACATGTTGGCGACGGTCTCGGAGCTGGGATGCGGCCTACCTTCCACTGGTCACCTAAAAATGTCGACGTCAATCTGGGGAATTTCTCCAGCTTGAGCTTCCACCAGCCACATGACCCCGGATTCCGGTTGCGCGTAAGCCACAGTGCAATCTGCCAAGAGCTCATCTCTCATGTTAAGGGGTGTGGCGCTATGGCCGAGAAAGGAAAGGTGCGGGGCAAAGAGGCAGCCGCTGGGGTTCTGCCGGGATCCACACACCACGCAATGCGCATTCTTGGTCAGCCGGACGGAGTGTTCCAGCAGGCATTGTCGCACTGCTGCAACCAACCTGATTCCCTCATCAAATCGACGACTCCCTGACGGAGCCTACGCGCGCTCTTTTCCTTTACCTTTGCCTGCCTACTCGTACCATTTTCCCTTCGGACCTTCTTCGACCTTTTGCTTCGCTACTCCGTATCTTACCGTTGCCACGCTTTCTGGGGTTTTGGCCTTTTTACTTCCGCTTATTAGCGACGCTCCCATTCCCGCGACACTCGTTCCGTTTCCTTAGCACCTCACATCTCCGACATCAAAGAGGGGGCCGATCTCATCACCACTCAGCACACCACCCCCACCATGACGGGTCGATACGAGCGGGCATGTCATTTTCGAGACCTTTTTTTCAGCGACGGTAACAACTAACACTTTGTCCAGGTTAATACCCGCGACGAGGAAGATCACGAAACACCCGTCTCCAATGCGCCAGGGCCGACATACCCTATCCCCAACTCGCCACCACCGTCTTTTCACTCTCGAGCGCCATCAATAATTGGTAGAGACAACGAGAACCGCCAAAATCAGGAACTGGACGACGCTTTTGGAAGCGAGGATGAGGACGCCTGGGACGACGAGCCGGATGATCGACGGAGGCTGGTGCGCGGCAATACGACGCCAAGTGCAAGCGACGCAGCATCGATAACGCCAGCGACGACGGGGACGACAGCACAGACAAGCGCGCAGGCTTCGCAACCACCGAGACCAGTGGGACAGGCTCCAACAACAACGAGGGTGTATGGTGGTGGAATTCAGTCCGATGGCGTCTTTTCGAACCTGGCCGCAAAGCCCGAGAGGGGGGAACCTGAGAAGGAAGAACTTCCGCCGGTAGGTTTTGGCTGGCTATGTGGATTATGATGGGAGAATGCGGTACTGACTTTTGAGGCAGTCCTACGAACAAGCAGCAGCCGACTCTGCCCCCCCTTACTGGGAAACGACGGTTCTCGCTCCAGGCCTCGGCGGCTTCGACGACGTATTTATCGACGGAATGCCAGTTGGCTCTATTTTCAGCTTCCTGTGGAACGGCTTCATCTCCATGACCCTGCTTGTCGGCTTCCTTCTTTGTTATCTTCTCCACACCACTCACGCCGCCAAGAACGGAGCAAAGGCTGGCTTGGGCATCCAGCTCATTCAGTACGGCTTCATGATGAAAAGCACACCACCCTCGTCAGGAGGCGGCTACGACGACCCAACCGCCGATAACGGCTTCATCAACCCGGTTGATCCGAATGCGCACGACTTTGACCCGGATAACATGCAAGATCAAAACGGCGGCGGGGCAGACGAGTTCACAGGCGCTGATTGGGTGTCGTATCTGATGATGATTGTCGGCTGGTTTGTTCTCATTCGGGCGGTTAGCGAGTACCTGAAGGCGAGACGACATGAGCAGCTTGTGCTCCAGAGTCCAGATCGGGGTCTCGGGGTTCCCGTTATTGCCACGGGTGAGCGTCCTGATACCGTGGTTTAGTCGTTTTCCTTGTTTCCAATATCCATCATGGTGCCTCGGTTTCGTTTGTAATATTTGCATCTTCAGGTGGGATTATGGGCATTTCATTGGCCCCAGTACAACAACAATACGGGCGTTTCATTGCAGTGATTTTGCAAGGCGCCGGTTTTAGCTACAGACAGACACAAGCAGTGAGACATTTCTAAATATACCGAGTACATATCTAGACTCAGACTCGTGGCAGCCCCTCTCCTGCATTCCAGCCACGGGACACAGCCAGGCGGGACGTTGGGGTGGGGTGAATGCGGGGCTGCTCATCACCACCGTCTTTGGATTGTATTGCCATTACATCACATGTCGTCAACTTCTCATCAGCTTTGTTGTATTGTTTTTGACAATTTTATTTTGGCCGAGACTTTTCTTGTCTTGCCACTTTTATCCTCCCACTCACCAACATTAGAACCTTCTCCAAACCAAGACCTGTAAGCTGATCATCTGTCGACCATGGCATCTATCCTCACCCAATATCTATTAACAACATTCACAGAATTAACTTTAACTTCCGTTGTGGCCACGCTACGCAAAGTCCTCACCTCCCGCCTCGCGCTCTCCTCCCTCCCACCATTCACCTCGGCCCTCTTGATATACGAGTACCAATCCCGGCACCCGCTCCACCTCCCTCACGAGCAACAACAACAACAAGTCCAACCTCTATCATCCTTCCCCTCCGTCCCCAACAGCAACAAATTCGACACCATGGCCTGGCGCAGCTCGGGAACGTCCAACTCGGAACTCATCGAGAACCTCTGGCGCAACGAAATGATCAAGCACCCCGACGCGAAGAGCGCGTTCCTGAAGGTCGACCGCGCGCATTATGCTCCGCGGTCTCCGTATGAGGACTGTCCCCAGCCGATAGGGCACCATGCTACCATTTCGGCGCCGCATATGCATGCGAGTGCGGTGGAGCATCTGCTGCCGTTCATCACGCCTTCTGAGGAGAGGCCTGGTCCGAGGGTGCTGGATATTGGGAGTGGATCGGGGTACTTGACGCATGTGCTTGCGGAACTGGTGGGAGAACAGGGAAAGGTGGTGGGGGTGGAACATATTAGTGAGTTGAAGGAACTGGGGGAGAGGAATATGAAGAAGAGTAAGGAGGGGAGGGAGTTGATTGAGAAGGGGAGGGTGAGGTTTCGGGTGGGGGATGGGAGGAGGGGGTGGATAGATGATGAGGATGCAGAAGGGAAGGGAAAGGGGTGGGATGCCATTCATGTTGGGGCGGCGGCGGTGAAGGTTCATGAGGAGTTGCTGGAGCAGTTGGCGAGTCCCGGGAGGATGTTTATACCGGTGGAGGATGAGGGCGAGGGGCAGGGGTGGGGGCAGCATATTTGGTGCGTGGATAAGGATGAGAAGGGGGAGGTGAGGAAGAGGAAGTTGTTTGGGGTTCGGTATGTGCCGTTGACGGATGCTCCGAAGGCTTGAGGGTGAGGTGGATAGTTTGGTTTTGTAGCTTGGTGAATTCTGTAATGAAATCAGTAAACTTTTGTGACTTAGTTTCATTGCTCTTGGTGGAATTTTGACCTGATAGTCCGCGATCTGGCCGCAAATCAAGCGGTATCTCGCTCCGATGATGTATAGTATAAAAGAAATTTTGAGAGTGTCTACACCTTGCTGAGCGCCTACCCATTACCCCATTAACCCATTACCCCTTTTCACCATTACCCCTTTTCACCATTACCCCTTTTCACCATTACCTCTTTTCACCATTACCTCTTTTCGCCATTCATTTGTCCGCGTCTTTCATGATTGATTTGACTCCAACCTCGAATTGCCAGAAGTTACCTTCGACATGCACACAGTGGGAGCATAAGACTGCTCCCACGAAACGGCAACATTGAACTTCCAATCATACCTGGTAGGTGAGCTTCGGTGATAACCTGGCCCCCGAGGGCAGCTGGCGGTGGGGTACCTAGGTATGCATCTCTCAGCCGGCAACCACCGGCTAGGTACCTGGCTACATGTACGCTTATATAAGACATCGGCATGCAAGCCAATGCAGGTAGCAGAGATGTTATGCAATTTATGTACGTCAAGTTTCCCAAAGCTAGAACAAGCATAATCAATTGATGACTGCACAACTCTTCGGTCATGTGGGGCTTTTACTGTAGCAGACAAACGACGCTCAAAGACTGCACTGTTGACTTGGGGGACCTCATCTATTTACTATCTACATGCATGGTACTATCCTCAACGCTGACAGCAGTGTTAGTCTAGGGGTTAACGGCTCGAAAATCAGGTATTTACCCACCCCGCTGCTGTGTCTGCGCCTGCTACGTATATTGGCGCCTATTCTGCGGCTGCTGTGCCTGTGCCTGCTGTGTTTGCGACGGCTGCAGCAGACGTGATATACTTATCGATTTGTGACTGAACGTCACCCCAACCATCGAACATATCCCTGATTTCCATATCCACGATGTTGTCGCGGGTGGTACTTCCAAAGAGAGCGACCAACTTGTTGTTCGCTGTCGCTAGCTTGGTGTCGGATTCTCTCAGTGCATTTTGGAGGTGGTTGATCCTCTCCAGAAGACTCATGATGTACTCGTTGTACTTTTCCATCAAGCCTTCCACCTGAATCTGGATGGCGTTGCGCAACTTCGAAGTCTGGATGTATGATTCCGTCCTCTGGGCTGCCCTTTGGACGCCCGAAGCTAGCAGTCTCTCTCCTCTCTGGATGCTAGGTTAGAACTTGCATCCGCGATAGGGAAACAGTGCAATCTCACCGCGTCCAAGAATTCCGGTGGTAGCTCATGAGCTTGCACCACTGTTAGGGTGTCGTGGGCTGGGGTTGTTGGGACCCATTTCGGGTAGATCGGGAGTTTGGCGTACTCAGCCGTCTGTGCCGTTGGAAACGGGAAATTGACGAATTTTTCTGTCATGTTGCTGAGTGATGCTGGGCTTTTTCGGGAAAGAAATTCAGACTTGAAGATGGATTGAGTTGGCTGCTCTGATGTAGACTCCAGGTCGGGTAAAAGAAGGGCTTTATGTGCGGTAGAGATGTAAGAACTCGGTGTTGTTGTTGAGCTTTATCAGCTGAGGTCTACCGCGTGCGAAGCGTGTGATCCTATCGAAGTCTAGTGGGTGGCCTACCCCAAGTGTTCAACCAGCTACCTTACACGAATAAGCGTATAGGAATCTCAAGCCGATTGGTAACCTGAGTGGGGACCGAGATTTTGCTCCTCAAAGATGAGGCCTTATGCATTGTCACCTCATAGCCATCCCCTGATGGGCCGTCGTCCAACCATAGACCTTTCATTTCGTTTCTTCGAGTACGGAGGTAAGCCCGATGTTGGCCTTACGATGCAAGGTGATCAACGTGCCAAAGATACCAGGTAGGTAATGTTCGTTGTTCAACAGGGCAACTAGCCTCTCGATGGCTTCCCTGCGTATCACCCGGCTTGAGCCCAAAGTTTGGCGGCTAAGGTACACTAGGTCGTTACGCCATCGGCGCCACTTTCACAGCCCAAAGACCGGCGACGGACTCCAAAGAAATCGAGAATCGATAAGGCCAATGGTGAATCAAGCGGCTCGTGGAGTCTCACTCCACCCGCCGCGCAGCTGCACAAGTTACACCAATCAGGGACAGAGGTTCCACAAATGACACGGATCTTGCAAAATGCTTTGTGGACATCTGTCAGCTTATGGTTGAGTATCGCTCAATCTTACATGATCTTGTAACCATGATTGCCAATGGAATTGTGCCAGGTAGGCAAGCAAACCAGAAGTTGATCACGGACTAGATTTATGTGGGGGTTCTGCTTGTCTAAGAACCAGATCCTCGATGACCCCATGACCCGGACTTGAGAAGTGGCACGCCGTGGGGAGGACAGGTCAGCCTGATAGTGTGTTTCATTTTCTAGTTACTACCCTCTAGCCAATCTCAGACGCAGACTCAGACGCAGACTCAGACGCCGACTCAGCAACCATCTCGTGGATGAAGGTATCCTCGAGATCAACATCTGCTGTCGTTTTGGGCCCACCTTCCTCCGACTTTCGCTTCTCTGCCCGTCTCCAGGCTCTTTCCCCCAGGTCTCTACAGCGATAGCGCAACTCCCAGTTGAGCGACCGTTCAATAGCAAGATCAATATCCCTCTGCTCAACCGTTTGCTGTAAACTCCTGACTTGCCTCCTAAGTCTTGGGATCTCCCTGTTGTTGACTACATGGAGCTCGCTCTTTAGCCTCCTGACCTCCTCTGCAAGATCTTCCACACTTTGAAATTCAAACTGCTGTATGTTATCACGGAGTTGAGAAAGCAAATATCGGATGCCGTCACCCCGGGTGTTGAGGTCGGCAAGGATAGCATCAGGCCTGGCTGTGGCGGCATGTGGGGCGTCTTCCTCGGCCTGGAAGAGCAACGGGTTAATGTGATGAATTCAGGCATTAAGCTCGTCAGCCTGACGTGACAGGGGGCTTGGTATTACCGGGTCCTGACCGTCCTGTCCAAAGTTGCTGTCTTCAGGAAGGTCACCGTGCCGAGGCAGTCCACCACGCTGAGCAAGTTCATGATTTTGATCGAGCCCATCCCATTCAGACAGGAGAGCATGGATGGCATTGAGGTGGCGGCCGATTTCCTCGTCGCCCGGAGAATCGTTTGCCTCCATTGACCGTTCCCTAACAACTCCCAAGTCAGTGTTCAGGACACAAGAAAGTCGGGTAAGTAAGGTACCTAATCTCCCCAGGCACCTTTGAAGCCGGGCTCTGAAAATTACCTACCTATTACAAGTAGGTGATATGCAAGATTGCGTGTGCTAGGAGGGTCAGTGGACGTGGCGCCCATCGCGGATGTGAATATTTGGGCACCAGGTTTTGCTTGGCTGGAAGTCTGCAAATGGCCCAAAAAGATCATGATCCACTCAGTCAATATTTTGATTGATTTTGACATCCCGGCAATAGGGGTCACTTGGCAGGCAACTCATGGTGAAAGATTGGCTGGAAGGTTGGGCATCAATCCCCGCATACCACGATTGCACGTCTTCTCCAATGTGATCTGCAAGCGGGATAGCCCGTGCAGCTTTTCTCCGCGGGCTGTTTGGTGGCTTGGGACACATGGCACTGACATGGGCATTCGCGCATTGATATGGTAATCGGAGCCAGGGATCTCTTTTCGTTCTTGGGTTCGGTCGAGGTCTAGACTCTGGACCCTGGGAAGCTAGGTCGGTTAGGTAGGTAGGCACCTGCATGGCCCAAAGCGTGGGGGTCGTTCCATGAATCTTTGGAATCCCAAGAAGCTTTTGGTGAAGCACGAAGCAAACATCTAGAAGAAAATAGCAGAACGAGCCTGTCAATATAGGTCAGGTACCTATCTACCGTGACTTCGCAGCTCAACTGCTAGACCACAACTTTGACATACCAACGGAAGCAGTTCAGAACCTACCTACCTACCTTAGCTAGTATGAGTTCGTTGCAGCAGCAGAAGCCTGATGCCTCTTTGGCGCGAGCATCCAGCCCAGACGGAAAGTCGCCTCTAACAGAAACTGCGTATGAACTGAGACCGAGGCGTGATGCTTCTTTGCCTCCGGTATCCGGCCCAAATGAAATGTCGCCTCCGACAGAAACTGCTTATGGCTTGAGACCAAGGCGTGATACTCCTTTGCCGCGGGCATACGGACAAGAAAGAGGAGTGTCGTCAACAGGAACGAACTATGTCTTGAGACCAAAGCGGGATGCTTCTGTGGGGCTGGTATCGGACCCAGGCCGTAGGGGAGGCACACCAACCCCAGCAGGCACAACTCATACATTGAATCCAAAGCGTGATGCGTCTTTACCATTGCAGGGGTCCAACCAAGACGGAAGATCGCCTCTGACAGGGACAAGCCATATGAGCCACGATGAGTTCTATGAGCATATACAAGATGTGTGCTCACGGATTGAGGTTCTCCATGATCATGATGCCTCGGATCCTGAAAAGAAGAAGCCCCGGATCCTGGCAAAGGTTGAGTAAGTAGCACACCACCAATGGTTGCAATCTTACCGAGAGTCTATTTGCATGTAAGCTGACTGGGTCCTCAAAACAACGGCAGCATCATCATGGTTGCTGGTCTTGGAGGCCATTACCTTGGAACCTGGGAAGCAGATGTTGACGGAACGGTCTGGCCCCGTGACCTTTTACGCGAGCACATAGATGACAAGATTGAGATGCGAGTTTTCTCCTTTCACTACAACACGACACTTCGTGGGACGACAAGTAAGGCCGGTATCAGGGACCATGCACATGACCTGCTTTCCAAACTGTACGACCAGCGAGAAGACGACCAGTATGTCAAGTTGAGATATCTCGTGTTCGTTGGTCACAGTTTGGGCGGCATGATCATCAAGAGAGCAATTACCGCTGCGCGTGATAATAGAAAGTACCGTTCCATATGGGAGGCAAGCATCGGTGTTGTGAGTCAGACTGAGCCTAATCCGGTTCAGATTGGAGGCTAATAACGTCGATTATGATCAGATGTTCTTCGCAACTCCTCACAACGGTCTCAATCGGGATGCATGGGAAGCTTTTGCAACTCGCATCCTGAAGCTTGACGCGCCAGGAGAAGGTGTTGAACCTTCCAAGAACATGCTAAAGGAACTCAACATCAACAGCAATGCACTCAGACAGATCACCCACGACTTTTGGCCCGTCCAGAAAGACATGGGTTTTGTCACATTTTCCGAGGACGAACCGTTGGAAGGGCTTGAGGATCTTGTAAGTCGTCCTGTTTTGCACGCCAATGCCAGTGTTTTGACCGCTAACCTTGTATTCAGTTGGTAGAACGCGTCTATGCACTGTCGTCACCCCACGCGGATGACCACCAGATGTTATCCGGAGACCACGTCTCACTTTGCAAGTTCGGCCGAGAAGAATTGGACTACTTTTACCCCGTCGCGGCCGGTATCGAGTCCCTTCTAAAGAAGGTGACAGAGCCCATAGGTTTGCCCCCAAAGCCCATAGGTTTGTCCCCCTCAAGCTCTTGTCTTCCACGACACAAACCTAACGCCGAGGTTTAGACAAGATTAAAGACCGCAGCAAGTCGGCTCTGTACTCCCTTGGTCGTGATGACTATCATTCATATTTCTTGGATAAGAAACCAACCAAAGGAACATGCCGCTGGATCACCACCCGGCCCGAGGTCCGAGCCTGGAAAAACAGGACGTCGGAAAAGCCCAATCTGTGGATTCGGGGACCATCGGGGTCTGGGAAGAGCTTCTTGGCAAGACAAATGATCAACCAATTTTCCCAAAACGACGTTGTCCACTGCTTCCTCAGTGCTGCTGCGCGAGATCGCAGTGATCTCGAAGCACTTCTTCGTTCCACTCTTCAACAAATCCTGCGTCTGATCCCCGAGCTTATCGAGAAGTTCCTGACCCCCGTCTTTGAACAGTTCAATGAGCACTCAAAATGGACTCTGCAGATACTGGAAGCCATCTGGCCTGAAGCCGTCGCTGAGGTCACGGCTCTCAAGCCACTGGCCATGGTGGTGGAGGGGTTTGATGAGCTCAAGAAGGAGTGCCAGGATGGATTCTTGGAGTGTTTGGAAAGATTCAAAGAAAAATCCAAGAACTCTGAGAATCTCAGATTGCTTGTGATATCGGGCCAAGATCCTGAGCTCGACGCGAAGCTCTCCCAGGATGAGTTTGACTCGTATACGGTGACACCCGAAGACGTGAGAGAGGATATGAGAAAAACAGTCAAGAAAAAGCTGAAGTCGCGACGCGGCAAAGGACTTTCTCGCAAGTACAAAGACAACTTGGAAAGTCTTTGTCAGTCTATCGTTGAGAAATCCAGGGGGAGTTACAGATGGGCGACAATGGCGGCAGACGAGCTCACCCCAAATAGCCGTGACGGCGACGCAACACTTGAGAGTCTGCCGCAAGACCTCCCGGGACTCCATCTCTACCGCCTCCGAAGACTGAACAAGAACATCAACCACCTCGACAGAAAGTTCATCAGGCAAGCTCTCATATGGGCATGCTTTCAATGTGGTGGGCTCAAGGAGGGCGAATTCAACATCGGACAAGCCATGGGTATAGCATTGGACATGGCGCCATCCCATGACGTGGCGAGCCATGAATGGAAACGATTCGCACTCGAGAATGTCAAAGCCAAACTGAATCGGCACTGTGGGCAGATGATTGAGATCCGAGACGGGCGGCTGGAGCTGGTCCATGAAAGTCTCAAGATGGTCTCGTGCTTGGAGACTTTGAAGGATGATCGGGTGTGCCGTGAGCTCATCCCAGACGAGGAGACTGCTCATGCAGTCCTTGCAGAAATCTGCATCACTTTCTTGACAATGTCATGTTTCGAAGACCCTGGTCCTGAGATCGACCCCGATAGGAAGCACGTGTGGGAGTCGAAGGTGCGTGCCAGGCTTCAAGAACACGAGTTTCTCAGGTACGCGGTACTTCACTGGCAAACCCACCTCGGGAACGCCGGTGAGTCCTGGCCTGATGATAACTTTGAGGCTGATCAGAGGAGAAAGTGGCTGGATGGCAAGAATACAGGTTACGGGAAGACCTGGAGAGAGGTTTGGTGGTTCCTCACCCAGGGTCCAGTGCGGGACTACCCAAGTCCTCCGAAAAAGCAAGCACGCCCAAGACCGGTGACGTCTGAGCCCAGCCAACAGCCTCTTTCAGCACCCAGAACAACTGCCAAAGCGCCTGTGACACGCTCTCAGTTGATCTCCGAACCCGATACGGTCACTTGGCCCAGCAAAACACGCCAGACACCCCAACACACAACACAAGAGACATCTCGAGAGGCACCCCAATCAACATCACCACAGGAACCAGCCCAAGAGCCAACCCGGTATCTCTCACCTTATTGCGAGTCAGTCAGTTCGACAACAACAAGCTGCTCAGAGCAGGAATCCACACCATTCGGGCAGCGATTACCCTCAGAAGCAGCAGAATGGGCCAACATCCCCACTGATCAGCCGGAGCCTCTTGATCTCATGAAGATCCATACACCCGTGGCATCCCCAAATGACAGCGGATCCGAGTTTTCACCCCTCATGTCCCCAATATGGAGCGACGGCGAAGTGATGGGTGCCGACCTGTTCTCGAGACCCAGCACCGCGAGGGGATCGTCTGATGGTGACCAAGAGCTGGAAACAAGGCGAGCTTCAGAGCATGGATGGGAAGTCACTAGGCATGGTGCTGCTGGGGACGGCGGTGAGAGGCAGGTTGTCGTTCGAAATCGGCATTCTTCAACAACAGGAGCAACTCACCCAGCCGGGCCCGAGTACTTCACGTTCATTAGAGAGAGTGACCGTCTGAGAATTGAAAGACTTGAACGGGATAGACTGGAAAGCAATACGGTTGTGATAGAGAGGTCGGAAAGGGAGAGGTCGGAAAGGGAGAGGTCGGAAAGGGAGAGGTCGGAAAGGGAGAGGGAAAGATTGGAACAATTGGAAAGGGAAAGATTGGAACGATTAGAAAGGGAGCGATTGGAAAGGGAACGATTAGAACGATTGGAAAGAGAACGATTGGAAAGATTGGACCGAGACCGATTGGAAACAGCACGGTTGGAAAAGGAGAGGTTGGAACGGTTGGAAATTGAACGATTGGAACGAGAACGCTGGGAAAAGGAAAGGTTGGAACGGTTGGAAATAGAGGAGCTGAAAAGGTTCGAGCGGTTGGAAAAAGAGACGTTAGAGCGGTTAGAAAGAGAGAGATTGGAATTGTTAGAAAGGGAACGACTGGAAAAGGAGAGATTGGAACGGCTGGAACGCTTAGAAAGCGAGAGATTGGAACGGCTGGAACGGGAACGGTTGGAAAAGGATAGGTTGGAATGGCTGGAACAGCTGGAAAGGGAGAGATTGGAACGCTTGGAAAGGGAACGCTTGGAAAAGGAGAGGTTGGAACGGTTGGAACGGTTGGAATTGGAGAGGTTGGAACGGCTAGAAAGAGATCGATTGGAAAAGGATAGGTTGGAAAGGGAGAGGCTAGAACGGCTAGAAAGGGAGAGGTTGGAACGGTTGGGAAGGGAACGTTTGGAAAAGGAGAGATTGGAAAGGGAAATGTGGGAAAAGGAGAGATTGGAAAGAGAGGCCTTAGTAAGGGAAAAGGAACGCTTAGAAAAGGAGAAGTTGGGAAGAGAGGCCTTAGAAAGGGAGAAGGAACGCTTGGAAAGAGAAAGGCAACGTCTGGAGAAAGCACGTCTCGAAATGGAGCGTTTAGAAAGCGAACGACTGGAAAGAGAACGTTTGGAGAGGGAGCGTTTGGAAAGAGAGCGTTTAGAGTGGGAGCAGTCGGAAAGAGAGCGTTTAGAGTGGGAGCAGTCGGAAAAGGAGCGTTTGAAGGGGGAACGTTTGGAATGGGAGCGCTTAGAGAGGGAGCGTCTGGCAAGGGAGCGCTTAGAAAGAGAACGCCTGGAGCAGGAGCGCTTGGAGAGGGAACGCCTTATTATAATAGCAAGGGAAAATTCACGGCAGGAACAGGAACAACGTGGAGAGGACCATGGGCCTTCAATCCTCAACAGCTACAACCTTTCTCTTCAGGGAGAAACATCAACGAGACCGGAATCCATGACTACAGGGCATGGTGGGGGGGGAGACGATGATGCCATAAAGCTGGGTAGGTGGAGGCGAATGAAGGTTGCAGGAAAAGTCTTGTGTAAGTCTTTGTGAACCAACGCGGTCACTTTTACCAGTCTTTCGGAGAAGAAACTAACTCGATATCATAACAGACAAAGAAGCCACCAAGTCTGGAGAGTCGGAATTTACGGAAATTGGGGGGAAGATTGCTGAAGCGAAGCAAAAAGAAGTGGAAAAGCTTAAAAGAAAGGAGGAGGAGGAGAGAGTAAAGAGGGAGAAGAAGGAGGCAAAGAGAAGAGAGAAGGAGCAGAAAAAGCAAGGTCATTTGTGAAAGAAAAGAAAGAGGGGGGTAGACAGGTAGGCAGATATGGAAGGATAAGGGATAAATTGCCATGATATCAGGTAGTTAGCATGCGGTTCTCAATAGAAATTGTGATGGCGGAACGGCGACAATATTCACATGGAATGGACAAACGATGGCTAAATTCACCATGTCAACATGCAGACCTAGGTATGGCACGGTCTTCCATGACTGGGGCGCGTGAAATAGAAATCTCAACAGAGGGCAGGTACTTTTGAATCATCTACCTACTTGAAAACGAAAACACAAATCAATGTTCAAGAACAGGTCTCAGAAGTCCCAAATGCGTGTATTTGCTAGGGTAATCTCAATGCTAACCGGCACCGCAACTATCGACCTACGAACCTGCGCCACCCCCTGCCAGTCTTCCTCTTCCCAACTGAGTCCGAGTAAAAAGACTCAAAAACGTCCTGGTTCCCATTGACCCCTGCCGGCACCCTCTGCCAACCCGTTGACGTCCTGGTTCCACTGTCAATGTGCTCGACACGCACAGGCATCGGCGCCCATTGCTCCCTCTTCCCCACATCTCTGGACAGCTCCCAGAACTGATAATTCACATCCTCCGAGTCCTCGTATTCAACCCCCCTGGTGCTAGTCGTGATCCAAGATTGAGTCCTATTATCCTGTGCCAAGGCCTTCACCTCCACCTTCACCTTCGTGTTCTCCTTGGCCCGGCTTTCGGTGTCGTGGATAAACAGGTGCTCAAACCTCTGGATGACGTGCGAGTCCTTGTCTAGCGGTATAGTTTGAGACCTTTTACCGGCCAGAATGAGCTCCTCGATCCACGGATCATGCTCCTCCTGCACCGCACCCTGACCACCCACCGAAGACTCATCTGTCGGCGCTTCCCTTGCCTCCGAGTCCAAAGTTTCCTCTGCTACAGAGTCCTCGCCGCTCACAGAACCCCCGCCCGGCGCAGAGACTGGGGCGAGCGCGTCCTCTATGCACTGGCAGATATTCACAAAGGTCAAGTCCTCCGGATCAGCGATCTGGCACATCTCGACATGGTCAGCACCGACAGGTATACCCTTCTCACTGTCGACAAACATGCGGGCAGCCTGTTCGCTGAGGATGCAGGCACCCGTATCTTCCCACTCCTGTGTCTCGTAGAAGCTGAAGATGGGATATCTGTCGGCGATGTGAACAAAGTCCTCATTCACCTCGGCCAGATCCCTCGCATCGCGGGTCAAGGCAACGACCAACCCCGAAAGCTGACCCTCGCGCTCAAAGGGGGCATACGCCTTAGCAAGCGTCTCCCACTGTTCCTTGTCAACAGCGTTGTTGGGGGTGCCAAGAAAGAGCTGCAATCAAAATGTCAGCAAAAGCTCCATGTTTGTCAAAGCGCCTTGAATGAAAGTAGATTGGACTTACAATGCCCCGAGTGGAAGTGCCGATAACCCCGTGTCTCTCAGGATCATGGTTGGCGAATGACAGAAGCTGCTTGACAATGAGACCTCCAAGGCAGTGGGCCACAAAGACGATGGGTCTGTTGGGGTCACCACGCCGGCGGCCGTTCAACGAGGCAAGCAGGGCCTCGGCGTTTGCTCGGATGCCGGCCTTGGACCGGTTCAGATACATGTCTGCGTTGTATCCAAACGACATGACTCTGGCACCCGGGAACTTTTCTGGCAGCAGAGTCTTGGGCCAGAGTACGCCTGAGTCGGGTTCTGTCCATGTTTTGATGGGATCACCATCGAGGCCATGAACCAACACCACGCTGCAATTTCGTTAACATCGATGGGTCAGAAAGGCCAAAGAACAGACTTACTCAACCGCTGGGGTATTGCTCTTTGCCTGGGCCCCGGTGGGCTCGTGTAGGACTTTGAAAACAAGTCTTTTCTTGCCCATTTTTGGTTGTAACCGAGTTGAAACCTTGGACTGATTGTGTCTGAGACTCGAAATGATGTTGCCTGTCCCGGTTCAAAGGAAAGCTTCAAGACACGCAAGATATCTTAAGTCTTGAACACTGAGCTGTGACTCCCGTCAACAACCATTCCCAAGCCCCCCATCTCGACTGGGTGGCTTGGAGGTCTCTCTCTCTCTCTCCGGCGACAGAGCCTGGCTGCCCAAGGCCGGCACGAGATTAAGCCATGATGCGTTTGCATTCGCATGTTTCCTTGTTTTTCTCGAGAAAAAGTTCACATGATGATGTCCCATGAGGCTCTCCGAATGCGGGAATGCCTGGCGGTAGACAGTGGTGGAGTAATGCCAAGCCGTGTGTAGGATGGAAGCATTGCTGCCCAGCTCCCCCCACGGCCAAGATAACCGGTCGCCTTAGGCACGGGCCGAACTTTAGACCAATGTGTAAAGAACGCTAAGGGAGCATGGGCATGTCGAACTCGGAATCGTGGCTCCTCTCAAAGGCGTCGGCCGTGTCTCCGAGATAAGGTTGAGGAATGTTACTGGCGTTGATGGGCCTATGGGAAGAAAATGCAAAACAACTGGTCTGTCACTAGGCCCTCATCCATGAGGAATAACTCCAAGAGTAGACGCACGCGGTGATTGGCCACGCTAAAGCATCTAAGCTTGACTCATTCCAAGATGCATAGGTCTGTTGTTTTGGTGTCTGGGGGGGCTCTAAGGTATTCCATTGGTTTATGGCTTTTTTTCTTTTTTTTCTTTTTCTTTTCTATTTTTCTTTTTTTTTTCCCGCGCTATCCTTATGAAATAGTTGCCTAGGTACACGTAGGTACAGTAAAATCTTGGAAGGACATAGTCAGCCGCAGTGTATGCATGCCCGACGAAATGAAGACTTTCAATGTAGGTACCTAAGTAGCCTGGAAGGTAAGTGCCAAACAAGACGAAGGAATAGAAGTTGGGTTGTGTGCCCATCCCACATCAGTGTTGACGAGTACATCGACGGACTTGTGAATGTTACCTTTTTAGCGGCAGTAACCACATATTGATGGATGAAAGGAGTAACCTCAAAGTTTGCTGTGACCCCCTCCTTGCACGACTCTCTGTCTTGAGCAAGGACGAGTTTTCACCCAACACCGTCAATCCCAACTTGAACTCCTCCAAGGTTATCCGCTCCCTTGAAGATTATATCCTGACACTTGCTGGGACGTGACCTTGTGTACAATATGGACTCTGACGCGGCCGGCGACTTGCAAATCCTCTTCTCACCAGCCGAGGAACCCCCAGGGGCTACCCTCGAGTAAGTCACACCTCTCGGCGCCGCCAAAAGGTCCTCGATCTCTTTGCTAACCCACAGCCCACCATCAGCATCGTCGCCGTTCACGGTCTCGGTGGGGATGCCATCAGAACCTGGACCTACAACCCCAAGATCGGCAAGTCAACGACATGGCTCAAGGACCTCCTTCCCACCAAGCTCCCCGACGCCCGCGTCATGACACTTCAGTATGACTCGGGCGTCTTCGGCAGGTCAGCCCACAGCGTCCGCGAAAACGCCCGGAAGCTCATCCAACTCCTCCGCGATCAGCGCGAAGACGACGAGGCCGAGCGCCGCCCCATCGTCTTCCTCGGCCACAGCCTGGGCGGCATCATCATCAAGCAGGCCCTCCGCCTCGCAAAACAAGACCCCGCCTTCCGCGACATCTCCACCTCCACCAAGGGCATCGTCTTCTTCGGCACCCCGCACCGCGGCTCCGACAAGGCAAAGTGGCTCGGCATGCTGACGGCCGTCACGTCCACCATGACCAACCGGCCCGAGTCCGCTTTCGTCGAGGCCCTCCAGAGCAACTCTGATGCGCTGCTCAGGATCTCCCAAGACTTCCAGTCGCTCGGAAAAGACTATGCCATTGTCAGCTTCTACGAGGAGCATGCCCATCGGGTCCTGGGGAGTCTGGTCGTCGACAAGCTTTCGGCTGTCATGGGTCTGCCGCACGAGGAGGTGATGATGCTGGGCGGCGACCACTCGGCCATGTGCAAGTTTACCGGTAAGACGGATCCGAGATTCAACCCGGTATGGAGGGCTATTAGGCGAGCGTCCAAGGGGCGGGCGTAGAGACTTGTTGTAAACGGAATTAGTTTGAGCACATAGGATAGGTCATACCTTAGTATCGTAAAGTCACACTTGAATGGAAGAAAATAAGCGATTACCTCGGATCCACTCAGTCTGCAATAAATTCTCAGGTTTAGGTGGGCAGAAGTGGTCTTGGTTGCTGTTGATCCAATGGTTGTGCAACAAACCCCACTGCCAGCCGAGGCATTGTGAAGGTAATGGAGTGGTCGCTTATTAAGAGCACAAAGATTAGTGAACAGCCTGTTTCCTTCTTTGTTCACTAATCACACAGCGCCCAATCCCGACGGCGGTAGAATCCCGGCCAAGCATTCCCAGCAGTAGCATCGTGAACTCCGACGGGATGCATTCGGGAAGGGGATGTCCATCGAAAGCTGGGGCGATGGATTTGTAAGGCGTGGAGATTTGAAATGGTGATACTTTGGTTCCGACTGATTAAGCGCACCGCATCTGGTGTTGAAGAAAATGTATTTAACAGTTGAGCATCGTTGTCTGGTCAGAAAAACTTCAAATTGAGACATCAAAGAAAACTCAACCACAACAATATTCTAAGAAAATACATACCTTGATATTCAACACCATACCCGTCACCATGTCCAAAATCGCCCTCATCACCGGCATCAACGGCTACATCGCCGCCCGCACCGCCCTCACCTTCCTCCAAGCCGGCTACCTCGTCCGCGGCACCGCCCGCTCCCTTTCTTCCACCGCACCACTCCTCGCCGCCATCCCAGCCGATCTCATCTCCAACCTCGAAATCGTCGAAGTCCCCGACATCACCTCCCCCGGCGCCTTCGACAAGGCAGTCAAAGGCGTCACCACCATCGCCCACCTCGCCTCCCCCGTCTCCCTCTCCTTCACTGATCCTGAACCAGTACTCAAAGCAGCAGTTGAAGGCGCGCTGAGGGTCCTCGAGTCAGCCATCACCGAACCGTCGGTGCAATCCTTTATTTTCATGAGCTCCGTCGCTGCAATTACTGATTCAGAGGTCAAAAAGGAGAGGTTTGATGAGACCGATTGGAATGATTCTGCCGAGCGGGTGGTGAGGGAGCTTGGGGATAAGACACCGGGGCATGTCATTTACTTTGCGAGCAAGACTGCTGCGGAGAGGGCTGTTTGGAAGTTCAGGGATGAACAGAAGCCGGGGTTCAAAATCGCGGCGGTTAATCCCGTGTTTGTTGCTGGACCCCCGGTGGTTGTGCCAGAGTCAAAGGAGAAGATTCATGGGACGACGAAGCTGATTAGTGATGTTTATTCTGGGGTTGAACTGGCAAAGGCAGGGATCCCGGGTGCAAGCTCGTATGTGGATGTGAGGGACGTGGCGCGGGTGATTCTATTCGGGGCGGAGAACCCGGACAAGGTGGATGGAGAGAGGTTTTTGCTGAGTGGGTATCATGTTCCTGCGCAGGCGGTGGCGGATATCTTGCGGGAGAGGTACCCTGAGAGAAATGAGGTGATTGAACGAGGTGAGCCGGGTAAGGGGTATGAAGAGGGGTATGGATATCCAAAGGAAAGGTTTTTGGATGGGAGCAAGGTGGTTAGGGTTACTGGGGAGGGGTATACGCCGTGGGAAAAGACGGTTGTCGATTTTGTGGAGAGTGTGAAGGCCATTTTGTGAGGACGATGCTGGCGTGGCTTTTCGTTGATAGGTAGATGGTTTATAGAAGGTTCATAGAGATTTTATCAGTAATGTTGTGTTAACTGCCCTCATCTTCTTTTAAATCATGATGCGGATTCTCTTTCGAGGTAAATAGCAACTGCTCTTGCCCTCAAAAGAGTCGATGACGCATTTCCAGACAGCTGACCATGGCATAACCAAGCGAGAAAGCAAGAGCGCTGCTCTTATCTCCGCTGCGGCTTCTGTACCTACCTACGAAGCGGTTCGTCCACTCAGCTGAGGGCTCAAGTTCAGGACCAGTCCAAATGCTCCTGCCACGGCCTGTTGTTAAGAACGCTGTCGGTTCTTTGTAGACAGGGTTGCGCAGCCCAGAATTTGTGTTACTGGACCGACATGAAGAGCTCCTGGAAGATATCCGCCGCGCTGGAGCCGGGTATCTGCTTCCAGGACACGGGATCAGTGTCACAAGGACTCCGCCGATGGCATCGTCTGAAAGGCAAGAGCAACAGTCCCGTCTTGACTTTCCGTGTCCGCTAACGTTGGTGGAGATATGCGGTCGCCCGAGGGTGCTCGTGCCCTCCTGTGCAAGCCCGTCTCAAGCGTATATATACTCAACTTTCCCCCCCTCACAAGCAGTCTCTCCTTTCGACCATCATCAACCAACACCATCAACACCAGCCTGCAACCCAAACGTCCAATCAACACAATGCTATCCCTCCACACCATCGCCGCCAGCGCCCTGGCTCTCTTCAGCGTATGATCTCCCGCCAACCCCCTGATCCACCGATTATTAACCCATCTACAGGTCGTCAACGCCGCCCCCGCCGGCCTCGACGACGTCCCCGACGTCTCGAAGTACGCCATCGTCCCCATCTCCTGGGACCTTCCCGTCAAGCTCGACGACCCCTCCGCCGGCAACGTCACCGTGACCGGTACCATCCAGGAGGCCATTGCCCAGATGGAGGCCAGCTACCCCGGATGGAACTCCACCTTCCAGTCCAAGCTCCAGGATCCCTCCTCCGACCCTTCTCTCGGCCTTGCCGCCTCCGGGGACCCCGATGACCACACCGACTGTAAGCCCAAGCAGTGGAAGTACGCCGGTGTGCTTTCCATCAGCTGGGGCGTCGAGTATCTGCGTGAGTTGACTGGCACGGCCAAGAATGGTCCTGGGCCGGGGGAGTGTGGTCGGGTTAGCTGCTCGTGGCAGTCGGCTATTTGGTGGTGCAATGATGTGAGTTGAGATTTCTTGGGTGATTTTGGGCGAGTTTCTAACAAATTTGGGGATAGAACGATGTGTCGAAGGAGCTGCAGTGGTCGCAAATTGCGGATGGTGCGGCGTACATCAACAAGAACTGCAATGTAGAGGCTTCGTATGTCAAGGGGCAGGCGTTTTACAAGGACAAGTGGAATGTCATTGTCCGGTACGACAATGATAACTGCTGATTGGGGGTTGTTGTTGGCAACATCTTGGGGGGATTTGATGGGAGGTAGTAAGAGTTGATCTCGCGGTCTGGAACTGAATAAATTGAGTTTAGAGTGCCTTTGGCTTTTCCATGGTGAATTATGTTGTGGCAGAAAATGACTGATTAGGTAAACTGTTGCTATTGATGGCTACCTGGTTGTTAGACCACCGCTGGTTGAACAAAGGTTTCCACAGAAAAATGACAATGCACACCTCTCACCCGTATCCCCAATCCAGTTGTGCTCCCAGCGTGGACAGCATTGTCTTGGGACTTGGTGAGGTTTGAAGTCTAAGTAGAAAGTCTAGACAACCCGCCGAGTCATTGTGTCTTTGTGATGTCTTCTTTCACCACAACGCGAGTCTTTGTGCCCTCCACCTCGACACATTGAAAATCCCCTCCTCGCCCGAAGACCTAATGCTTTCTTTCACACATATTGACTTTATAAAGTTGCAGAAAAGAAGTTCTTCTGGCGGTTGTTGGGTAAAACTCAGCTTTTTAATCAACACACTAAGACTCTCTGTTCCCGTCTTTTCTCGCTCAGAATGCCTTGGGAATTCCCCTGGAAGAAATACTCCCCCCTCAAGAAGTGGAGAGAGGGAGGAAGCAGCCTGAAGAAGTACGACATCAACAGGCCGGTCCCCCCTGACCCAGCCCTCAACCCGGGCCTCGTCCGCCGCCGGAAGTTTGGCAACGCCCGGCCCGAGTACGAGTACAATCCCCCTGGAAGATGGAACCGCCCGCAGGCCCCGGTGGTGGGACCCCGGCCGATGCCCATCACGAGGTACAGGAAGTATGCCATCAGCAAGACGTCGGAGGACATCTACACCAAGCTCCTCCCCGGGCACCTCCAGCCCGTCCCGCCTCCCACGTACGCCCAGACCATGAGGGATTACTCTGCGCCCGAGGAGGGATACCCGGGTGATCTTGGCCCTGTGCCGGGGTTGGAACCGCATATGGACCCCATCCTCCGGGCGCATTTGAGGAACATCGGCCAGGAGACGAGGAGGGTGCTGCCGGATATTCTGGCCAGACTAGGAACGACTGCAGCGGCGAAGGAGTGCGAGAGAGTGGAGTATCACAATACTCATCGGCTCAACCCATCGTCCCCGCCTACGAGGATAACGGATTTGAAGATCAGGGTGGTGAACATGGACACCCTGGACGCGGCACTGAGCCTGCCCGTCAAGCCCCAGCCTGTGAGAGGGAGCGAGGGCGTGGAAATCAACTGGAACCCGCTGATCCTCAATTTCTCCGACGCGCACCGGGCGGGGGACGGGTGGAAGGTGGGGGACTACTCGCAGTCGGAGAGCCTGTGCTACCGGACGTCGTTGACCATGAGCCTAGAGAACGGAGCGTACCCGATTACGTGGAATGCGGCGCTGTACAGCCCGTACGTGCTGTGCGTGAGGGGCGAGAGGGAGAAGATCACTTCGTTTTTGGATCTGGACAAGCCGCATACGCTTCCTGTTGTGTCGTGTATCTCGGTCACGTCGCTGCATAAACCCAAGATTAGAAGGTATGAGGTTCTTGTTGGTGGAATCGGGCCGCAGAGGCGGCCAAAGGAGGTGTTCTTTTGGGATCCTGATAGGGACAAGACAAAGTCGACCATGAGGCTTGCCCTGAGGATTGCTGCCACGTACAGGCACCCGAGGCTTATTCTTGGAGCGCAGGGCTGCGGTAACTCCGATAGGAACCCGCCTGAGGATGTGGCCGCTTGCTGGTTGGAGGTGCTGAGGGAGGATGAGTTCTCTGTGAACTGGTGGACGGATGTGGTGTTTGCCGTGTGGGACAAGCCTGAGGTGGTGGCTGGGCAGAGAAATTTTGAGATTTTCAAGAAAGTGCTGGATGGGCAGCACATTGGACATGATTACTGGCAACATGATGACAGAATACTAGGTGAATAGTGCGGTTGTTGGATAGGTAGGGGCTTTGTGGTGGATTTTGATTGTAAAGTATTTCCGTTAGGTATCTAAAAAGTCCAATGTTATATGCCGTTTCTTTCCAAACTCCTGATCCTTCGCAGCCGGGTATACCTGAAAATCTCTGAAAATATCACACACTCGTTGTCGTACATTAGCGCTGTGGCCCATGGTGGCCTGGCGCATTGATCGGGGTGGGCGGGTACCCCGTGTTTTCTTCCACGTGGGAGACATTAAACCCATTGCCCCCGCCATTGTTGTGGGCTCTTGGTGTAAATCTTTGTCCTTCTCGCGTATGCCGTGTATCATGTACGCCTCCTTGAGTGTACGGCGTCGGGGGTTGACTCGGGTGATCTGGAAAATAATAGACCGGACTCGTCATTGCTCCCGGCATTGGGCTTGGGATAGGGTAGACCGTTTCTTGCGTCGTTGCCTTGGTGGCCTTTGGCGATGTCTGCAACAGGTTCCCCAACTCGTGAGCTTGAGACATGGCCAAACTGTCCACCTCCCTCACTCTACTCCGGGAGCTGCGACTTCCCGCCAATGTGCTTTCCCCTTGATCATCCCCTCCGCCATCGCCGCGATAGTCAACCTCGCCGGGGGTTTGAACCACGATCCAGCCATGCGGTAGCCTCCGCTCAATGGCCTTTTCCATTCCCGAAATATACAAGTGGCTAAACGTCAGCAGCGGTGGAAGCCAGGTGAACACAGCCAGATACTGACCAAACCCCCATTCCCTGACATTCTGGCTGAACGTTTTCCCATAGCTCCCCTTCATCATCTGCCATGTGTTGAAGAAATATGCCATGTACACGGCCAGTCCAATGAGTCCAAACACGGACGGGAAACTCTCAGCCGTTTTCCACAGGACTCTCCATATCTTCTTCTTGTTCTTTGTTGGTCTGTACTTGTTCAGCCATGGGTGATGAAAGACTGCACCGATCAGCGCCAAAAACCAACTCCCAAAGCCCACCGGAATAAAGTTGAACTTCTTCATGTCAAAGGGGTCGCCTCTGACAAGGCTCACTCTCCCTTTACCAATCCCACAAGCCATCTCGGCAGCACTTGCCCTCATGTTCGCAACACCGGCGTGGGTGGTGTACAAGGCGATGGTCAGAATGGCCATCAGAAGCACCGACCCAGTTGCATGAGGTCGTTGCTTATTGTGGCACCAATACACGGCGGCGAGCATGACGACAGTGGTGCTGCAGAGTTGGCTTAGCGCGTTGGCCATGAGCGCATCGAAGCGGGTGTCGGTCTTGTAGCGGAAGACAAGAGTGGACACCATGACGGCGAGAGCGAAAACGAAGACGGCGGAGAAGAGTTCGTCAACAGTGCCGATACACGAGACGCGGAGGGAGAAGCGCTTCTTGCGGGAGGTATAAGGGGCGCGGGCGACAATGTCGACCAGTGGACCAAAGGATAGGAGGGAGAAGGCGATGGTGAGGCAGAGGAGCACTGCTATGGCAACTATCATCTGTCATGACGTCAATGGATCTGCTCGGCCACGGAGACGATGAGGAGGAAACCTACCCCTATTCCTACAATGTCTGGGTTGCCCACCGTAATCTGGCCGGAGCGGCAGTACTCTCCGCCACACATGTTCACCACGGCGCTCAGGAACTGTGTTGTCTCGACAGGATGGTTCTCGGTGTTGTCGGCCCACCAGTTGACAATGTCTCCGACTCCTGACTCATTGAGAGGATATGGAAACAGCCCCCGAGCCATATCTCTGAGGTGGGAAATGCCGGGGTTGAGCTGCGTAGGGTCCACACTTACTGTGAGGTTGGTGTTGTGTTCATCAGAGTTGTCCTCAATATCCAGTATCAGCATGGATATATTGGCGAGCGGAAGGATCAGGGAGGCGGGGCCGCAGCCAAAGCCGTTTCGGGTTGCATTGTTGCCTTTGTTCAGCAGTATGTCGGCAAGATAGGACGTGGTGAGATTGGATAGCTGAGTGATGTTATTCGGATTGTAGAGAGTAGGATCCTCCATCCCGGTGTTAGTGTGAAGTCACCTCTTCTGATGGCTTGTCAGTTGAATAGGAAAAGGCCAGACATGAGCACACATGAGGCCCGGGGCACTGGGAGCTTATCATGGTGACCCCCAAACGCCACAGTAGGCGATGTCTGGTTTTGGGCGGTAGAGAGTATGCTTAATTTGGGAGCTCATGCAGGGCAGCAGTTTGGTGCGACAGTTGAGAGCGCAAATTCGAGGTTGTAGGCGTTGAATGGGCTGCGTCTGGCGCTGTGCCGCTCCAAATCCGATTTTGCCTGGGGCTTGGAGCGGGGCTGAGCTCCCCTTTGCTGTCGAGGAGCCAATTGATGCTTGTGAAACAGAGTGCAGGGCTGCGGCTGGAAGAGGGCAGGCTCGAAGTCAATGACGTGAATGATCGATTCTTTCATTCTTCGGTCAGTATGTAACAAGACGGTAAACAGATCAAGAAGATCAAACCGCAGGCATCTCGAATGTAAAAACATTGTAGAGAGAAAGGAAGAAAGCTGCCAAGAAGCAAGCCTTCTCTCCAGTGGAGGCTTCGGCAGCCCTATGAAACTTCGATGGGGGTCTTGGCGCTTTGCGCTTTGCGGTGGTGCACGGTTCACATTCACGTGGTTTGGCAGCTGAAGAACCCACCAAAGAAAGTCGCCTTCTCTCGGCTCTGAATTCGGCTCTCGTCTCCGACATCCCGTCCTCCCAAAACTTCTTGTTTGTTGTTGTCGTCGTCGTTGCTTCAGGCCCGGGGAACATGTCGGCGCCCATACACCATTGCAACCGGCGCAGAGCGGAGCACCCGCGGGTCCCTTCCCCATTGCTCTCCGCAGATTTCGGGCCGACCGCCAAGCTTTTTGACGCAATCACGGGACAGGCTGGCCCGGCTTGAGCGACCATCAACACTTCACTAGTTCGGCGAGAATTCGGCAAATGAGAAGCAGAGGGAGAAGGGACTGCGACGACTTCAATTCGAGAGCAAACAGTCCCATCCACCTGCTCTATTCGCTTTGCTCCGAACGGCCTGTCTCTTGCTCTCTCTCTCACTTCAATTCTGCAGTGGGCCGCCGTTTTGGCATTGCGTCACCTTCTATTGCCATCTCAGATCTGCTTTTTTTTTTTAGCTCGGCATCGTCGCTTTCACCACAGTCAACCGGGCGAAAAAATCAAACCAAAACAAACAAGGTCGATCCCAAATCTCATCTAACCCATTCCCACCATATCACACAGAGAGTGGCATACCAGCAGGAATCATGGACGACCAAAAACTACCCGGTGGACAGAATGGTTCCTACAAGTATCTCCGCCTCTTCATGGACGACACAGTCCCCAGGGTGCCGGCTTGGCGTTTCACTCGATTTCCAGACCTGCCCGACGAGCTGCAAGTCATGATCTGGGAAATGGCGTTGGAATCCGAGCTCAACGACGTCCCTCGCATCATCTCTGTCTCCACATTTCTTCCGCCAGCTCGAGAAATCCATGTGGCTCGTGTTCTGGCTCAGACCTGCGTCAAGAGTCGCGAAGTCGCTCTCAAGTGCTTGGCCAAGTGCGAACCTCATGAGGACAATCACCGCTTCTACTCGGAAACCGCCGAGGAACTTCGGTTTTCTGACCTGCGCATTGTCGCTCAATCGCCCACTCGTCGATTACCCCCGAGGTCTTTGCATGCTCCAGCTGCTGTTCGCGGCCAGGAGAAAGGAGAGACGGATCGCCTCAAGAACCCCCTCCACAACCATGTTCATATCGATCGCGACTACCTCCTCTTTACCGGCCTTGCCTCCAAGGTGCTGCGTCTCACCACGCTCGAGGCTCAGGCGTTTGTGCACGGAGTTCAAAAGGTCATGGTCCCATCCACAGTCCTCTGGTCATTATTTAGTCAGTCAATGTTTGGAGACTTGGACATGGGCCAGAACCTGCTGAAAACCGCCAAGGAGGTCGTGATTCTTCTTCCCATCAGCATGGAGCACTTCTTGCCCCCGAGCCTCTCCAACCCGAGCCGGTATCCTAACCTGTCGGCCAGCAGCTTTTTGGCTCGTATCCTCAAGGATGTGGCCCACAGGGAGAACCAGCGGTGGGCGCAGGCCTCTGAGGTGCCCTACAACTTGATTCGCTTTTGGACTGACGAAGAGATGGCCGCGTTTGCTGCCTCTTGTTTGGAGCGCCAAAAGTACCAGCCATGGAGCCACGATACAATGATACACGGCAACCCGAACCCCAACCTCAAC
Source organism: Triangularia verruculosa (assembly GCA_033296885.1). NCBI lineage: Eukaryota > Fungi > Ascomycota > Sordariomycetes > Sordariales > Podosporaceae > Triangularia > Triangularia verruculosa. The sequence goes on along the minus strand of MU863931.1, from coordinate 135,943 downwards.
ACCAACACCAACCCCAACCCTGCCAACAATGCGCTTCCCTTGTGGGCCACCAACCAGAATCTCCAAGGGCCCAATGGCAACCAAAATCTGATCAGCGTCATGAGTCTGCTTCAGCAAAATGGCTTCCTTTCCAACTCGCCGGCTCCTGCCACAGGTTCGGCCTCCAATACTACGTCGAGTCTAGCCAGCCCCACCCCGTCCATCTCCGGAACCACCACGCCCGATCATTCAAAGCCGTTTGTGAGCCGTGTACACATCTTCCGCGAGATGCAGGAGACCAACAGTTTGCTGTATGGGTTATTCCAGTGCTGGAAGGCCTTGTTCACCCCGGCCGAGGGAGGAAAGATGCCGATGATAAGATTTGCGCATGTCAAGGGGTCCGAGACGGACAAGGACCTGCAGACATTTCTCACTCGGTTCAACGGTGCGCCCGAAAAGGAGTGCGGGCTCGATTGGCAGGACTACATCCCGGCGCAGTCGTCCGAGGAGATCAAGTCGGAAGTTGTGCACAGACAGTCGCCTCTGACCAATGTCAAGATGAGCCAGCGGTACTCTGCCACGGGCCAGTTTGAAGTCGAGACGCTGTCTGGCAGCACGGAAGACCAGAGCACATGGAAACCTGGGGCTTCAGGGACGTCTCGGGCATCGGGACCAGCTGATGAATTTGGAACGGCTGCCGACGACATGTGGTCGTCAAACGGCGGAACTTGAGAGGAATTTGGGAAACGGAAGAAGATGGAGTTGGGGTTTTGCTTTTTATGGCTGCTGGAGTTAGACGGCCTATTACTTTTGATTCCGGCGGCATTTTGCCTGGAATGGGGGCTGCCACACGGCGGTTTTGTAGAATATTGTTCAACACCAGCGCGTGTAGTTGATTATGGCCGGCGGCATGGTTCAACTTTGATATCACAGTCTGTGGTGTCAGTATAGATGTAGAGCTTTTTTGTAATCAAACACTGTCTATCAATGTAATGTTATGTACTGTAATTGTCGCTGGTATCATCGTTTTTCATGGCCGGAAACTATGGTGTGACTGGGCTTTTGAAACTTTTTACAAAAGAAGAATCATCACGCAAGGGTTTTTCTACTGCAGAAAGAACGTTTCCAAGGCAGAGCTAGAACAGCTCTTTGAGAACGTGCGGCACCGATGGCCCATCCCTTTCAGCTGATCCTGGAGGTGGTTGAGCGCTTCCCCGGCCATGATACCCTCGACGAAGCACTCGCCCACAAGAGTATACAGATGATTCGCGGCACTCATGTCATGCCCGGACGGCGGCTTCTTCCGCAAAATGTGAGGCACCGGTGCCCCAAGCAGCACGGCAACCGTGTCGTCCTCGCGAATATCTGCCGGCCCCAACCCGAGTGCTCCGTTGTCGGTGATGAAAAGTTTACGACCGATACAAAACTTCAGGTTCTCGATATTCGCATCCCGGTCGCTCCGCGCCTCCAGCTCCTGGGGGTTTAACTCGAGGGTAGGAGTGGAGAGAGCCTGGAGTGTTGTCCAGAGAGACTCGGCGCCTTTTGGTGGTTGGCTAAAGCGGGTGGGGTGTTGGGTTTTGGACTGCTGATTAAACCGCAGAATCAAATAAGTGGCGAGTTCGGTGACGGTTGAGCTGGAGGTGCCGACGAGATTGACCCAGTCTGTCACGAGGTCCATGTAGTAGCGGCTGGCTGATTCCGAGCCGGCCGCCGGTTGGAGGGCGTGTACGGCGGTTTTTTTAACCGTGTCGAAGGTGATGCCGAGGCATTCCAAAGTTGCTGGTTTGTGTGGCCAAGTGTGGATGACGACTCCGCATGCTGGTTTTCCTCCGGCATCAAAGGGTTCGAGGTGCTTGTTGGCGAGTCCTAACGACACGGCCGAGGGCGCGAGACTCCAGTCGGGTACCCACGACGGCAGCTCTTCCCGGTTTGACGATGGGTCTTGCACCTTACCAGACAAAATCGCCAGCGATCCGCCTCGTTCGATGATCGACTTGGCAACGGACACATAGAGGCTTTCTGTGGATTGGGTATAGTCCACCAAAACCCCAATCCTATCTTCGGCCTGCAGCAATCCCACGAGCGCATAAATCTTGTCGTGGGGCAGGGTAGACTTGCTGTGGCGGGTCTCATGCAGCTGCTGCAGAAGCGTCAGCTTCTTCATCACGCTCGGTCCGTACGACAATACCGGGGGCGGCTCGGCCTTTCCGGCAAGGAACGGTGCGTTTCTCGTCCACCAGTCTGGAAAGCAAGCCCAGGGAACGATCTTGGCTCCGCAGATGACCAGAGCGATCTCGGCGAGGGCGACTTCTTGGAGGACCCAGACCCGGCTGAACCATTCGCGCTGGGAGAAGAGCTGGAGAACGGCGTACTGGAACGGCTCGTCCTTTTGGGTGACTCTTCGCTGCGAGATGCAGTCCATGGCGAAGTCGCTGGTGTCGTCGGGCTCGCCGAGGTAGACGAGGACTTGGCTTGCTGTTTGGTAGATGGTATCCATCTTCATGACTTGTTCATTTTTTTCCGTGGGGTCGGATTGGTTGATGCAGATGGCGTCGACCCATAGCAACCTACAGAATGTATGATTGGGTTAGAACAGGACTTCCTTTTACAGGGGGATGTGGTGCATAGGTACCGAGTGTGATCGGTATATCTAAAGCGACGCAGAAGCATTGCCGCGCTGCGGCCTATTCTCATAAATGCCCCTCCGCATGAAATGCTGATAGCAAACTCTGGGTCACGGTTCCCCCAAGAATAGGAGACGGCTTCGTAGTATGGGATTTTCCCCGGCTCCATTGGAGTATTGATTAGTTCCAACTCAACGGGTGAGTCCCAGGTTCCTGGCAGGAGCCGGATCAGTCGAATTGTGAAACTATCTGAAAGTCTTGGGAGGGGCTCAAAGACATAAGGCTCGTTAAAACCGCGAGGCACGAAGTGAGGTGGAGGCTGTGGTTGATCTTTACTGTCTACCGGCAGCAAGATATCGTTCGTGCGTCTGAGAGACCTGAGGTGATTTAAGTGAGCGAATTCTCTGGCTATGGCTGCCTCGGCCGTTTCTGATGATTCTGCGGACACGGCAAGTCCCATTTTGACAGCAAGATAGGTAGTGTTTTGTCTAGAGCGCGGTGTTGGATGGCAGAGTTGGAGGAGAGGTGACTTTGACTTGGGAGAAGTTGAGTAATAGCTGGAACCTGATCAAGAGGGGCAATGTGGCGCAGCTTCGGTTGGACATTGGCGGTTGGTCCTGTCAGCTCGGCAATAACGCAGTCGTGTGGCTCAGTTTCACACTTTAAGGTTGGCCACAATCACCACGATACCTTCGTAAAGCCGAATCTTTGTCATGGCGATTTATATGGAGAATGACGAAATGCAATCTTTGTGAGTGAAAACCTAAAACTACGATCCTGCAGTTTTCCATCAGTTCATTCTGTTGATCCTACACGAGCCCTGAACCCAGCCATGATCGAACCATACCCCAAAAGTGAAACCCATCCAGTGTGAAATATTAGGTACAACAAAAAGAATTCAGATTCTCAACCGAGAAGAAACCCTCAGCTTCCCTTTTTTGCATCCTCCGCCTTCCCCGGCCCCGGATTTACCACCACAGCATCCCCCTCCCCCGCAGGCGAAGACTCCTCCGTCGACGTCCCCCCAAACAACCCCCCCAGACCCTCATCCATACTCTCCATATCCCGCTCCCCCGGCCCCAACCCAACAGCCCCCAGCCCCGTCTGCCCCCCCGTCACCCGTATCCCCCTCGCCCCCGCACTCGGAGGCACCCCGATCCCCTTGAACACCAGCGCCATCCTCGCTTCATTCCTCTCCCTCCTCAGTCTCGACTCATTCATCTTCCCCATTGCCCTCTCCCTCTTTAGTGTCTCAACCTGTGCTTTGATCTGTTTTCTCTCTGCGTGTGCCTCGTCTCGGTCCACTCGTAGTCGTTTCTCCACTTGGCGGGCCGTGTACAGCTCGTTTCTTGCTGTGGCGAGCTGCATTTTTGCTTGGTCTCGCTCTCGCGTTATTTTGGTGAGGGAGGCTTGGAGGGTGGTGATGAGGTTGCGTGCGGTTTCCAGCTGGGTGCTGAGGGATTCTGCTGTCATTGATGGGTCTCGATTTCCAGCTGTTGTTGTGGTTATGGTTGTGGTTGTGGGAAATGCCGGGATACCTAGTGCTTCTAGGTCGAGGTCGAGGTCCATGTTGCCGGTGTGGCCGGGAGGGAGATATGTCTGGCCCGCGCCGGCGTCTGTCATGGTGGCATTTTCAAAGTCTTGCAGGGAGTGGCTGAGGGAGAGGTAGGCTTGGTCGGGCGGGAGGGAGACTGCCGATTTGGGCATTGCTCCGATGGGCGAGATGGGCATGGGAAAGTCATGATGTCGCTGGGGATGATGGACCGGCCCAGCTGCTGGAAAGGTGAGGTCTTGGGGCGTGGACCTGGCGAACTGGTCGAGGTGTTGGTCTTGTTGGTGCTGCTGCTGCTGCTGCTGCTGCTGCTGGGCGAGGAGGGCCAGATCTAGGTCAGACCCTGCCCAAGCGAACGGGTCCTCGTAGGGCCCGCTGTCATAGATACCGACCATCTGGGCCGCAACGGTTGTCTTGCTTGCTGAGTGGTTGCTGTTGTCGTGATTGTGGAGCGTTGTATTTAGGCTGTGAGCCGGAAACCACGCGAAGCTGGGCCGCCACGTGCGGATCTGGGGTTCGGATGGGACCGAGAAATGCGGGATGCTCCACTCTTGAAGACGAGTGCCGGAAGATCAAAAAAGAAAAGTTGAAAAAGTGATGGTTGATGTTTGGTGAACTGAAGACGATGCACAGCTCAAATGTTTTTGACGGTTGCTGTCGGGAAGTGGAGACAGGGGCCGTCAAGGCAAAATTCAGGGGCTTCTCGTGCTAGCAGCTGCCGCCGGGGCGGTGAAGGCAAAGTCAACACACTGAACGATGGGATCTGCTGGACCAAAATGGGTGCCAAGGTGACTGTTCGTGAGGCAAGACGGCTTGTTTACGCGACAACGGGGGATGGCGTACCCGAGGGTCGATTTGAAGCCGTCAAGGTCGAGTGGATGCAAGAAGATGGAAACTGGCCACGCTTCGTGATGAGGGGCTTCCTTCCAGAAGCGCGAAAATACCAATTTCGCTCATGTGATCTCGGAACAAGCCTCCGCAACTTCTCGACTCTGACGGATTCTAGCCAAGATGGCCTTACCCCAGGATGCCTCGTCGCTGCAACCTCTTGGCACGCGGAGGTGTGGAGATGGGGCTATCCGGACTCCACAGATCCTGAAAGAGGAAGTCATCGTGGTGATCGTGGGTGCCACAGCATCATGGAGCTCAAAGCTCCCAGATGATACTCTTATCGAGACCCAGGTTCGCTCTCGCTGGTGGCTTGACATTGTCCAGCCCGGAACCTCGTCGCTAACAGGCGAGCACCCAGGTTCGCGTTATCCCCAAAGTTCCGCGGGCGGACAAGCGGATGTCAGAAATTACCCAAGTAAGACATCACCGTTTTGGACCCCTGATCCTAGACCTTGACAGCTCAACGGCTGCATGGGCCGAGCAACCATGCAGGACGATGAACTGAGCTGCTGCAAATGGACAAGATCGAGAGCTTTGAACATCGGAGTCGTTCAAGAAGCGGGGAAAGCTCTTCTCCAAACGTGTGGGTGCACAACGTCCTGCAATTCAACGCTCCAAAGACAGCCACAGCATATCAGGTGACAGTCGTTGATCCAATCTCCTCGCCTCCCAAGGCATGTAATCTTGGATGAAGCGGTCCAACCGCAAGACTTTGGATACCGGGATTCCAGGAACCTCTGGTTCGCCTAAATCTAGGTCTGCATTTAGACCCCCTAGTTCTACCTACGTTTGAATGTTTTCCATTGGCAATGATATGAGACCCAAAAACGATGAGACTAACATCGCCAGTGTCTAACTGCACAGAAATCCCAACAACCATAGGTACCTAGCCAGCTTGCGGAAGACTAGGTAGGTAGACCATGAGTTCGTGAGACTAAATTGCGGTTGAAAATGCATCCAAGAGGTTGGCTGATGAAGAAACCATAAGAGTTTAATATAAAAAAGAAACAGCGGGATGTAGTAGTGACAAAAGATGCTGAATCTTGTAGAAAAAAAGAAAAGGAAAGCAAATGCCCCCACGCGGGATTGAACCGCGGACCTCATCATGCCGTAATGACTGGTACGAGTGATGCGCTCTACCACTGAGCTATACGGGCTGATCAGTGAGTGACATAACCATCAACTCCATGTCTTATGTACGATCTATGTCTTTTGTAAAGGAATGATGCCCGCTATCTGGACAAAAGATTATTTTGCCTGTAACTATTTGAAACAACCATTGTCACCATAAGATCAAAGGTTGCTTGAAGCTTTATCAAGGGACCTGGAAACTAATTGTATCGACATCTCATGGATCTATAAGCATTCCATAGTCAAGGATCACCACTGGTTGTCCTGTCCTTCAGTGTGATCACGTATCACATCCTCAAGTTTATCTCCTCGCGTCTGATGTCCATATCAAGCCATGTAGAAACACCCTGGCACTCGTATATAAGTGCACTGGTCATCCTTTTCCTGCGGGACGACCTTGTCCAGCAAAGCTCTTCTTTTTCTTTCAGGACATCTATAGACCAGAATGGTGTGATTGTTGACTCCGTCAATGCGCTGCCTTGAGGGTCAAACTCGGCCCCGACGACGAGAAGCAGTCTCTTATCAGCTAAGGTTTCTGTGCCTCGGCGAAATGAGTACCTAGTGGATTTCCAGAGCTGCGAGCGGGATGCTTTGCCGCCGTTGTGAACAAACGTCGACCTGGGAAAAGATGTCTTTCTCCTTGATTGTAATAAAACGATCCTTGGCAACGGTCACCCAAGAGAAAGCTGATGAAACACTGTTTTTATTTGCACAGCGTGATCAAACGTGGTCGATTGAGACAGAGAAGTCCATGGTACCTGATACTGAGAGGTTTCAAGATCTCGTTCACGGTACCAAAATCCTTGAACCTCCCAACGCGGCATATTCACATAAATCTGATGCTGACGAGCCCATTGACGGTCGATGAATGTGCCCGTATAAGGGCTTGTCAGACGCCCATGGTCGATTGGTTTGTCGCCATCTTCTTCAGCCTCGATGGACAATATCCGGTTGGATCTGACGAATATCTTCAGGCCGACCATAATCCTTGCATAGGTATTGGCCCTTTCCAAAGCCACTTTGGACTATTATTCCGGCCGGCTCCCCGTCAGCAAGATCACACTCAGGAAGTAATCAAACATCCTGAATGCCTGGGCTATGCTTCGGCAGCATGACCCCAGAAAATCCTACAAACAGTCCACGATTAGTCATTATGGAAGCAATGACCAGGTCCCCATCGGGCTGGCAGTGTATAGCCGTCATGATCCCCCTTGAGTTGGCGAACCAAGTCGGGGACTCTGCTAGTAGACCCCAATACTTTCTTTGCCGCGATTTGTCTTCTGGTAATATCCACAGAAAGATAGAATGATCATCTGTGCTCTTCAAAATCTCCTGCTGCAGACGGATGAACGCCTTCTTCTCTCCTTCACCATAGAGTAAGGGCATGTTGATGTCGAAAAGTCCCATCAGGCAGTACGCTAGGTCTTCTGAGCGTGTGGTTTCCCGCGAGCTTGCCCAGTGCATTATCTGGGCGACAGACACGTCTTCAAGGCGAAGCGATTTAACGATGATATCCTCGCTCATGCCAGTTGAAAGAGAAATAAGCTGGCGCAGGTTCAAGATGTACAGTCATCTAAGGTAGTGACCCCGACATTACTGCCCAGTACCTCTGGTGAAGATCGTGATAACAATGCTGGAACGGCGGGTATGATGTGTTGCCTTTACAGATGGAAAGTGTGAAATGCTAAGAGACGGATGTTAACGTACACCAGCTGGAATCCTGCATGGTGACATTTCGGAAGATGGCGGGGTAGAAGCAGGAGGGCTTGCAAGCAAACAAAGTTGCACAAGGCTTCGGCAGATCTCATCATGTTAAGCCAATGAAATTCATGGCAGACCAGCCTTACTGGGTTCATCAAAAGAAACTTGGGCACATTGGGCACATGACCAGGCGTCAAGAACACTGGGCCAGAGATCATCTTCAGTACCTTCGGATGGTTGGATCAGCACCCTGGCGGAGACGCTGTCAAGGAACGCCCGGAGAAAATACTTACCATTCAGCCAAAACATACTTCCCCCCACCGGCAAGTCCATTATTCTCGGCATCATAATAATCGCTGCGGCCGGTCCAGCCATGGTTGCTAGCATCCCACCTTAAAGCAACAGCAATACCAAGCCCAAGCCCTTCAAACGACTAGATGGCAGGTACATGAGACACCAAACACCACCCCAAAACTCCCCCGACCAAAAGTGGTAACTCAGCTGACTGAACGACCAGCCGGACGCAAGTAGCCCAAGGGGCATGCCATCGGTATACAGCAGTCTTGAACGGACATGGTGGAAAATGATGGATCCCATGCTTCCCACCACGAGCAGCTCCTGACTGCCATTAGCAACCGGCTTGCTGATATATCAGACTGCAGTTCACCCACCTACAACTTGGCGGCAACCTGCAAAAGCGCCATCTTGAGACTATTCTGCCTCTCAGGCCCATCAAGTTCACGACCGATGAACAGCCCAGACAGATTGACATAAACCAGGGCAATCGAGACACTGGCGGGCAGGATGTGCACGGCGCTTCGAGCGAGGGCGACTCTTCTCGACTTTCTGATGAGATACTTGGCCGGCTCTAGTCGCCGGAGTACTTTTGTGAATATCCCAAGGCCTATCGCACGCATGAGGTTCCGGGGGAGGCCGATGAATGAGTGTGTCGAGCCTGAACGGGTGGTTATAGGTAGTCAAGAGGTGACGATCCGTGGTGGCTGAACCGGCCAGTCAACACAGACAAGAAGAAGATGAAAAAAGATACACAAAGAAAACACAAAGGAAAAGACTAGGAGATTATGTGCCAGCTTCAGACCAAACACCAGTCCCCTTGTTGAAAAGAAGAGCATTGCTTTATACCATGGCCCATCTAAGGCTCTAAGCCTGATAGCAAAGGTCAGGTAAGCTGTACACAGCTCGGACTCCGAGCGACGGAGTACTTGTAATTTCTGCGCATAACGAAACAAAAAGCAAGTAACTACAGCTGCACGGGTCGAGTTCCCGACCATATTAGTCCCAAGGCTTCGTTGCCAAGCCCCAAGCTCGTCTGCCTTTCGAACACACATGTTCCTTCAACATGGAAGTGAGCCAAGCCTGACATTGAAAGTAACAAAAATCTGACAGCTCAAAACTATTTTGTTTCGAATAACCAGGAGCGCAGTTCGGCCAGAAAGCCAGCCATGATAGCCGCCCAGCCAGGTACCGTAACCAACCCAGCAGTTCGGTTCGTGAATCGACCCACCACTGCCAACAAAAAAACATCGCGAAACCTGACCCAGCGCTTGACCACAAACACTCGACAGCCCATTATTATTCTATTCATCCATGCATTCCACCAATTCTCAACCTCACCCATCCCCCTCACCCCCTCCCCCGAAAAAACCCCCCCAACCCCCCCATCAACCCCGCCACCCCCCTATCCCCTTCCTCCTTCAACCCCTTCCTAATCCACCCCGGCAACTTCCCCCTCACCCTCTCCCCCTTATATCTCCCATCAACAAGCACAATCCCGCTCCAATCCCCCCTATGCCTCACCGCCCGCCCAATACTCTGATTCACGGCCCTCATCGCCGCATTCTCATAATACTCCCTCGCCTCCCCCTTCGCCTCCTCCCTACTCCCGCCCCTCGCTGCACAAGTACCCTCAATGTACTCCATCCTCGCCTTCCACTCGGGCGAATGCAAATTCGGATACGGCAGCCCGACAATAACCACCAACCGACAAAGTGAATCCGAGAAGTTGATCCCCTCCGACAACCGCCCGCCTATCACAGAAAACAGGACCGCGCCCTTCCTCGGGGAGGCAGGGGAGGAGATGGCGGTGGTGTAGCAAGACAAAATGTCTTCTGTCGAGGTTGCCGACGACGATGAGGATGAGGTGTCCCGGAAGAGTGGCTTCTTGGAGGAGAGACGATCCCAGATTGACGGGAGGGACGCGGGGTCGGTCGTTTGCCAGATGGCAATCACCTCGTCAAGGTAGGCGTAACTGGGGAAGAAAACCACTACTCCATCTGGCGCTACCGAGCAGATGTTGAGCAATGCCAAGCCGAGGTTTTTGATCATCGCGCGATCGGAGCGCTTCTGGAAGCTGAACTCGAAGGGATCTACCCCCCCGGGCCTGTAAGAGGATAAAGTGTGGACAAACAAGTTGGAGGCGGGGATGACGTGTCCGCAGCTGAGGGTTGTCAGTTTTTCCGGGGGCAGGGAGGGGAATAAATGGGCTTTGTAGTCTTCAAAGGGGGACATGGTGCCGCCTGCGAGGATGACGGCTCGGGCAGAAGACGCGATGGAGGAGAAGGCGTGGGTTGGCGACAACAAGAGGTAGGACAGCTTGATTTCGGGGTGTTCTCCGGGGAGCTTTTCGTAAAAGATGCGACCTTCGGTGCTGAGGTTTGTCAGGGCTGTGAGGAAGGAGACTAATGTGTGGAGGACGGGCGTGGAGGACTTTGGTGATGTTAAGTCCTGGGACTCTTCGGTGTGTGCGACGTAGCTTTCGATTTTGTAGGCTAGTTTGGATTCTTGGATGTATTTCATCAGCGTGTAGAGGTTGATTTGGTCTGCACCCCGGCTTTTGAGGAGGGAGTTTGGATCGGCAATGCCTTGGTCGCCCTGTGGACAGTCAGCTCAGTTCCAATCTTATCAAAGTCGGAATCACGAAAAGGCGTACCTTAACCTGCAACTGCCCTTCCAACCAGTCCTTGAGCGACTCCACCACCTTGCCGATCTGAGCCACCATCACCCGGTTCTCTCCTTTCAGCTTCTTACCAAACCTCTTCACATACACCCCCAACATCTGCCTGCCTCTTCTCAGCTCGCTTAACCGGATATCAGCCGCATACACATTGGCCACGGCATCCATGATATTGTGCGCCTCGTCAATGATAACCACGTTTCCTTCCAATTTGATCCCCAACGCCTCTCTAGCGTTCTTTTGCAGTAGCAGCGGGTACGGCAGCGTGATAACTTCCGCTCCAGGAATCGCCGTTCGAGAAGCATAATAAGGGCACACGTGCAACTGCTTCCCTATCCTGTACATGTCCTCGATATCCGGCACTGTTGCCAGCGTGGTGTCTCTGAATTGATGTGTTTGTTTGAGATTTTCTGCATTTGGCATGAAGGCGCATTTTTCTTTGGATTTTGACTGTTGCAGCTCCGTGCACCGGTCGTTGATTGCCGATACTGAGCCTAGCCTGGCAACGGCTGGGTTGATGCAGAGCTTTTGCCTTGACGAAAGAGTGATTTCTTTGACCGTCTCCTTCGTCTCTTCTTTTCCGTCTTTTTCAAGTAATTCCGCCGGCAACGATGGTGGAAATTCCGGCCGTCGTAACTCGGAAATAAACTGCGTCAGCTGTGAGTGCGTTCTTGACGTGTAATAAATCTGCTTCATATCAGCACCACATCCATTCCGCATTGTTACCTCACATACCTTAATACCCTCCCCCTCCCCCTCCCCTCCATCTTCCTCACCCTCCTCCCTCTTCCACCCCCCCAATCCAACCTTAACCAACATCTCTCTCGTTTCCTTACTCAACCCCCCCTCCTCCCCCTCCCCATCATCATCACCGCCCCCCACCCCCACCAAAAACTCCTCCTCCTCATCCACCTCCCTCTTCTTCCCTCTCTCCTCAACCCTAACCCGCTTCCTATCCCTCCCCCTCTCCTCCGCCTCCCTCTCCTGCTTCCTCAACCTCGCCAACCGCTGTTCCCTCTCCTCCCACCGTTTCATCAGCTCCTCCCTCTTCCTCTTCAGCGCAATCTCCACCATCCACCCCGGCTCCCCCGCCATCTCCCTCCTCGTCTCATCCAGCCCGACCTCGAAATTCTTCCTCTTGTGATTCCGCAGCCAAGTCAGCGCCGAACAAATCAGCGACAGCGACTTCCCCGTGCCGGTCGGCGATTCCAAAATCCCGACTTGCCCGTCCCCTCGCTCGAGAATGCCGTACACTGTTCGCATGAATTCTAGCTGGACGGGGTAGGGCGTGTAAGGGTGGTGGAAGTCGATTATTTCTTCGTTTTCTGGCGGGTGGCCGTGGTTGGTGGCCATGGTGACGTTCGAAAATACAGATATCTAGATTGAAAGCCGATGAATGTGGCCAAGTTTGATAAACCGGGAAGCAAGTATTTACTTTGCATCAATTTTGGATGAAGAATGTCGCTCGTGAGATGAAACTGTTGTTGGACAGATGAGGCAGCAAGGTTCAAGTCGCAGCGCTGTCACGTGAGTGGCCAGGTCAAAACAAACAAATATAAAGGGGCTCAGGGGATTAATGGAGCAGCATCAATAACACAATATACATCGCTCATATTAATCGTGTGGTATGACCCATTAAACTCCAACAATGCCATCGCCCGGAAAACTCCCCGGCTATGATATGTGAATATGTACAACAAAAACAAACATCTGCTCCGGTCATGCTACTCAACGCCATGCAATGCTCTACACCTTGAGAATGTCCATCTCGTCGTCGTCTCCCGCTCCATCCACCGAAGAGCCCATGCCCATTTGCAGAAACTCGTGCTCCAGCGCTTCCTCGGCGCTGATGCGGTGACGAGGGTCCAGGTCCAGGCACCTCTTTAAAAACTCCACCGCCATCTTTTCATCCGCCGGCAGTGTCTTCTCCGAGTCACTACGGCACGTGCTCCACAAGATAATCCTCTCGAAACTGAAACCCCCCGATCCAATGGTTGGAATCGTCGTCTCAAAGGCACAGCCGTGCAGTTTGCCTGCCTCCTTCATCTTCTCCCGGCCAAAAATGGTTGCTATCTCAATCATGGCCTCGACGTCGTCGGCCGAGTTGAAGAAGGGAAAGCGATTGGAGAGAATAGTCAACAGAATAACGCCAACACTCCAGATGTCGATCTTGGTGGTCTGCTCGGTGCACTTGAACAGGACTTCTGGCGCACGGAAACCGCGGGTACCGGCGCGGTTGGCACGCCTCGAAGGTCGCGTGTCTTGCTTGGGATAGCCGCCGAGGGTCGACTTGGGGTTGTGGTTTGCAAGACGCGCCTTGCGGGTCTGGTAGTCGTCATGGCAGAGACACGGCTTGCACTCTGACCCCTCGCGCTCGGCGAGACCAAAGTCAACCAGCACACCCCTTCGCGACTCGGGGTCGTAGAGGAAGTTGGTGGGCTTGATGTCGCGATGGAGGATGTGGTGCCTGTGTACGCTGGCAAGGGCGGTGAAAAGTGATCGGAGGTAGATGCTGATGTCGGGAACAGTCATGTTCCTAAAATACTCCCTAAAATCGGCGTGCCTAAAGTATGGAAGGATGGCCACGACTTGGTCTGTGGCGCGGAAAGCTGTGATTAACGGGCAGACATTTTCGCAATCCCGAAGATCGTGGAGGAGCTCGAGCTCGTTGAGGATGCGAGTCGGGGACGAGGTCACATAGATCTTCTTGATGGCGACGTATTTGGGTTTGCGACGTCGCGTCGTCTGGTGGTGGTCGCTGCTGCTGAAACTCTTGAGTGGTGGCGGCGTCCACTTGTCGCTGTCTCTATCAACGTCCCACGAGTTATCGTATCGGTCGTATGCCAGGTCTTCGGCCTTGTAGACGGTGGAAAAGGTGCCTGGAGTGCAACAGTTGGTCAGTCGACGGGTCCACGCCAGGTACCATCTGTGGACAGCTTGACGCACCCTCTCCGATCCTCTTGATAAGTCGGTACTTGGACCTGAAGCCCGGGAAGCTGTCTTGGAGTCGGTCCATGTCGTACTGTATGTTGCTGTCGACGGCCAAGTCGTCGTCAGAACTCTCGGTGTACTCGGACTCTGGTTCGTCCTGCTCTTGTTCTTCTGGCTGCTCAGCTTCGTGCTCGGGTTCCACGTCGTCCGCCTCTTCGTCGTGGAAGTCGTGCTCGTTCATTTCGGCGTCTTCGGTAGAAGGGACATCCTCGTGGATGCGGAAGGACTCCTCTCGCTGGCGTCTCGGGGGCGCAACGGACGCCATTGTCGCTAGGGGCCGTAAGTGTGAAAGGCTTCCAGAGTCAAAGCCGCCACGGATATCCACCACTGTCAACCCAATTCTGACGGGTTAAAGACAATGCATACGCCGGCTGGTGTATGCGTCAGAGCCTCCAATTGTCCACCGATAACGGACCGTATATTAAAGAGACGAAAAAGACAACAACCAATGGGTGGATTTTAATGAATGCTCCTGTATTCTCTCTTCTGCATCAGAAGGACCTGTGCCCAGGTGGTGGAGGGGCAGCGCACAGACCAAGACGCGAGCTTCTGGGGTGGGGACGACGCGACAGAGCAGAACCCACCAAAGTCAACAAACAAGTGGGCAGTTGCTAGGGGATCTCCACAGCGAAAATCGACAAATCGCAAACGAGGGGGGGGGGGAAACACTTGCTGTTGCCCGTGTTGCGCCCAGACCGAGACTTTGACTTTTGCGACAGCAACAGGGACAGCGACAGCGACAGCGATACCCGACGACCCTAGGAGAACGATAACGACGGCAATTGCTACTGCAACGAATTAACGACAGCGACGATATCCCAGGCACTTCCTAACCCCTCCACTGTCCATTGCGACCCGATCACCACGCAACCACAGCCCCGCGCGCCGCGACATAGCCTCCACATCCGTCGTTGTCCACCATGGACAACGTCAACTTCGATATCAACGATGCGCTCAAGCATTACATGAGCGATCCGGCAGCCATTCCAACCCCCGAGGCCGACAGTACGCTGGTAGACTGTGAAAACGACCCCGACTCCCTCGCCGACAACGCCATCATCAACGGGGTGCTAAATCCCATCGTGGATGCCGTTGCCGAGAACCCAGATGCCATTACGCGGAGTAGCATCTTCGACTCATTACAATTCCTCTTAAAGTGTGCACCCATTTCCCCTGTTTCCTCGCTTGTCCCCAACCACTCTTTCTCGTCTTCGATGGCGGCGGGAACACCCACGCCCAAGCGGCCCCGTCCTCCAGACCCCAGTGCGCCAGCTTCTCGTTTGAACGAACGTGTTTCTGAACTGTTTAAACTCTCCAGGTACACATCCTATCTCTCGGCCCATGCTCTCAGCAAGATATTTGACCTGATCACATCCGGCCTGGCCACCGAGGCCGATGTCATCCACCATGACCTCGAATCTGACGAGCAGGAACTCATCGCCCACCACAAAATGCTTCTCGAGATGTACGGCTATCTTCTTCAGTGGACCATCGCCGCCGTCGAGACCAAGGCAGCCGAAAAGTCATCCACCACTATGCCAGCACGCGGACGCGGCAAGCCAAAAGGGAGGAAGGAGGTGGGCAAGGACGGCAGCTGGGATTCCTCAACCCAGCTTGAGACTGCACTCAACACCATGTGCAAGGTCCTTCGGTTGAAGCTGGGCAAGATCTTTCTCACCACATCAGAGCGCGACACGTTCATCTCACTGCTCACCCGGCCGGTGTATATGATACTCGAAAGCGAGCAGCGAGTCAAAAACACCAGCATCCGCATGCACACTTTCAAAGTGCTGTGTGTGGCAGTTAAGCATCACGGGCATGCTTATGGTGAGTTTGTTGGTTAGATGTGTCTGTGACCAGA
Organism: Triangularia verruculosa; assembly: GCA_033296885.1. Lineage (NCBI taxonomy): Eukaryota > Fungi > Ascomycota > Sordariomycetes > Sordariales > Podosporaceae > Triangularia > Triangularia verruculosa. The sequence continues at coordinate 120,239 of MU863931.1, read as the reverse complement.
AACTGACCCATAGTAGCCGCCCAAATTTCCATTGTTCAGAATCTCACATACTTTGAACATCTTTCCGAGCCCATGGCCGAGCTCCTCCACATTCTGGCGGAGCAATACGATTACCCACAACTGGCAGACGAAATCCTCCGAGAGCTCAGCAACAAGGAATTCAACAGCAATGACAACAAGGGGCCAAAATCTGTGTCGACCTTCATGGTCAAGCTATCCGAATTGGCCCCCAGACTGATCATTAAGCAAGTCACTCTGCTGGCCAAGCAGCTCGACAGCGAATCTCACACCCTCCGCAGCGCCCTGATCGAGGTTTTCGGAAACATGCTTGTCTATCTCAGCAAGTCGGATGAAAGAGGAGAGAACCACAAGTCGCAGATGAATGCCTTCTTTGATGTGTTGGAGGAGAGGTTCCTGGATATCAACCCCTACTGCCGTTGCAGGACGATGCAGGTCTACCTCAAGATTTGCGAGCTGGAGCAAAAGTTTCCCAAGAGAAGGCAAAAAGCGGCCGAGTTGGCTTGCCAGAGCCTGGAGGATAAGAGCAGTCACGTCAGGAGGAATGCTATCAAGTTGTTGGGTGCGCTGATCCGGACGCATCCGTTTACCGCGCTCCATGGTGCGCAGCTTGCCAGGAAGGATTGGCAGGAGCGGTTGGACAAGGTTGATGCTGAGCTTGATGCTCTCAAGCCTCCAGTTGATGCACCAGGCCTGGATGGAAATGCCAATACCACGGTGGACGCTGGACTTCTCGATGATGCCACCCAGATTGACGCAACACAGCTGGACCCGTCTCAGAAATCGCCCGCCGAGATGACCGAAGAAGAAAAGGTGGCGGCCATCCGAAAGGCACAGGAGGAGGCTGCCACGTCGGAAGCCATCGAAAAGCTTACACTCACCAAGAGGTACTATAGCGAGGCACTCAAGTTCATTGATGTGCTTCATGAGGCAACCACCACTGTGTGCCAACTACTTGGCTCCAAGAACAAGAGCGAGGTCATTGAGGCCATGGACTTCTTTGAGATCGGTGATGCCTACAACATCGAGCAAAACAAGGTTGGCATCAGACGCATGTTGAGGCTCATCTGGACCAAGGGCAACAGCGACGAGGGCAAGGGTGTGCAAACACATCTTATTGAGTGCTACAAGCGTCTCTTCTTCGAGGCGCCCGACAGCTTCAGCCCCAACGATGCGGCCAACTACATCGCCCGGAACATGATCAGCTTGACGTTTGGTGCCACTCCTGCCGAGCTCACCTCTCTCGAGCAGCTGTTGGCCACCATGATGAAGCAGGGCATGATTCCCGAGATTGTCATTGCCAAGCTCTGGCAGGTGTACGGTGTCCAGAAGAGGGAGATCTCTCGCAAGCAGAGAAGAGGCGCCATCATTGTGCTCGGCATGCTTGCCACTGCCAGCCCAGAGATTGTGGTTGGCGAGATGGAGACCATGTTGCGCACTGGTCTTGGGTCCCATGGCCGTGCCGACCTGCAGCTTGCCAAGTTCACCTGTGTTGCTCTCCGGCGCATCAACCCCAGCGGCCGGTCAGCCAAGGAGTCTGCCATCAAGTTCTCGCGGCTGTCTAATGATCATGCCGTTCTCGCCCGCCTAGCTGCCATCACTGAGGTCTCGACTGAGAGCAAGGATTGGTATGGAGTTGCTGAGCAGGCTATTAACGCTATCTATGCTCTGTCCAGACATCCAGATGTTTTGTGTTCAGAGATCATCCGTCGCAAGACCAAGGCTGTCTTTTCCCCACAAGCGTCCCGCCCAACATCCCGCGATGAGTCGGCGCCTCTCTCGAGCGCAAGTCCCCCGGCTACCCAGGATGGGGAGGAAGGCGACCCTACTCTTCTGGCTCCCCCGACACAAGCCCAGCCGGCTTCCAGCCAGCCACCACAATCCCCCACCAAGAAGCAAAACAAGGACAACACCGTCGCCCTGTCTCAGCTGCTGTTCATCGTCGGCCACGTCGCCGTCAAGCAGATCGTCCACCTCGAACTCTGCGAACTGGACTTTAAGCGTCGCAAGCAAGAAAAAGAGAAATCCGCCAAAGACGCCTCGACCCTCTCCGCCGGCACTGCCGCCTCGACCGGCCGCAAAGGCCCAGGCAACAAGCGGAAATCCGCCGCCGCCCCCGCGGCACCAGAAGAGGAAGAAGGCGACGAACTCGACCTCATAGGCGGCACAACCGAGGACGACTTCACCGACGCCATGGCGCACATCCGGGAACGCGAGCTCCTCTACGACGGCCGGTCCCTGCTGGCCATCTTCGGCCCCATGGTCAGCGAGATCTGCGCCAACAACACCACTTACAAAGACCGCAACCTGCAGCAGGCGGCGACCCTGTGTCTCGCAAAGCTGATGTGCGTCTCGAGCGAGTACTGCGAAGCCAACCTGCCGCTCCTCATCACCATCATGGAGCGCTCGGCCGACGCGACGGTCCGATCCAACGCCGTGATCGCGCTGGGAGACATGGCCGTGTGCTTCAACCACCTCATCGACGAGAACACGGACTTTCTCTACCGGCGCCTGGCAGACTCTGACGCGTCGGTGAAGAGGACGTGTCTCATGACGCTGACGTTTCTGATCCTGGCGGGGCAGGTGAAAGTCAAGGGCCAGCTGGGGGAGATGGCAAAGTGCCTGGAGGACGAGGACAAGAGGATTGCTGACCTGGCGAGGATGTTTTTTACCGAGTTGTCGACCAAGGACAATGCGGTTTACAACCACTTTGTGGACATGTTTAGTTTGTTGAGCGCCGACAGGAGGATAGAGGAGGAGAGTTTTAGGAGGATTGTGAGGTTTCTGCTTGGGTTTGTGGAGAAGGTATGTTTTTTTCTTCTAAACTGGAAAAAAGAAACGGGAGGGTGAGGAGGGTGATGCTAATGAGGGATAAAAAACAGGATAAACATGCCAAGCAGCTGGCGGACAAGCTCGCGGCGAGGCTGCCGAGGTGCGAGACGGAGAGGCAGTGGAATGATGTTGCTTTTGCGCTGGGGTTGCTGCAGCACAAGAATGAGGAGATTGCCAAGGTGGTGGGGGAGGGGTTTAGGGTTGTGAAGGGCTAGTTGGTGGGTGAGTTGTAGTTGGAAGATAAGAAAAGAGAATTAAGGGGGGTTCGGCGAGGCGTTTTGGGTGGCTGTGCGGGATATATATATATATATCTGTCATTGAGAGGGGGAGAGGGTGTGGTTGTTTATGCTATTGTTGTGTTGAAATACCAAAGTTGTGATGTTTGTTTTCCTCCCCAGTCTGGAATATGAATTCCTCGCTGTTGTGGGATGCTACATTCTGATGCCTGAGGGAAAAAGGGGAGTTGTATTGATGGAATATATTTGCTGTCAAGACACAACGGCCGCTGGTCAACAGCCAGAAAATATCGACAACAAATGTGAAGAATAGTAAAAAAGTATCAAACATCGTTCGACAGGAATCGAGCCCGACGTCGGGATCCGACCCACAACCTTGTGATTTCGGGGTAGCTCCCCTTAAGAGTCTCACGCTCTACCGATTGAGCCAGCCGGGCGAGGCTGTACCCACGAATTGATAGCTGTGGCTTGGTTTTTCGGCAGTCTATGGTGGTTTGCGGAGGTTCATCTACCCTCTCTGTCCCAGCTACCTGACCCAAGCCCAAATCATCCGCTTCAATCCCTTGTCACAAGCATATCATCTAAAGTGTGGCTTGATCAAAAACTTCTCTCTATTCCACCTCGTAACTGTATATACACCACCCCATCTTCTTCCCCCAATCTATTTTCCATAACCACCCTCCCCATCCCGATTCCCCCTTTATTTAGTAACATGCTGAGGCACAGCCGCAAAAGTAGGCCGGACATATCTGTTCCCCCCATCATCAGCCCCTCTGTCATTCCCATTTTGGAGACGGAAAAAAATAAAAAAAATAAAAAGACGTACCTATCAGAGTTATAAACCCTAAAGTTCTCCCCCAGCAGCTCCTTCTCGCGCGCCTGATCGGCCAAATGCCGGCGGACGAGGTCGCGGTCACACTCGGCCTGCAGCATGGGGATGAGGTGGATGCGCGCCCACATTTTCTCGCGAGCCATTTCGCTTTTTTTGCCATTGCGTTAGTATTCTTTGTAATTTAGTGAGAGAGAGAGAGAGAGAGAGAGGAAAAGGAGGGGGAAAAATACTTCATCTCCCTGACGCCGACAACGAGCTGGTACCAGCCGTATGCCATGAGGCCTACTGAGGCGACGATGATGTTTCTGGGCCGGAAGAGGCCGTTGGAGGGGAGGTTGCGCTGAGATGAGAGGGTGTGGGTTAGCTTTTTGTTTACTGTTGCCTCGGGAGGGTTGGGTATATTGTGGGGGGGGGGGGTGGATGGTAGGGGGTTTGAGAGGTTTGTGTGTTTTCGGGCGTCTAGATATTCATCGTCTGTTCCAAACGAGAATTGATGATGATAGCGGTGTCGTGTCGGTTGTGAATGTAAAGTGCGCCGTGTATTCTTCGTCCATCAGTTGTCCCGTGTTTCTCGCGCAACCCCCTCCCCAAGTTGTCGAGTGTCTTGTTCCCTGGTGCAACCTCTTCCCTACCGGCTTGCTCTATCACTCTTTGCGACCACAAGTTCTCCGCCATTGACGCCGAATTCCATCCATTTCGTCTGACCATATTGTATCCCTCCCATAATTGCGTCCACAGTTCTCGTTTGCCGTTCGTTGTCGTCATCGTAGGTCCCTCGCCCACCACCCATTCCCCCTTCCCCTAGCTGTTCATCCACTCCCTCTGGAAAAAGAAAGAAAGAACCAACCTTGTACTGCACAGCCCCGTACCCCCCAACCGGCGGCATATCCTGCGGCATCTTGGGCAACTGTGTTTCTGTCTCTTATCCTCCTACTGCACCGTCGCCTTTTAGCTTTCTTTCCTCCTCAGCCTCGAATCGGTCGGTTGGAATGTCGTACCTAATCGTGTTCCCTTCGCAGTCGAAATCCTCGCCCGACAGGTCGTGTAAGCGGACAGATTGGTTTAGGTTGAGCGAGCGAGTGTTGGCGATTCGTTGCAAGCTCTCCCCCAGCGGAAGCCAGAGCTTGGAATTGACGACCGCCCGCCCGCCGACCAGGGTGGATGGGGGTCCGTGCACACAGACACCTTCACTTTTGGCGGGGGAGAGGAGAGCCACAGTCCAGCAAGATTATGTAACTCTTGGCAACCAAGATGCACTGACCAACTAACAAAGATAACAACGATAACCACCAATTGCCGGGATGGCATTTCAAAACATGTCGCTCGACATTTACTACATGGAACCAGAGTGAAGAAAATAAATGTAATAACAGGGTATATTCCTCCCCCATATCCATTTACTAGTCCCTCCTTTACACACAAAAAAAACAAAAGATGGCCCCCAGATGCAAGAATGCAGCCCGTGAACGCCCGCTTTCCCTGCCAGCCCATAAACCGTCGAGAGTGGGAAAATACAGAAAAAATATTTATGTACACAAGGATCAGTATCTTCACCCATCCTGGCCCCATCCATCCTCCCCATCATCCAGCGCCGCAAACTCAGCCTCGAGATCCGCTGCGAGCGCCGCCTCATCCAGATCCGTATAACTCTCCCCCTCCTTATTCTCCCCCTCCTCATCCCCCGTCACCGCCGGCGTCGGCAAGTCCGGCGCGGCCTCATACTGATGCCTCAGCGACGAGCCCCTCTGGCTCTTCATTCTCCTAATCCTCTTGGCCGACCCGTCTTCTTCGCCCTGTTCCCCCTCCTCTTCCTCACCATCATCCTCCAGCTTCCGCTTCCTAGTCACCGGGCTGCCACTCCGACTTCTCTTACGGCTACCCCTCGACTGTTCGGATGATGAAGAAGACTCCGCCCCCTCCGCCGGAGCAAAATCCTCATCATCCTCCTCGCCTTCCTCATTCATATCCTCGTCATCATCGTCATCATCATCCGACCCAGACGCAAGAAATTCCGCCAGCTCATCCTCAGCCGAGCCCCAATTAAAGGTCTTCAGCCCGTCAATAGGCGACATCTGTCCTTCCTCCACCTCATCCGGCAGTAGCCCCTCCTCGTCGTCGTCAACATCATCATCCTCGTGCTCATCCTTGGGGCCGGGCAGCCTCAAGCTCAACTTATTTCTTTTAGGCTCCGGAGTCTTCAGCAAGTTGCTACTGGCGGTTTCAACACCCTGCATCTCTTCATCGCTCTCGTCTGAAGACTCGCCCTCTTGTCCTCGCCCGATGTTGTTGGCGTCGTTCTTGAAGTAGAGATATGGTGTCTCGTCCACAGATGTCCACTCGGTAAAGCACTGCGCGAGCCACTCCAATCCCACAATCTTGATGTGAGGGTACCGTCTCGCAGCATTGAGTTTCGCGGTCCCCGGCTGCGCGGTATTAACAACAAGGTGCGTCACCTCTTTCGTAACCGTCGACCTCAGCCGAGCGCCAAAGCTGGTGATTTGCTGGCCGATCTCTGATCGGTAAATATCCGTGTTCTGTGGAAGCACACCCGACAGGGCAATGTGATGACCTCTCAGCACCTTCGCCTTGAGATTGTTCAAGAGCTGCCCCACATCAGGAACATCCTCCCCAATCGCGCGTTTCGACTTCTTTTGGTCGTAACTGGCGTAATAAGCCTTGTGTAACTGAGTAAGGTGCTTTTCGAGAAACTCAAGCTCCCTGTCATCGTCGAGGAGAACCTTGTGGCGCTGCGGCGGCGGGGAGGAAGAACGCGACGAGGAACCATCCTCAGATTGAACCGTCGCCTTCTCCGCTTCTTCGTCCTCTTTATCCTGCTTCTCTTGCAGCAATTGCAGAGGTCGCTCATTGATCTGCTTCTCCAGCGCACACTGTTGTTCTTCAAGCTGCTCCTTTGTGACTTCGTCCGTGTCCTTGCTGGCAGCCACCGCCTTGGCGTTCTTATCCTCCGGCTTCTCTGCCTTCCTGACCCCATTCGTCGCCGGCGCAGAGGTGAGCAGATCTTGCCGTTTTGGTAAGAAGCTCGCGTTGATGTCACCGATTCCCTTGAAAAACTCGTACGGGGTGACTTTGACAAGGTTAGGCCTGTTGTGCGGCCACACATCGGATCTGTCGTCGATGATCACCACCATGTTGGTGCTGACAGGAAACAACCGCTGCAAGCTCTTGGAGTACATGTTGCCGTTCTCATCACGGCTAATCACCCGGTTGCCAAACAACTTCTTCTCGGGGTCAATCACCCGCGCCACGTTTTGCGCGTAGGCGCGAGTGCCCATGGTGTAGACGTGCAGCTCGTACATGGTCGAGATGCGCTGCAGGAAATCCTCCAGGCCTGGGCGCATCTTGATGTAATACCAGCACCTCCTCACTAACGCGTGCGGCCCATCGTCCAGCTGGAACGTCTTGACATTCTTGACCGAGTCGTAGTTCGGGTTGGTTGGGTCCTTCATCCACTCACCCACTGTCGGATCAATGCAGGCCTGGATAACCGTCTGATCCAAATCCACGACCAAACTCAATTTTCGGTTGTCCAACAGTCGATTCTGCAGCTCGCGCTCCGACTTTTGGGCGTGGGTGGTGCTGACGGTGAGGTTCGTTTGGTCGTGCACCATGCTGATGGGCGCGCGCTCCGTGTCGCGTGTCTCGGCGGCCCAGTTGGCCTCGGTCATGTCCTTCCCGCAGATGGCGCAGAGGCCTTGGAACTGAATCTCGTGCGAGCAGTCCTCGTCGATGAGAAGACAGGGTCCGTCCTGCTTGATGACCTGGCCCTCCTTGATGCTCCACGACTTGAGGGTGCCGTCCGAGGGCGAGCACCAGTCGGCAAAGGTCGTCTGCTCTTCCTGCCATGTTTCGCCGCGAATGGTGTCGCCGACTTCTTTGAACCATTTGAACGAGTACTCCATAAGCGCATCTTGTTTCTTGACGGTGTCGCCGGGCGACTTGAGGAGGCGGACAATGGTGATGGGGTACCGCAGCCGGTTCCCCAGGCGGATTGTTTTTGTTTTTCCCATCGTTTGTGATTATGTGTGTGTCGTACGAGGTTTATGATTGTGAGTCGAAAAAAGGTAGTCGGCTGTCAAATGTGATGGGTCAGCTGTGTGTTCAAGCTCTGGAAGAGAAGGGGAGCATATTATTATCAGCTGGAAGCGGGAAAAGCGTACGAATTAAGCTTCCAGGATCTGCCCATCGCGCGACGACACGCGGAAAATAAAACCGATGGATGGATGTTGTGGTAGAAAGCTGGGATAAAAACCGAGGCTTCCACGACTTGTTCCTTTGGGATCGCGACTTCTGCGAATTCACAATCGGTTGCAGCAATCGAAGAGAAGCTGCAGGTGGGGAGCTATCAGTTCCGAACGGGGCCTAGCGCCGTGCAGCTGAGATGGGCCCAAGCTTCTAGAAGGAGTCTGATTGGTCTTTTACCGTCAAGCAGCCGGAAACGCTCGAGCCACTTTGCGCCGTCGGGGATATCGAAACGAGGAAACCTGGAAGTCGGACGAGGTATGAACAGATGGAATAACTTCTGTTGTGAGTGATTCCCTGTCTGTTGCTGAGATCCTCGACTGTTGGAGGGGCTGTATAGGTAGTCTCGTAGTGTAGCGAAAGTAGATGGTGATGTAATCAATCCGGGGGGGTGTTGTGCGTGTGTAAGTCAAGATGGGCCATGGGCCCCCAAGAAGATTGGAGATTGGGCGGGATGGGCAGGCCCTTTTGTACCCTTTCCGGGCCTCCTCCGCTTCAAGACGGCCTTTGGTTGGCCAATCCTCACCACCGTTTGCTCGCTGCTCTCCCGGTTGCGGGGTCATCTGTGGCTGGTATCAACTGTGGCTCGCCGCCCTCTCCTCACAGAAAGCATTCCATCCATGAATCCCCTGACTCGCCTTCTCCTTGCCCTTTCTTTCATGGTCAACACATTCCTCTCGACCGAAGCAAAGTCCCAACACTTGGATTTCCAATTATATTGTGACTCATTGCTCCATCTCTCCTGGACTCTAATTGAAACATAAACCTGCAACCTGACATTGACATCCAAGTATCGCCCTTATGTTATTGTCTCTCAACCCAACCCCAAGTCAAAGTGGCGTGACGCAACCAATCATCCAACCCCCCACACCCCTTGTCTGTGTCCGTCATCACCCCGCCAAGGTCTCCTGACACAGCAACTCGACTGTTGCCTTCAGAGGCAAAAAGAAATATCCTGCCACTGCCTAATCTGTTTTCGTTCTCACACTTGTGAACATCCAGTGTGAATGAATAGGTAGTGAACAGCTTCACTGCATCGTGCAATGCAAGCTCTCCGTTTAATGGTGTGCATTCACTTTGTCTTTCAGGCTTTGCTGCCGGGACACTAGCAAACAAGGGACACGAGCAAGATGCTCAATGGTTCTTTGTCTCTTCTAGAAACCTTCTCCTCCCGTCAGTCACAAGTGGGAGATGGTGGTCAGTAGTTGGAAACCCAGAGCAAGAAAACACTGAAAATAATCAGGATATAGTCCAGACCCATTCGAATGCCGTCAACTTATATCTGTTTCCGACACCCAATACATATAGTCCTTGCGATCTCTCAGATGATTGGAATATTCCTGCCGTATTTCACATGTCACATAACCATCAGCATTCTTCCATCCAAGCAATCCACAACATCGAATCATCATCACTGTTGAGCCCAGAAGAAATAGCATAATGTTTATAATCATTAATCCCACCACCTATACACCCAGCAGGCAGTATCATCCCCTAGGGAAAAAAAAGAGCAAAGAAAAGCAACACGGAAACCCAGGCACCTTATCCAGTCTCCTCTCACCAGCCCTCTATTAAAGTGTATCTCCCCGTTTGCTGTATGTATCTGTTGCCTGTGTTCGTCGATCCCGAGGTAGATAGATAGGTAGGTGCTGTCGACCCTGATCCTGATCACCCTTTGCCCCGAAGAGGTAAAATAAAAAAGAGAAAACCAAAGTAACCCAGAAACGCCCAGTTCCCGCGTCGTAACCCCCTTCTCATCCAAACATCAACCTCCAAATCTGTTCCTGTACAAGAAAATAAAATACCGTTAGTAATCTCCATGTTCTCCCCATCTAGGTACAAGCGAGTAGCTCAATAGTTTCATCCAATCACCGCAGTCGTGATCGGATATTGTTGTGACCAAAGAAAAGCCAGGCGTTGCATCAAACCAAAAACCAGACACCAATGCACGCAAACTGGAAACGTCCAAGACACCGCAGCACAATCAACTCACTCCCTTCCCCTTGAGCACCTCCGCTCCGGCAATACCAGCACTTACCGCTCCTCCCACCACTTGATTGGCCAATGTGTGCTCACCATGGCCGGAATTGCCGCCCTGGTAAGCCTGCAGATCCCTCAGGTCCGCTACCGTCTTCATGAGCGCCTCCGTGCTCAGGTCCTCGACCGTCTCTGAATCGCCTCCTACAAACGTCCAGCTCTCTTCCTCATCCTCGTTGATGTCGGCATCCATCGTGCCCGCAGTCTCGCCAGTCCGAGGATGGTTCTTACCCATCTTGGACCGGATAAGATTGGTGGCATATTCCATGTCGCGGTAGATGCATTGGACCGCCGTATCGGCCCCATTCTCCTGTTTTTCACATGTCAGCAACCATCAGCCGCTTCACAACCAACAGACCCAATCACAGAACATACCTTACGAATCTGCTCTCCCAGCACCCTGGCCTTGACGATCATCCTCTCGCTGTGGGTAGCCTCCCACAGAGCCCTCGCAAAAGAATTCGCCCCCCACTTCTTTAGGCAGATTCCAACCCCGAGGTCCTCGACACGGCTGCCAAAGAAGAATTGATCACCGAAAAACGGTCTGATGATGGTAGGAATACCTGCTCTCAGACTGGCACCCGTGGTACCACTGCCTCCATGGTGAGCAGCAGCGTCAATCTGCTTAAAAAGCCAATCGTGAGGTGCCGACTGAATCTGGAAAATCTCCTCGGGCAGCTTTGGCTCAGGCTTGGCTTCTTCTGAACCAGGAATCTTCTCCTCACCAGAGCCAGGTAGACGGTCACTCCACCCTTTGCTGAGAATACACCTCACGTCTGCCTTCCGGACGGCGTCAATCACCTCCTGTGTCATCTTGGCCGGGTCGGGCACTATGATAGACCCAAAACCAACGTAGACAAGCTTCTTCCCGTCCGCCCGGGCCTTGTCGATGAAGTCCAGCAGCTCCTTGGAAGGCTGCCACTTCTTGTCATCGCCCTCGTCGAGGAACCAGTATCCCGTCACGCGGATCCAATCGCTGAAGTCGATGGGCGGCGGCACCACAAACGGAGAAAAGTTGTACAGGAACGGGACCTTGTTGATCTGCAGCTTGTCCAACGTCGTGTTTGGCAGTCCGAGATGGTTGTTGCGCCACCGGTTGATCTGGCTAGCCGTGGTTTGCCAAAACACATTGTCGAACAAGGTGTAGGTCACGTAGTTGTAGGCCCCTCCGAGCTTTTGTCCAGGCATGATGAAGGCGTGGGGGTAAGCCCGAGTGCGGGTCCACGGCATGGTGAAGGCACGAAAATAGGGGATGCCCAGTGCCTCAGCGATGTGAATGCCAGCCATGGCGCTGGGTGATTCGATCAAAAGATCGCTGCCCTTGCACGCCTCCCATGCAGTGACAAGGAGGTCATCCAGCCAGCCGCGCATCGTGGAGTTGGCCTCCTTGAGGAATGCCCAGGTGAAGGTGCCGTTCTGAATGCAGAGCCGCATCAGCTCGCTTGGGTCGCCGCCTACGGCACGGAACTCGATCCCGTGGCTCTCAATCCAGCCCTGAAACTCAGCGTGGGTGCAGATGCGTGGGCGGTGGCCGTCCTTCATCAGTCGCTTGCAAAGTGCGATATATGGCTGGACGTCTCCACGAGACCCGATCGTGAGACAGGTTATCTTCATTGACTTGCTCGGCTTGAAGTTGAGAATCGACGCCTTGGGGTCGTCAAAGAGGATCGTGGGTGCCTCGGAGACGCAATGCGCTTCATGGGGAAGTCTGACCTCGTGATGGGGAAACTCTTCATTCCGTGCCTCTCTGAGCGCATCCCGCTCCGCCACGGCAACCTGTGCATCTTCTGTCTCTTCGGCATCCAACAGACCCGAGTCACGGACGTAACGTGTGGCTTCCAGGTTCTGGAGAACCGTGATGGTGCAGTCATCGCGGATCTCGGCCCTGTTGAACTCAAAGAAGAGCTCCTCATGGCCGCGGATCACCACCACCAGACCAGCATACCCGAACCGAAATCCCTTCTCCTTGTCAACGTTCTCGATGTCCTTGAGAGGAAGAACGAGCTTGGTTCGGGTGCCTGGTAGAAGGCTGCGGAAGCAAAAATGACGATTGCCAATGTAAATTTTGCCATAGAGCGGGAGTACGCGCATCATGTGCGCGTAGTAGGCAGCTTGGAGCTTCTCGGACTTTGGCAGGGCAAAGTGCTCCCTGAACCGGGCTTCATGGCTCGCTCGCTCATCCGGGTCGTCCTCGGCATCTTCTTCATCGGTCCTCAAGCCGGCAGGTTCATCATAGTGTTTTTTGCCGCCCTTCCACATGCCCGACACCTTTTCGACGTATCCCATAGATTCTGTTGCTAGGAGGTTGCTCATTCTCCTAGACTGTCTATCCAGGTACCCCATCAATGCGCCCGCACCTTTGAATGGGAAGCTTCCCATGGTCGCCGTGTTTTGGAGCGTTGGTGTCACTGGGTTTCTTTCTGCTTCGTTGTGTACCTGAGCTGCGGTGGACGAAGGTCGGGAGGCCTTGACAGTTCCGGGGGCCTCAGGGGCCAGCGGTTCATTCCGCGCCCGTGGTGCCGATGCCGATCTGTGAATGGCAGGATTGTGGAAGACTTCACTCCCTCGGAGAATCTGGCTTGCCGAGGGGGCTTCACTGCTGCCCGAGACAATCAATGCAGACATGCTGGCTTGGCTGGGGTCCTCTAAACTTTGCACATAGGAATCGCTTCCTTCCTGCTTCTCGTGGTCAAGATCGACGCCGCTCTCTGACAGACCGCGCTTGTGGAGGGGGTGTTGGCGTTCACTGAAACTTCTTCGTGGCAATTTTCCTCCAATGTCGTCGTGGCTCACGTCAACACTGCGCCGACTGAAAGGTCGGAACCCGTCAAAGCTAGTGCGGGGCCCATCGACATGTGGCCGTGAGCTAGGCGAGCGTTGTCCCGGCGAGATGGGCGACAGTGTAGTCTTGATGCCCTGGGTGACCTTGCCCCCACGCGTATTGAGAGGCCGAAGCGCTTGCTCGCGGCTGCCACTCGTGCTGGTTTGCTTTGATGACTGCGCCTCAGAGGCGGGATCGTCGAGCTCATTCTGGCCTGGCGTTTGTGAGGAAGAACCCTCCACGAGAGTCTTGAGAACATCAATGGCTTCTTCGCTAAAGCTAAAGAAGGAAAAGAAGTACTAATCACCCAGGACGGTCAGTGTTGGGCCTGACGGAAAAAAAAGTGGGAGACATACCTCGTCAATGGCATACGTCTCATCATTGTCAATGACCCGTATCTTGCAAGTCTCGGCAAAGCCCAGCATTTGAGTTTCTTCGACATCCAGAATGTTCGCGATGGGCAACGATATCTTGACGCTGTCGCCGTCATTGTGTGATTTGAAGATGACCTTTCGCAGGCTCTTGACCCATTCCGTCGCGCTTGACGAGCTGTCAGCCCTAAAGTAGTAGGTTCTCTTATGGGTCACAATGGTAAAATTGACACCCTCTTTGTCCTTGTCGGTAATCTCGACGGATATGCCGTATCTAAGATCAATCTGGCCGCTCGGGAAGTAGAGGTTCTGAGTGTCTCTGTAATACGACAGGACATCTCCCTTGAGCCTGAAGAAGTACCGGTTGTATTTGGGATTATGCTTGCCGCACTTGGCAAGGAAGCCTGACTTGGTCACCTCGTTCTAAAAACATTAGCACAGAGATGGCTCGCGGGAGAGGGCAAGTCTTACGGCTTTCTTGGGCAGATATGCGTAAAATGCAACATGACCTGCTGTGATGTACATGTATCCCTGAAGTAGCACACTCTGAAGCAGCCAGCATGGGAATTCTACGACGTTTCAACATCAGCCAACACTCTTCTGGTATCGATACCCATTTGCTCGACCCGGCACATACCGTTGATTACTTCTTCAGGGCTGTCAAACTGAAAGATTTCCTGGAGCCTCTTGGCGAGTTCTGTTGGGCCAGCTTCGCCAGCTTCCAGCCTTCGAGTTTCTTCACCAGAGGGCCTCTCCAGGTCGAAGCTTGGCCGTGCAGCCATTTGTGCGCGCGCCTCGAGCATCCGGCTCATAATGGGTGCTGTTTGCCGGCTTTCGGTTCTAGTGATCTCGATTGTCGGTGTGTCTTCGGGGGGTTGTGGTTGCGAGGTAGAAGAGGAGTCTGCTCTATCGTCCGTCTCTTGGGGCTTTCCATCTTCCAAAGCTTGTGATTTGGAAGGTTTTAGCGACGACTTGGCCTTTAGAGTCAACTTGGAAAGTCCAGGCACGGAGCGTAACAAACGGCTTTCGGATATCTTTCTACGATGCCGCCCTTCAGCCTTGTGCGATGTGGCGCCTTGTTTCCTAAATACTGTCGTCTGAGCGAGATGGCTTCCCATGTTGTCGGAAGGCTTTTGTTGCAAGGCCTTGTGTCCAGCAACCGTCATGGCCATCGGATCATTCCGCCCAGCGTCGTCGTCTTCGTCTGAGCTCTGGCCTTGGAAGCGATCGCCAAAGTCGGCCTGGCTGCCAGCTGCTGCGATGAGACCAAATATGCTCTGGTTCATGTTCATGAACATGCCACCACCGTAGCCCTGGGGCCGTAGCACTTCCTCATCGCTGTCTCCATGGTCGTCATGTCGCTTGAGTGAATCTGGGAGCTCCATGGTGGGAGTGTGCTCGTCGTCATGGCGCCTCTTTTGCAGCTTTCTCGACACGCGGCGCGCAGTGCTATGCCCGTCGTGGCTGGGGGCATTCGAGGCTCTGGCAGCCGGTGATAGGGGAGGGTGGGTGAGGTGTTGTGACTTGGACACTCCGGCTGACTGGGCGACGGTGGGGGCAGGAGGCTGTGTGGTTGTATTGCCTTCTTCAGCAGCTGGGTCTGCGTCGACAGGTGACGCTGGCGGGTTGGGAGTAGCCATGGCGGGCTACCGGACTTCGGCTGCTGATGTCCAAAGATGTGCTGCCTCTTTGTACTGCCAGATGGCGAAAGCTGACGGTTCCGAAGTGCTGCGTGCCACGGCAGGCAGGATAGGAGGTTGGAGGAGAACCGGAGAGTCGGATGCCTGGTAGAAAGGTGACAGCGGTCTAGGCTGGATGGGATGATGGCAGGTGATGGCTGCGATACAAGCCAAGGGAGCCTAGCGCTGAACCGTAGGGCTTATCAGGTGGGGTTGGGGGGTTGGATGGAACTCGAGAGGCATCACGGCATCACCGGTGCGATCTAGGTAGCAATGGAGCAAGACAGGAGAAGACAAGACAAGACAGGACAGGACAGGACAAACCGAAAGAGGCGTTGGCCAGTGAGAGTGGCCGCCGTTGTGCGCTGTCCGAGTTGATGCACGCACTGAACGGCGACGACAGGGCGTCTGCTGCCAAGTGGATGCCTTGCCAGGAGTGGGCTAGCCCGTCTCACAGGGAACTAGGAGGAATCCACAGCCGCCGCGACCTTGTCCCAGGATCTCGACAAATGCCGTTATCCAAGGTTTTGGTGATAATTATTTGTGGTTTTGTGGGGGAGGGGGGGTGTCTGACCAAGAGGAGAGTCCAGGGCTATGAGGCGTGAGTTAGAGAGATTTAGATAGAGATATGGCGACATGGCATCAGGTGTTCGCAAAATGCCATCTCTTTCCATGGTTCCTCTCCAGCGCTGGAACGTGGTTGGAGACCGCGCTTATCTTATCGATAGCCACAAGTCTGGGGGTGGGACCGCATGACGCCAACCTCAAGCCCGTGCTCCCCTTTGTGTCTCCAAGACTGGGCATGGCGTCACATGCAAGACAGACAGGAAACAAGCCACGAAAACTCACCGACGCCAGACCTATATCTATCTCGTCCAAATTGCGCATGCTGAGACTGGGGAACGGCAGAAGGCTGTTGGCGCCAGGTATGTACCTAACCTAGCAACGAGCCTACAGTGTACACTACGCGGCGTCAGCTTTTGCCCTGCTCCGCCGCATGCTGTAAGTGATCAGAAAAGGTGGGTCCTGCATGGCAAGATCGGATGATGGCCCAACAGTTATCAACATCGTTTCGGATAATGGCTTGTTGGTACGACATCTACTACTATTGACTCCTACACTACAATTGTACATGTACATGGTATCATCTCAAGCTACATCCACAAACAGAGCTTCCCACTGGCACTTCCACCAGCAACCCACTCCAACGTGGGATGGAAATGCGCAACAGCGGGCACAGCCGTGATGCCCTCTCCATCCAGCTGTGCTAACTGCTCTCCGTCCGCCGCATAGATATCCACGAACCGGTTCATATTGCCAATGGCAAACTTTTGAATCCCGTCCCACGGATTCTTTTGCCATTGGGGCTTCAAGATGGTCACCCAGCGACCAGTCTGGTTGTTATGCCGAATCTGGTGTGAAGGCGTCATCTGCTCATCCGTCAAATCAGCACCGGCTTTCCAGGAGCCAGCATCCGGGAACGAGTAGATCTTAATCGTGTCATCGTAGCTAGACGTGGCAACGTGGCCAGCCCTGCTCCAGCTAGCATGCGACACAGACAAGCGGGACGAATGCTCGCCCAGCAACGCCGGCTTTCTCATGTCGCCCTTGCCCTGGATCTTGCGCAGGTCCCAGATCTTCAGGGTGCGATCCAGCGATGCAGTCGCCGCGAGGTGGGAATGCTGGGGGTGGAGCGAAAAACCTCCTATTTTTTGCCCCCCCGTGAGCTCCCAGATTTCAGCATCAGCTGCTTTGGTCCGGATATCGTGGCGACCGAGGGCGCCCTCCAGCGTCGAAAAGATGATCATGTTTGGTTCGGCTGACGGTATGTCTATCGCGCTGATGGGGAGGTCTTCGTTGGCATCTGCTGGCGCAAACAGCTGGGTGGAGACGCCCTTTTCGAGGTCCAGCTTGCGAATGGACGAATCGTACGACGAGGTGTAAACCGCATTGGCGTCGACAGAGGAGAACTGGAACGCGGTAATCGTTCGAGAATGTGTCTTGAATGCCGAAATCACTGGGTCTGGATATTCGGCCTCTTCATCATCATCATCTTCTGTTTTGACGGGCTCCTGGGACGCATCAAAGACACCCATTGCCCCTTCCTTATCGCCGGCAAAGATGATTGGTTTGTCTTCGGTTGGGTGGAAGCCCATCGAGTAGATTCGCTGAGGGACCAGTTTGATGTCTTGTTTGCAGTTAGTCAAGCTTGCCCCTTGGCGATCCAGAGCGCTTTGCACAACATACCTTGAACTGGCCATTTCTCGTACATCTTGAGATTGCGCATGCGCAACCTCAGCTCCTTGAGGTTCTCATCTGAAGTCTCGGCAACATCGTCCTCGTCAAATGTTCTGACACCAGGTTGCGCACCGCGAACCGACAGTCCCTTATACAGCCCGAGTCCATCGACACCACCCTCCCATTTCCGCCCTTCCACTGATATGTTTTCTAGCTGGAGGTCTCCATTGACCCGGAGCTTCTTTGCCTTTGCCTTTTCAGCTTCGGCCTCGAGTTCAACCTCAAACTTGCGCTTCAACGTGGTGTCGTCTGCGCCAACACCAGCCAGCCTGGTACTCCTCCTTGTTGCCGGAGGCGTGGTGGGTTTGGCTAGCTCACGTTTGATAGCAGCTCTTTTTGGCCTTGATTTCGGGGTGGCGGGCTTCGACGGAATGATTTTATCTGCCGTCGCAGAAATTCCACTCAGAATGGCATTGTTGGCGGCGATGTTTTCGAGCCGCTTGCGCTCGAAAGCGCTCATACCGGGGTCTTTCTTGACCGGCATTGTGATACTACAGAAGAAGGCACGAGTAGCAAAAAGAGGCTCGGTTTAATCAAAAGGGTTAACAGCTGTGAAGATCTCAGCAATGGCAAAAGGGGGCGAAAAGAGAAAGCAGAACGCGAACTGTCGCACAGGCAGCAGCTGAAAATCAATTAAACAAAGACGCGCCGCGACTCTCAGCTGCAATCCAGTCGCGCAATCACGGGGCAAAACTGGTGGGGTTGCTCGGCTGTTGCCCCACATTCTCCACAGCACTGGTCGCTACACTAGCAGACACTAGCACCGGAGAAGCCTAGCGTACGCGGTCTGAACATCCCGGCAGGCAAATGCTGTGGAAATTTTGGATGGCAGCGCATTGAGATATTCCCATGCTCGGCATCCACAGACTCATCACAGATTCAGAGATCGCCAATCTTTCCCCTCTGTCTTCAAAATGTCGACTACACTGCTCCCATTCCTCTACCAGACACGGACCCTGCAGAGGATATCTCGAAATGGCGTACCAACTCCAGCATTGCGAGCCTTTGTGCACACCACCACTGCGACGAGCCTGCCCCTCCGAAGGCCTTCGTATGTGCCCCCAAGGAGGGCTTCCCGCCCAAGCAGAATAATGCCGGGCAGAAGGGGCCCCTCTTCCAGCTCCCCTAAAAGTGAATCTATTCCCTTCGAGCTTCCAGAGGATTACGAGAGACCGCCCCCAAGAGAGATGAACCACCTCCTCACAGAAGCCGGCGACCGGTCAACCATCACCCCCACAGAGCGCGACGTCTTCAAAGCCATCTTCGAAGAAATTACTGCCAAGCAAGCGCCGTCCTCTCCTCAAGACCCTTCCTCCCTCGAACCAACCCGTAAAACCTGGCCTCAAAGCGATGATGCATCCTCCACTTCACCAGCCCAGCCGTCAGGAGCCGACACAATCGACATCATCATGCAAGACGCAGCCGACGTTGAGGCAAGATCCACGAGGAAGCTCAAGCGTCCCTACGGCAGCCGTCATCCAATGACCCAAGCCGCAAACACCAAAGACTGGAGCAAGGCCCTCCTGCGCTTCCCGCCCGCCCTCCGCGACGCCGCCCGCAGGGCCCTTAACATCACTGAACAGAGAGACACGCCCCTGGCACAATCTGATGAGGCTCCAGAGAGCGTCTCCTCTCGCCTTGGAGCGGACCCCGACATGGTACTCAACCCACTTTCCAAGTCGGTCCGCCACGAAGCCCTTCGTCGTGCCGAGCGGGCCCGAGTGGAAGGAATGATGCAGGCTGCCAAGACAGACTTTGAGCTGTGGGATATTTTGGAAAAGGAGGTTTTCCCCATGATAGTTCGGTTCGGATTGGACAAGCCGGAGCCCTCTGTCCTATCAACTGATGCGGCTGCGCAAAAGCGCAATGGCAAGAAGACTGCTTCCACCTCTGAGGACACAACAACCACTGGGGATGACAAGTTCCCGCTGCACATCTACGGTCCCCTTTACCCCCGCTATCTTTTGGCTGCCCTCCGGCTGTTCCACCAGAGATTTACCAACCCCTCCCCATTGGCCTTGAACATACTACCCCGTGTCAAGGAGCTCGGCCCGGCAAGCTACGTGCTGGGCGTCAGCACGCCGTTTTGCAACGAGTTGGTCAGGATCATGTGGTATCGATATGGAAACGCCGAAGGGGTTTTGAACATGTTCGAGGAGATGCGCCAAGCAGGCATCAACTGTGATGCGGACTCGCTGAAGGTGCTGAATGCCATCTCGTCGTGGATAAGGATAAGCGAGGCGGGCGAGGAGGGGCCGTTTCTGCAGGAGTTGGTGTCGTTGCCGGAGTGGGAGTATAATATGCGGGCCAGGCTGAGGCACTGGGGACAGACGATGCAGGAGCAGCGGAAGTATTTGGATGCTTCGCTCTAGTGTTGGCTGGGTACATTTATGGGTTTCATGACGTGTTTGGATGGGAAAAGCACTTGTATAACACTGTATTATTATGAAGGACATATCACGTCACTCACGATCCGGAGTGTCTTTTCATACTGGCCCACATCGCACCCATCTGCTCCCGTTTCCAAGTTATTTCTCTATTCTATTTCTGGGACCAGAAATTCGGCACGTGTCTTCTCTGCAGTGTCGATCCGGGGTTTCTGCAGGGAGGAGATCAAGCGTTTCCCAATGTGGTAGATCGCGGTGGTATAGGGCCGGCAGTTGGCCGCCAGGTCATGACAACAGCCACTGCCACGGTCCCGGTTCGCGGGGGCTGTGCCGCCAGACGGGAGGCGTCAACGGCAGATTGATAGTGGGCGAGATAGAACTCAGGCTTGCAACTCGGGGGTCGACTCGAAGATTCAGGGGCTGAGGTAGGGATTTGCCTTCAACCATAGACATTCACCCACAAGTCCCGAGTTTCTTTTTCCATGGCTCATTATGCGCACGAGGCCGAAAGACTGGTAATGACTAAGATGCTGGGTTGATGGTTGCAGAACGGGTCAATGCGATGGCCGCCGCCAGGAAGGCCAAGCCGCGCGCAGTTGGCATGCTGAAGTTTGCTGTATCGTGTTCATCCCAACTTCATTGCAGTCAGTCCATCACACTCAGGCTTAACACCTACCCAACCTTGAACTTCGGATTCGGAGCATCATCGTCAGCTCTCTTTCCAATGGTTCATATGAACAAGCAAGCCAGATAAACTCATCATCACTCCGACCCCATATGGGAACCTCGTCAGATCTGTTTCACCCCGGACCCGGCCAGGGCACACAACTCGACCCAGCTATCTGGAACCGGCGCCAAGCGACACGGCACACCCGCGGCACGGCGCAGCGGGGAATTCAAGCACAGGTTCCTCCCGCCCACATCACTCCGCAAGTAAGAGACGGGCCGAGTTCAAAGGCCGCTCATTGAAGATCAAACCATGTCGCTGTCTGTCAATCCCGCAGCGGGGGAGGTCGACTGGGATAGTGGCCTGCTGGCAAACAAGAGTCCGAGGCTGTTGCGCTTTCTTGAACGTGGAGAAACCCCATGTCATTGAACACTACTTCAACCCGAGGGTGGCCCGCACTCTTTTGGGATTTCCAGAATCAGCAACGAGCTGTTCACCTTACCTGACCTTACAATAAGAGCACCCGTCTTATAACTGTTTACTTCGACTTGGACCTGAATTATTTTGGCTACTATCAACAATCAACACCATCGACTCAAGACATTTCGATATTAACTCTTGAACTACACAATCAGAGACTCTGCACCCCTCCAATCACTCTCATACATATCAGACAAAATGGTCCAGCGCGCCCTAAGTCACCGCCGCACCGGCAACCGCACGCTAGAAATCGACGTCGCCTCTGCTGCTACCGCCCCAACGACGCCCAGCTACATCACCATCCCCATTCGCATTCCTTCCGTCAGAGGTCGAAGCGAATCAAGTCTGCCATTGTCAAGACATCACCTTGCGCGCCGGTCAGATAGCGTCAGCACCACTACCTCGTCAGTCTCGTCGTCGTACAAGGAGGCGGGGAGGTATCTGAACCGTGAACAAATGGGGGAGTCGGCGATCTTGGATGATGAGTTTGTTAAGAGGGAGGGTGGGATGGGCCCTGAGGCTGAGGGGAGGTGTTAGACGGGGTGGTGTGCGAAGGCGGGAGCACGGAAAGGCGTTGAAGATTTGATACCACGGTCGCTTTGGGGGAGGGGGGCTTTTGCCATTTTATATGGCACGTCTGGTCAAGAATCATGACAGACACATCTTGGAACAACAACACATGCACAAATCCCTTCGTTTGCAGATTTGATCGGGGATTTGAGGCTGGTTTCCTCAGGCGGTTTTCGCACCCTGAATAGCCACTCGCTTTGAGGAGCATGGAAGCTGCCGAGGTACCTAGTCATCACGACGGCGCCTTGTGTAGCTGGTATTTCGGATGGTTTTTGTTCTCCATAGATACCCAAGCAGATAACAATAACAAGACGAAAATGATTCAGACAACGACTAAATTCTAAATGTCAGTCTCGGGCGTCGAATCACGCCTTTTTCCCCATGTTGACCTCCACGAATTCTAGCTTATTAGCTATCAGACTCTCCATGTCAGGGGGAGGTCGCCACGCTTCCTTTTGTACGGTTAAGATCCCGGCATTTGGACTTGGACAAGCCAAGGGCGTTAAAATGGCTAGCTCTGCTTTCGGGAGAACCGCGAAATCGTATTTATTGTGGGACCCCATCCTGGGTCGGCGTATCCATTGTCCAGTTTTGACTTGATTGAGAAAGATACCATAGACATCCTTTGGGGGCCTACTCGGTGAATATGTATTTAGTCTAGAGGTAGGACGTTCGATGACACGGTCGGTGATGGCGAAACTGTACAGACTATAGCTCATAGTTTCGGCGTGATATGGGAAAGAACCGACATGCGGTCGATCAATTTGGCAGAGGATCGCGGCTGTCAAAAGATAGTCCTCTCGACTCATCTTGGCATATGCAGTAGCTAAAAGCTGTGCGTGCTGTGGGATGATGAATTTGAAGTCGGAGATGCTTGTCATTCCCAGCTCGTGACAAAGGACGCCGAGAATGGTTTGGACGAAACTCCCACGCCAGGCTTGTCTGAACTGAAACTTGATGTCACGTTCCCAGCAAGAATACTTCCAGTCAGTCAGGTCGCCGACATATGTGACCTTGAAGGGATTATCTCGATATGTCTGTGCCTCGTGGAAGATCCATGGGCGGAACATGGTAAACTGTATCGCCTCTTCTTCCGTATTGTAAGCAGCAATGACGGGTATGCTTTGATAAAGTGACGAGAACGCCACTACTTGCTGAATAAGAGCCTCTCCGGAAAGGGTCTGATCGACAGACACAAGATCCATTAACTGGTATCGAACGCCCATTCTCTTGGCCTGGTGAAGCGCAAGGGCAATATTTTTGGAGCCCCAAGTCTTTAGGTCTCCGTCCCATCGCCACGAGAGGACTGCGTGTTCAGAGATATTCTCAAACGGGAAGCTCACGAGCTTGGTAGGGACAGGTGTATCTCCTATGCCAGTCCCAAAATATATGTCTCTCTCGTTCATCTCGTCAACCACAAGTGCCTGGAATCCGAGGACTTGCGTGGCCGGAATGATTTTGTCATCTTGGGTGTCTTCCACTGCCCTTAAAATAGTTTTCTCAGGCGGGCAACAAGAGCCAGAGCCTCATAAGAGAAACAGCAGATGAATTTGGAGTGCCTGAAGACACGGTTAGCCATCCGATTCTTCCAGGTCGGGACTAAGGTACTCTACCAAGAAATGGTTGTTCAAGGTTCCTTATTACCGGGCATGGAAGGTAAATCAGGTAGGCTGGCATAAAGTACATGGCTTTAGATGCCCGTCTAAAGTAAAGAAATATTCTTTGAGTAGTGAAAGGGTCACGAAGAAAGCGCCCCGGGTGATAAGGGTGTTGGGCACCAACGCATTGTGGCCTGCGGGCGTGTTGATATAGAGCACAATTGGAGCGATCCTACCGTCGGCCATTGGTTGCAATTTCTGTTACCTAAGTCTAGGTAGGTAGGTAGAGAGGGACACATCTAGGATTCATGGTATTGTCATTATCAAGTAAGACGCTAAATGGCAACACGGAATTCGAGTTCGTTAGTTCCGCCATAGAGCTGCTCTCGGTCCTTGACCCATTGGAAGAGACACGACCCACAGCTGCTCCTAACACCGAACCCGTTGAGCTCCACCAGCTCACATGCCTCGGTCCCTGCATCAAAAAAGACATCGAAAGAGAAGCCTTGCTGCAGAAGCAACTTGTCCAGCTCATCCTCCTCGTCCAGATCCTCCAATATGCACTTGTGCACTGCCGCAATGCCAGAGAGTATCGTGTTGGCTTTCTCTTTCCTCAAGTCGATATGTCGATCACCGTACCGCCAGCCCTTGTGCCATTGGTATTGACTCACAGCGGTGATTCTCCTGCCACCGGGAGGGCAAAAGACACGATACTCCTGATCGCTGCTCATCCGCTCGTCGAAAGGAAGGAAGAATAAGTCAAAAGTCTCCTCCCCGGCCTCCAGACTGTTGTGGAGGGCATTGCGTGCTCGGACAGAGGTGACGATGCGCAGGATGATCTCCTGGACAGTGTTCATGGCGATTTTCCCGCGGGTCAAATGCGCGCCGTCTTTGGGCGAACAGGCGGCGAGACGAAGGAAAAGGCCCTCTGGTGGGAAGACTAGCTGGCTTTGGAGAAGTGGGGTGATTTCTTCGGCGATATCCTCGGCGTACATGCGGTTGAGGGTGCCTGTTTGGATGGAGCCTTCGGCGGTTTTGAGGAGAAGACGGGCTTGGGATTTGGAGAGGGTGATGGTCTGGACTGGGGGTGCCGAGGAAGTTGTGTTTCGGAGTGATAGGATGACGGGCAACCACCGCTTAAAGGAGACTGGGGCTTCTGAAGGTCTGGTGAGATCAGGGGCTTCTTCTGCAGAGTGGAACGACGTGTTGAACTCGGTTTGGTTTGGCGTCTTGAGAGCCCGCTCGACCTCGCGGTAGTTGATTTCGGTCAGCTTCATTGTTATCTCCGGGACTGTTTCTTACCCAAGTGAGGGAGAGAATTGGTGATAAAAGGGGAATGAAAGCCTCGGCTCTAGTTGGGAAGGAAGCTTGGAGTATAAATCAAAGTCAGAAAGCTCAGCCTTCCTGGCTGTAGTGGTCAAGGCCAGGTGGACACAGGCAGCAGTGGGCGGTGCTGCATGAGCTGCCTCCAAACCCCGCTCCTACGCGAGATTCGGCCTATTGCGAAGCCCAACACCTACACTTGCATTTTACACAGTCAAAAACTCGCTCGCCATCCACTGTCTCCTCCAATCTTTGATTTCATCATGTGGCTGATCAACTGCGAAAATTATCAACTCGAAGAAAATGATATCGACGGCCCAAACCCAATTCCTTACTTCATCCTTTCACACACCTGGGGTGAGGACGAGGTCACCTTCACCGACATGACCACCTCACTCGATACTGCCGTCCACAAGAAGGGCTTTGTAAAGATAAGAGGAGTCTGCGATGTGGCTCTCACCTACGGATGTTCCCATGTCTGGGTTGATACCTGCTGTATTGACAAGACCAGCAGCGCCGAACTGACCGAGTCTATCAATTCCATGTTTCACTGGTACAGCAAGGCTGAGGTGTGCATTGTCTACCTGGATGATCTGACCCTCACTGATGGCCGGTCTATGCCCACCGAAGCCGACCTTTTGCCATGTCGATGGTTTACTCGTGGCTGGACCTTGCAAGAGCTGATCGCTCCGGAAATCATCAGCTTTTACGACCGCTTCTGGACGTTCTGCGGCACCAAGCGGGACTTGCTAGATGCCATCCATCAGATAACACGAGTGGACCTCCATGTTCTACAATCACCGGCCAACTTGGGCCAGATTCCGGTCGGGAGGAAGATGTCGTGGGCCGCCAACAGGAGGTCTACGCGCATTGAAGATACCGCTTATTGTCTCCTTGGCATCTTCGGTATCCATATGCCCTTGATATACGGCGAGAGAGAAAAGAGCTTTCTCCGACTGCAGGAGCACATAGCCCAGACGACAAACGACATGTCCTTGTTTGCCTGGAAACGGCCTGCAACCGAGGACATGCAGGTGGAATACTCTGGCCTGCTTGCCAAAAGCCCGTCTTGGTTCGAGGAAGCCATTGCTGTCGAGCATAGCTTTGACCCTGTCATCCCAACCCCGTCATGGATCATCACCAACGCCGGACTGGAACTGCACACAGCCCTCGAGTGGTCGCAGGATCTGACCGGCTACCGGCTTTATCTACACTGCAAATATGAGGGCGTTGGTGATGACGACGACCCTCTCGTCCTTTCGATTTGGCTGCGCAAGACGAGGTCCGGGTTCATCAGGTATAAGCCCTCGGAACTGTCACTGACGTCTCAGTCAGTACTGACTTTCGGGGAATCCGCGCTGGTCCGCGTTGCAACCACCTTGTCGCCGACCGACATCATGGATACTGGCTCATTTTACCACCCTCAGTCACATCTCCTGAACTCGTCGATAAGTTTCAAGTGGGACAATCTAAGAGCGGCTCAGCTTGGTTTTCGGTTCAACCGGAGTTATTATCCAGAGCACTTTTGGGACTCGCAACGCCACTGCTTCTTTACATCCTCCAGCACTAGATTCGTGGGCCTGATTGAGATCAAGATATCGCGAGCAGCTTCAGACAGCAGCCCGGCCTGGGATGCAACCTGCTTTGTCGTCTGTGGACTTATGAGAGCTGCTTCAAGGGCGAGTGGTGAAGCGGACACGCCCCGCCCCTGGCTAATGCCACTTCGACAGCACAAAGATGATAGCATTGAAGGTCTCGATGGCTTCAAGAGAAGCGACCTTATCAACCCCTTTATGCTCTCGACCATCGGCTTCAAACTCCGATCCCGGTTTGGCGGACGGCCTCCATCATCAGGAGAATGCGTGCTGCAGTATGCCGATGACGGGTACTTGAGCTTTTCTGTTTCTGTTCTTTCAATGCACAACCAGCTGGCGGTGGGAAGGACCATGTCCATCATTGTCACGCCAGTCTCAATCTCGGCCCGAACACAATGAAGTCTTGGCCGGGCATCGTTCGGCAAGTGGGCCGGAAATACCCCCTATATGGGCCGGTCAAAGAGGGGTATCTTGCACTAAACCCGCCCTGATAAACGATGCCGTCTTGCTTCTTGTCTCTCTGGCCAAAACAAACATTGTTGAGACTTCAAAGTGCCCTGTCTTGAGTGACCAACAAGCAACATGAGCTCCGGGTCAGCCAACGCAGCCAAGAGGGCCCTTGAAGCTGCCGAGGCGAGGTTCGTCGCCAACAACCCCCTTTCCAGGAAGCAGCATGAACTCGCCGTCGGTGCTCTTCCGGGAGGAAATACGCGAACTCTTTTGCACACAGCACCCTTTCCCCTGACGATGAAACAGGGGAAGGGCGCCTATGTGTGGGATGAAGACGGTCATAAGTACGAGCCCCCACCCCCAGATTTTCAATCTTCCCGTCACTGACCAATGGCAGATACCTCGATCTAGTCGGCGAGCTCACCGCCGGCCTATACGGGCACTCCAACCCCATCATCCGCGAAACCATCCTCTCCACCTTCGACAGCGTCGGCCTCTCCCTCGGTTCGACCACCGTTCAAGAACACAAACACGCTGCCCTCCTCTGCTCCCGCTTCAAGCTGGAGCGCGTCCGCATGGCCAACACCGGCACTGAAGCAAACATGCACGCCCTAGCCGGAGCACGACACTTCACCTCGCGCAGAAAGATCATCGTCTTCTCCGGCGGGTACCACGGCGCAGTGTTTAGCTTTCCCAACGGCAAGCCAGCAGCAAACACGGTCGACAGGGACGACTTTGTGGTTGTGCCCCGCTACAACGACACCGAGCTTGCCGTGAGCACGATCAAATCCACGGTTGATCTAGCAGCGGTACTGGTTGAGCCGATGCAAGGTGCCGGCGGTTGCATCCCAGGGACAAGGGAATTCTTGCACGCGATCCAGGATGCTGCGCATGAGGTTGGAGCGCTGTTCATGTTGGATGAGGTGATGACCTCTCGTCTTGCGCCTCATGGATTGGGAGTTGAGCTGGGACTGAAGCCGGATCTAGTTACCATGGGCAAGTACCTTGGTGGCGGGCTGGCGTTTGGGGCGTTTGGGGGCAGGGAGGAGGTCATGGCGGTCTATGACCCGAGATTGGAAGGGTCACTGGCGCACTCGGGCACGTTCAATAATAACACGCTCGTTATGTGTATAGGATTCGAGGCGCTGAGCAGAGTATTTACTGAGGAGGCATGTGTTGAGCTGAATGAGAAGGGGGACAGGCTAAGAGAGAGTCTGAAACACGTGACGAAAGGGACGAAGATAATGTTCACGGGGCGGGGGTCGTTGATTGGAGTGCACTTTGTTGATGCTTGCGTGGAGACGATCACATGTGGAGAAGATATTCAGGCTACGGAGAGGAGGGACCTGAGGGATTTGTTCTGGTTCGAGATGTTGGAGCAAGGGTTCTGGACGACGAGGAGAGGTTTTGTGGCGTTGATCATGGAGACGGAGGAATCCGAGCTCGTGGGATTTGTGGCTGCTGTTGAGAAATTTGTGGAGCGGCATCGCGAGATCATGGCCTTGTGAAGTTGGTAGAATATGGTCTTTGAAGCTAGAAAGAGGTCTAAGCTCTGAGACTACACCTGAAATGGAAAGTCTTCTAGCTTCTTTTCTTTCAGCCTTACAAGTAGGGCAGAAGAAAGGGAAGCTTTGAAGACCAAAGAAGAGAGGTCTGAGCTCTGAGACTACATTCTCTGGAGCCCGGCTAGGGGCAGGCGCGTTTTTTCGCCCAAGATAGGTCCACAATACAACGGCCCTAAAACGTAGGCAGAAACAGGGCTGTATTATACAACCTGTCTCGTTTTCATATCTCCTCGCATTCTATTAATAACCTGACCGCTCCAAATGCGGTGTTTAAGTAGTTGTAGTGCCCTGGTTGTGGTGCGCAGCTTGTAGGTGGTGGGGCGGGTGGTGGAAAAAAATCTGGTTTGAGGGAGCTTGCATTTTTGAGACAGGTTCTTTGTAGTGATGATTATAGTCATTTTGATATTCCAAGGCTTTTAAGGAAAGCGTTTGCCAGATTCAATCAGCGTGCCTGTTTTCAGAAATAATTCGCGCCTATCCCTAGCCTGACTCGTATCTAGGTGGTGATCTTGTCTCTTCATTTCCATCTTCATTACCTCCTAATGGTGCACCTTCTCGACCTGCCCGATAAGCTACTTATCAAAATCTGCGAGGGCCTTTTGTCAACCAACGAACAGCCACATCATGCGACCGATATCAAGAACTGCCGTCTAACCTGCCGGCGACTCTGCACCGCAAGCTCCCATCTCTGGGTGATCGTTGACGGCCGCTCAGCTTCCCTTGAGCGTTTCAACGAGGATCAGGCCAGACATACCCACAAGGACGGCTCGCTTCCGCCTCTTGTAGTTCCTGAGGACCTCGACCTTCCATGTCCTAAATGTAGGGAACCTCAGGGTGCCCTGGACCGCGCTCGACTGGACAGAGTGAGGGCCGAGGCACAACTGGGCTGTCTCGAGGACAAGGAGCGGGAAGTTGTTAAGTGCAATGGGGCCCAAAGTCTCGGCCCAGCAGTTCAGCAGGTTATTGACCGGCTTTGCCGGGCCTTTGAGTTAGAGATGGTGGACCTCCGCTCACGCCAGGTGCGGTTTGCAGAAACCGAATCAGCCCAGGGCGCCGCTCCTACTTCGACACCCGCGAACCAAACAACAGACGGAATTAACAGGCACAATTCCATCCTGGCCGGTGGTCAGGGCGAGCGACGGCCGCGATCTCCTACCATCGCTTCAAAGTCACATCCCGATACTCAGGCACAGATTGACGAGTTTCTAGGCAAGAATCCAGACATCATCCAGGCCATCATCGAGAACCCTTGCGTTTTTCGACCTATCCTGAAGACCTGGCTCGCACTCCAACCCACCGAGAAGTCGGAAAAATACAAAAGGGCACTCTTCGAGCTGTTCCAGGACCAACAACTGGTAGACGACTTCATTGTCCGGTTAGTAGCCAAGAGGGAAACGCCACAAGGAGTCGATCCCATCGCAGCTCAGGAAGCAGCCTTGCAAACGATACAACAACATCAAGTCTTTAATCCTGCTATCAGCCCACCCCAACCCGTTGTCAACACACAACCTCAACCACCCAACCCCTTCCCCAACCAGGCCACCCGGAATCCTCAACCCCAAACACCCTTCACCATGAATCCCCCCTTACAGGCCAGCCCCCTCCTACGACCACCTCAACCGGTGATGTCCACCCTTCCCCCTCAACCGGTGATGTCCACCCTCCCCCCTCAACCGGTGATGTCCACCCTCGCCTCCTCCCCCCCGGTCCCCTTCACCATCCACCGCCAAACCCACATGTCCTATCTCCGCCACCGCGCCCAAACCTCCTTCCCCCTCTCCGCGGCCCTAACCAACCTCTCCTTTAACCCTAACCCTAACCCTAACCCTAACCCCCTCGCCCCAAACCAACACATAACCCTCCTCTACTTCACCTACCACTACCTCTCCGACTCCCTCGAGAGATCAAACGCATCCACGCACATGCTCCACGGCATGTTCGTTCCCTTTGCGCACCGCTCCACCGCCGAAGCCAGGATCGACGTCGTCTACAACCGGTTTACATCGCTGATCAAGCCGCACGCGGACTGGATCGAGCTGGCGATGGTGCGGGCGGAGAAGATTGGGTGCAGGTTCGAGTTTGACGACGAGGACCGGGCCAGGGCGAGGGAGGCGTGGGCGATTGCTGAGATGTGGGAGCAGGCGGTGGGGGAGGTGGAGGGGGTAATTAGTGCGGGGATCTGGGAGGGGTTGAAGCCCGAGGGGGAGGTGCTGATGAGGGAGTGGGGGAAGCTGCAGGAGGGGTTATACGGGTTTGGGAGGTGGCTTGAGGGGGTTGTGAGTGGGCGGTTTGTGGTGCCTTTTTATATACCATACAGCTAGATTAATGGTAATTGCGATGGTTTGTGGTTGGGGTCACGGCTGGACCGTGGTTACTGTGAGTAAAGGATAAAGGAGGGCATGGGAGGATTGGATTAGACAAAAGCATTTTAATAAAACACTTGGAAGACTGCCTGGAATTTCAATGATTGAGATTGTTGTAATTGAAGAATCCCCGAGCAAACCTAGACTCAACATGAACATGTGCCAACTTAATCACGATAACCCCCTGTATATCATTCCCATCAGATGTATCCATGGTTAGCCAAGAATATCAGTCAAAAGCCCATTCTGATAGTAATTATACGTAACAGTGTACGTCCCATTGATCTCGGCCCCAGAGCCCTCAATCTGCGAGTCGGCGGCAGCATCAGTCAGTGCAACCACTCGAGCGGTATACGTCTTTCCGTGAAAGCAAAACACAATGTCAGCTATTGCCCCATTAAATTATCTCTTCAAGAGGACTCTTACCTCCAGCGCAGCCCGGGCTTTGCTCAGGACAGTCCCCATGGCAGTATTCAGCGGCGGCAGCACTCCAACACCGGGGACAAACCCGGCAAGCCTGGCATTTCCGATCAAAATGTTGAGCAAAATAGAGTGCTCCCGGGTGAAACCGCGAAAGGCATTCGGAATAGTAGCCGCTATGGCATCACCAGCGGCGAAGGGAGGGGAACCTTGGTACGCGGCGTTGAGCCCATCGACGAAGTCGATAAAGGTGTTGTACTGAGTGATCAATCCGGGGATTGGGCCGCGGCCAAGGACGAAGAGCTGGGCGTTGATGAGATTGACCTCGCGCGCTGGAACCTGCAGGTCAATGGATTTGTTTTTCAGGGCCTCCAGGTTGTTGACTACGGTGCTTGGCGTGACGGCGAGGACAGTTGGGGTGAGAGATAGGAGGAACGTGGTGAGAC
Source organism: Triangularia verruculosa (assembly GCA_033296885.1). Classification (NCBI taxonomy): domain Eukaryota; kingdom Fungi; phylum Ascomycota; class Sordariomycetes; order Sordariales; family Podosporaceae; genus Triangularia; species Triangularia verruculosa. The sequence goes on along the minus strand of MU863931.1, from coordinate 88,991 downwards.
TGCGGAGGGAGACCATGGTTGGTGTTTGGGTGTATATTGTGTGAGTTCAAAAGGACGTTGGCTGGAGTGTTCTGGAGCAAAAGACAGCCGCACAGATATGAAGGTAAGGCCTCTCTTATAGCTAGCATCGACACACCTGACCGCTCAGTAACTTACTGTAGCCACCATAGCTGCAGCTATAGCCAATCATTGAGAAGCCATCCTCGACAATGAGGCCCAACTCTTAGCTTCGCAGCTGTGTCTCAAGCCACAGATATCAACATAATGGCGGATTGACATTGGTTAAAGAGTCCCCAATGCTTGGCATATTCAGCCTTCACCTCGGGGACCTCCACTTCATATGATCTGAGACATTGATCGACAGTGATGCCGCTAGGTACCCCCGTCGTGTTGCACACCTGTATCCGGGCCTTCACAAGCGGCCGGAGCCCTACAGAACCAATCAATAGCGATAACACCATTTGTGGCGTCTGCACGTATACGCATGATTTTGCTACCTCACTCACCGGTAGGCACTTTTTTGTGGGTTCTTCGATTCCCCCTCAGGAGCTGAGGTTGCTGGGCGCTGCCACGCCATCTTGCCTACCCTACCTAGGTAAGATAGGCACGGCAATATGCGTCTTTCAGAGAAAAGTCTCAAAAAAACAAATAGATACTTTCGTACACCGACATTGCAGAGGTGATCTACGTGTCCTGAGTGACAATTTGCCTAACGGAACTGTCTCCTATTGGATATTCATAACCTACATAATAATGCCACAAGAACTTCCCTTCTTGGGTGGTGCTGAGGATTTGTCCACAAGAGTTGGTGTGTAGACTGATAAAAGCAAAAAGAAGTGAAGAGGACTAGACGCGATTTGAACGCGTGACCTACCGGACTGCAGCCGGTTGCTCTACCCCTGAGCTACTGGTCCTGGGGTGATTGTTGGAAGACCCAGTGGAGTTTTGGCTACATCTGAGGGGGATGAGTGGAGTTTGTGGAGTTGGGTTCGGGGGATGTTGTTCCGCCTTCACCTTTTGTGGCGCTGAATGGGTCTTAATAAACTCTTGGAACTGTTAAGGCTGCAGTCAACAGAGACGGGACAAAGCTTTGAGGTGCAAGTGCGGACATGAAATACGAGACAAGAAGACGGCAAAGATAGGTACCCTAAAGGCCTGCGATGTAAGGTATTAGAGGTTTTAGCCCCAAGAAAATTAAGATCACCTGCCCTCCCTCACGACAACAGTCCCCACTCTCTTCTCGTCCACCATATGCTGATAGACCTTCTTCAGCATATTGGCGGAAGCAAACATCATCTTCTCCGGATGGAGAGGGTCCACCACGGGAGTCTGTCGTCCTTGGGACGCTTCTTCTTGTTATCATGGGGTGTCGTAACAGCGATATCCCCAACAAGAACCAGTCTAGAAATATGACGAGTCATTATAACATTAAGACGATTCTCGTCAGTGGTAAACCCGGCTCCAAAACCCAAGGGACGTAGTACCGTTCCCAAAACAACAAACACAGCATCCCTCTCCCTACCTTAGTAGGCGTCGATAGTGGATAGTTATTCCATACTTTTAAGATTCGGCTCTTAACGCAACAAGTGCTATAGAAACTCAACATTAGCTTTATACATTACCAGTATAGCAACGTTAGAGGGGGTTAGTTTCTCGGCCTACCCAAGATCTTTAACCAGGCCAATAGCGACATTACACTGGTCTCTACACAAGCGTCCTCCACTAACCACTAACCAAGTCAGCACGCATATACGAGTTTTTGCAGTGGATAAATGCTAGCTACAACTTGCCAGCTAGTGGGGGCTGGATCTCTGGGAAACGTTCTTGCAAGAACGCCTCAAGATTATGACCATTCTTAAACGTGTCGTGGTCAAAGCTGACATAAGCGGATGTTCTTGCCTTCCCGGTTGGGCTCTGTCAAGGCGGCAGCACAACCCATGCAATTGCGAAAGAGGCTAAAACCCAAAAAGGTTAAAGCGTTCCCCACAGGCACGGTCGCTGAGATGTGCTGCAGCAATGCTCGAGGAAGGTGGTTCGCCCAACACAATGATGCTTGGGAAAGAGTCAAGAACAGCAGCATGCCACAAGGCAGGTGTCGTACCAAAAGGACGTTCTTGGCCAAAGGCCAAGGCAAGGGGTGTACATCTCCATAATAGGGAACTCTGGATAGACATCAAGATAGTATCTAATATTATGAGTCTACCTGTGAATCTTGCCATCAGAGGTGTCACATATATGCATCCCGTATAGGAAAAGGGGAAGGCGGGAGGTGGGGAGGGGGTTAAGGGTGGGAGGAAGGAGGGATAAAAGGGGAAGGAAAGAGTTGATATGGTGCAAGACACGTGGGAAAAGCCTATGCATCAGCATCCTGTTCCCTCTTCGTTTCTCTTTCATTCCCAAGCATCGAGATTCCAGCAGCCGTTTCCCGCGCGTTTCCCAGCATTTTTGTTGGGTTGGTCAGGTGGATTGAACCAGTTCCCTTACGGATCCCTTCCGTAAGGGCTGGTCCTTATATCATCATTGTTCTCGATCTTCCCACGAGTAGGTCGTCAACGGAGCAGACCCGTTTGCGGTACATGGCATGCTGACAGTTACAGTAGCTACTCAATTCAAGACAATCACAATGCCCTGTAGGTCAACGTGGTGTCGGGTTCCCCCTCCGCTCTCCCATCTCTCCTCGTTGGCTTTTCAGGTTATTAATACCCATGTTTTATTTCTGTATTTTATTGCGTTGTCATGCCTGTTTTCTGTTATGCATTTTGCGTCAGTAGGCTTCGCCTCTGACGCATGTCACATGTATATTTACTGCAAATGATATACTTTACCACCGCTGGTCTCACTTGGCGAACTACTTGCTACTTCATACCATGCCAATGCTGAACCACTTGCTACATCCATTGCTTGTGTCCCACTTCATTGCTTCAACTTTGACTATGCAATTCACCGGTTTCTCCCCGGATACCAGTGTTGAACCATTTGCTCCAGTCTAAAGTATCGATCCCGGATATTGTGGGAATATCTTATGCTCCTAGTTATATCTAGTTACTAATGTAATATAAAAAGACTCTCTACGCTCCAGAGCCCCCAAAAGGGATGCTAACAAGGTCGACTCTACTTAACCTAAGTGTAAGTATTTAGGATCGTTTTTTTTTAAGCGATAGTTTTAGGACCCCACGATTTATCTTTTAGGACCCCCTCCCCCCTCCCCCCAAGTTATCTTTTAAGCCTTTACATTATCTTTTAAGCCTTTCTACTATCTTTTAAAGCCTTTTAACTATCTTTTAAGGCCTTTTAACTATCTTTTAAAGCCTTTTGACTATCTTTTAAGGCCTTCTAACTATCCTTTAATATTGTATGCTTACTTGGTAGTGCTAGTTATTTTATCTAGGACGTATGTAGCTCGGGGGGTCCTAAAAGATAAATCGGGGGGTCCTGAAACTATCGCTCTTTTTCTTTTTTTTATTCTTTTCTCGATGGGCAACCTCTGACTCCGTGACAGCCCCTGAGCCCCTGGACTCAACCGAGGTCCCCGCCCCTGAGCCTGTCAGACGCTCAAAAGGACAACGCACGGTGCAAGCGCTAGTTGACGACTACGATTCGGAATATACCTAACGATACTGTAGAAGTCGTGGATACCGTTGAGAGCCAACCCCAGCATTGGACCGACGAAAATGGCCTCATCCGAGTGGGCATCCAGCTAAAGGAGGATGTTTCGTTTGTCCGTTGGGGGCGTCGGAACCAATCTTTGAGGCTAGCCTTAGGGTCCGTCTTAAAAATCTGCGGTTTGATGATCCCAGTGCAACCCTCGATCCAGCCTTAACTGCCCGGATATTGAAGCATGTGGAATTTCGCAACATCGACTTAGGAAGATATCAAGGTCAATCTGGCGTCAGTACATTTCTACCACCCATATTGGCACCCAACAAATCGCTTGGGATGGGCCTCTGGTATAACGACCATACCCAGAACAATACTCTCCAGGTTATACTATAGTAACCTAAGCCCGTTTAATACGGGTTCTACTTGTCCCAATTGGTCGATGGACGCGTGGTGACCCCGTGGAAGAGGTCCAATGTCCAATATGCATCCCGCTTCAAACCTTTGCGAGCCCGGGCCTCTTGATACGACACATGCGACCATCCTGGTTGTGAGGAGACATTCTCGAATGCTCGTGCGCTAAAAGCGCATAGGGAATTTCATGGTGCGGGTGATTGTCCAGTCTGTGGAATCACTCTTAAAACGACAAACTGGTTTAGGACACATATGAGAACTAAGCATGGACTGAAGTTAGATGGGACAGCCGTGTCGAATGGGGAAGGTAATTAAGGATATACCTTGCTGTCAGGGATTTAGGGGCTCAGGGGGTCAGGAGTCATTGATTGGTACCATTACCGGTAGTGATACCAATCAATGACTCCTGAGCCCCTGAATCCCTGACATGTTGAGTTTGGAACCCACGCAGTTATCTTGAAGCATATATTGAACTGATGGTATTGACTGAACAAAAGGAAAAGAGCAAGGAAAGGTTCAAACGAGCGTACATAACCGTATTTACATCCCACCAGAGCATTCCATCCACCTATTTGACCCACAGCCAAGAATATCACCCTGAGATCTGCTCCACAGAGCCTTTGCCGTGCTATCGTGAATGCCATCCTACTCCACATGACACCAAGGCATATCCTAAATGTACGAGTTAAACTGAAGCTTTCCGGTTGGCAGCCAATATAAATATCACATGGCGTATTCCAATCGTGTGCTCCATGATGTTACCTTACTCAACACCATCATCGGCCTTAAAGTGCCAAGTAATCCTTCCAACCTCCACACCCTCCCACTCCTGCACAATCTCATACTCCCACTGCCCCTCTCCCTTGATCTCCTCCTCAGGAACCTTCACAACCAACTCACACTGACTAACACTCCCAACCGGCAGAGTCCCCTCCCCAATCTCCCCCCGTCCAAACGGATGCAGAGGAACAGCCACTGTTGTACTCTCTCCAGTCAGCGGCGTCACGACCCCCAACTGCCTCGCCAAATCCCCCGGAACCTCCAACCTAACCTCACTCCCCACCGGCAACGACCCAACGCCCTTAAAATTGAACCTCCTAGGCGCATCAAACGCCCCAGCAATTCCCACCTGCAACCTAGTACTCGCCCCCGTCCCACTCGGCGGCGCGACCACATTAAAGCTCTTCCACGCAACATTATTATTCCTGCTCACAAACTCCACAAACGCCGGGAACGTCGTAGGCAGCACCGGCGCGGGATCCTTGTCTGTCGTGGCAATCGCAACAAACGACCACCCGCCCGGCCCGGCAGCAGGGACTTTATCTCTCGGCCAGGCCAGCCTCGGGGAAACAGTCAAGACCCTCCCAACCGGCACCGCAGAAGGGAGGGCGACTGTTCCGATCAAGGTCCAGAGGTTGGGCGTGATGAGGGTGGCGGCTGGGGCGTGGTACACGGTTACTTTTGTGTTCTGCGCCGCTGACCCCCCGCGGTTGAGGAGGCGGATGTAAATGCTGTGGTCACGGCCTGCTAGGATGGGTTGGGAGAGGGAGGTGCTGTTTTCGTTGCCGGATCCTTGACCGAAAGAGGCTTGGGGGTTGGAGACGGGGGTTTGCCGGACGATGATGTCGGGTGAGTTGGAGACTGTGCCGGAGGATGGCACGCGGCCGTTGTCACCGATGTAGTCTCTTATGTAGAGGTCGGGGGCGAGGTTGATGAAGCGGCCGTCGATGATGGCGCGGAGGTTGGGCATGACGCCGATGCGGTCGGTGGAGGGGGTGCTGCTTGGGGTACCGTTCGTGGTCAGGATTTGGCGGAGCTGTAAGGGGGAGAATTTGTATCCTAGCGAGGAGTTGGCTATGCCTTGGACTGCTGCTGCCGCACCGACAATAATAGGGGAGGCCCCGGAGGTACCGCTGAAGTACTCGGTGTAGGAGTTGTCTGTCCCGGTGTTGTCGTCGGTGAAGGTGGTGTCGATACTTTCACCCCAGGCGTAGACGTCGACGCGGGAGCCGTGATTGGAGTACCAGAGGCGGTAGTGGGGTGCGGTAGAGCTGGAGGCGCCCACCATTGTTGCGCCGGATTCTTTGTAATCCGGGCTGGAGCGGTTGAAGATGTACTTGCCAGAGAGGTTGACGTAGGTGTCGAGGTCATATCCGCCGTTGCAGGCTGCTTCGATGACTGTGATGCCCAGGGCGGATGCAACACGGACGGCATCAAAGTTGGCATCGGCAACGGAGACTGGCCAGTAATACTGTCCGCCGACTGGGTCGAATTCTTGGGCTTCAAGCAGAAGGATATCCCCGAAGGCCATGTTGTTCGCCGCGTCAAGAATAGCGGCGGCGGTATTGTAGCCGGTTGGCCGGTGCTGGGAAATCACGCGTCCTTTGGCCTTGGGGACGATGCCAACTCCGCCTATGTTGTTGTCGACCTGCAGCATCTCGCCCAGCACCGCAGTGCCATGTGAGTAATAGGCAGCATTGTATCCCGAGATCAAAGTGATCCCAGCTGCCTGGAGATCTTCGTGGTCAAGCTTCCATCCCTGTTCCATATCGACGATGTTGACCCCCAAACCATCTCCACCGGGAAAGCCCCAAGCATAGCGGGCATTGATGCCGACGGGTGCTGCATTGAGGTACCCCTGATTCACACTCCGAGGATCATCGTTAGGGTTCACGGCCGGGGGAGGGCCGGCTTGAAGGGCATGAACGCTCTCAACTTCCTCCAGGCGATGAAGCTTGTGGATGAGCTCGAGAGTCTCTTTGGGGAGAGACAGATTCCCACCATCTGCGGGGGTCTGGGCAGTGGTGGCAGTCTCAGTCTTGACACTTTCCAGGCCTTCCAGGGCGACTTCATACCAGACATCAAAGTTGGGAAGGTCCGCAGAAGGATCAATGACGGCAGCAGCGGCAATCCGCTGGGAAAGACGGGCCGGGCGATGGTCCTCGGGAATCAAGGGGTTGACGCTGGGAACGAGACCGCCTCGGCCATTCTCGGCGGCGTTGATGAGCCCAGTGATGAAGTTGGGGTCTTCCTGCTGCTTCTTATGTCCAGCAGGCGTAAGCTTCAGGGCGATCTTGGGGGGTCCAGCAGGAGGTGCTTCAGCAATGGGTTGTTGAGAAGCCATGCTTTGCTGTCTGAATATTATCCAAGATCAGGTTAAAGACGGATGTTTCTTCGATGTGTGATTGTTCCAGATTGAATATCAATGCCAAGGCAGGAGAGTGAAAAGGGTGAAAGAGGTGGGACGAGATCCATGGTCTTGATGTGGCTTTATACATCATCTCATCCATCTAGGCAGCTACCTGGCAGTCACCGAAGCCTATGACCTTTCTCGTATCGTCCGTATTCATGACCATCGGAATAACGAGTCTGATGACACAATATCCTGATAGACCTGATCATTGGGTCACCAGACCGAACTTGATGCTGCCTCAGCCCCCGCCACTATTGTTCAGCTTGGCGTTGAGCAGACGAATCATAGCGAAAACCACCACACGTAAATGGCTGAAATGGGAAGGAATCCGAGTATAATACGGGGATTGATCCTATAGGAGAGAGCACCACTACACCTTTAGGTGCTAATCACGCCATCTTGCTCCTTTGGCGGATGAGCATGCTGCTTACAGGATTAGGGTTGCCTTCTGGTTGAAGCCCATTATGATCTGGAATTAATGGTGCTTTATACGTACCTAGGTATTCACGTCATCAAATTTAAGGTATGCTCACAGGAGATGGCCATAGACCCGTTCTGCACATCAGGGCATTTCAGGACTGTAGCGCATCCTAAGCCGACCGCGGTCAGGTTACACCGCGTCGAGGTAGGCAAAAAGTCTTGCTTCTGATTCGCTAAATCTGAGGCTTGGGCGGCGATCAAACCTACGATGTGGCACAGCGCAACTGTTAGCCGCCAAGGCATCAAGCGCGATAGCGTCCACGAGAATATGAATATCGGGAAACCTTCTCTTCGAACCATGAGCTGAATCTGCTCAGACAGATAGAAGTTGTCTGACAGCCGACATGGCAAGCTCAGATGCCTCGACTCAACGGGACTTTGACGATCAACATGAGCCTCCACCTCTACCACCCAGACCGGCACCTGGGCTCCCACCGAGACCCAGGAAGCGGGACAGTAAACAACCGGAATGGATCCAGATACTTGAGGACGACCTTGAAGATGCCGAGATCAAGGAAAAAAACCAGGAGCCGCGCAAGATGGTCTACCACACCGACACTGAAAAATCTATCGGCCAATTCCTGCTGTTCTAGTTCCCTTCAGTTGCCGTGACGATAGGACTTGCGGTTCTACACATACTTCGAATGTCATGGCCCGGTGTCAACTCGAACATTCTGTCAGCTCTTTTGGTCGCAGCCAAAATCCACGAATCTCTCATCATCGCCTCACTCTTCCACATCCTTTACGCCAATATTCGACGCAAGCTCGTCGGTTCACAGGGCATCCCTTTTGGCTATCTCACCGCGCCGTTCCAGCTGAGCTCACCGTTTTACCTCTTCAGCTCGTCCTTCCTGGCACCTTTGACGCAGATCCACCGATTGACTTTGCCGGCTGTATGGATGGTAGTGTTGATGACGGTGAGCTTCCTTATCGCCGCCCTATGTGGTGCAAGCTCGGGTATCGTGATGCTTCCAAAGCTTGGCTGGTGGACGACGCTTTCTGGTACCTCTAGACCGTATTCAATGGGGCCCCTCGAGAGCGTGTATCCCAGGACGATGGATAGGGCGCATGTCCCGGACTACTGTCCCGCGACCAACGACACAATGTCGTCAAGATGTGCCCATTGGGACTACAGCAACCCGAATAGCATCGACTGGTCCTGGTTGGCGAATGTCGCACGTGGCACCCGAGGTCTTCCTGCCAACCTCACATCTGGAAGCAAATCGATCTCCTGGGGGGAGATCTACATCCCACAGATTGTCGTCGCGGCAACAACGCCAATGAAGTACTCCGCGGCTGTAGTCTCGGATAGCTTTTCCATGACAAAATCTGACAATGTACAGAACCGAGAGACAGCAACCATCACCAGCAGCAGGGGGGGACATCTCACAATGAAGCAACCGCAAGTTTCCATCCAGTGTACGGACCCCAGCCGGCCAAGAAAGGACCCCCGAGGCGAAACACTCGCCGAGGCTCCCTACAACTTCCTCCTCACCCCCGGTTTTTACTACCGTACCGACCCAACCTTCTTCATCCCCCACGAGCTCCTCGACGAAGCCTACACCTCCGAAGCCCACTTCGGCTTCCTCGACCTCGGCGACCACGCTCCAGTCAAGGCATCAGCCACCTTCTGGACGCGGTACAACATGACCGGGACCTCCCTAGCCCTCTGCTTCATCGACACCCGCTGGGTGGAATCCGACGTCTGGTCCTACTCTAACGGGGACGTCCCCCAGTTCTCCTACGCCATGAAGAACTCCACCCTCAACGCATCCGCCAACCCTGACGAGGTCATACATCTGACCGTTCCCTGGTTGAACAGCCTAAACAACTCGCTGTATATGGCACCAGGAGGCAGCTCAAACTACGGACTCAAGTCCAGCAGCAGGGCGGCTAACGGGTCAAGGTTTGCCTATGACCGTATCTGGGATTACGCAGCCGAGGGGGCAGAGGATTCGGAGTTGTATCGAGCGCTGTCGAGGTCGTTGGCGATTTATCTTGTCGATGCCCTTTCCGATTTGACGTGGTCGAGGGCGGACCTGTATCGTGGGCAGAATTACAGTATCGAACAAGTTCTCAGAGAGGAGGGGATCCAAGATTACGCGTGGGTGGATGTTGATCGACATGAGCTGATCTACCAGTACAACTTTGAGGGCTTGTCGGTCAAACTTGCGTTTGGAGTTCTATTGCTTCATGTGCTTCTTGTGCTAGTCCATTTTGTGGGCACGGCATGTATCTATCGAGGGTTTGGGAGTAGTGCCTGGGAGCAACTCGGGGAGCTGATGACGTTGGCGATGAATAGCCAGGGGAGTGATTTGCTGAAGAATACTGGGGTTGGGGTGCATAAATGGGAGGTATGGAGGCTGATGGCCAGGGTTTGTGAAGATGAGTTTGAGGAGCGTCGGGTAGAGCTGCGGTTGCATAGCGAGCAAGTGCTTGACGGGGATGAAGAGCGTGTGATGAAAGATGTTTCTGAAACTGGGAAAAAGCCGACTGCATTCCGGAAATATGGCTAAGTAGGTAGAAAGAGGGCGCCCTGGGATTTGAATGCTGTGTATCTGGGTACCTAACGAGGTTAGAAGTGTGGCAGATATGACGAAAGTGAAGAGACTGAAGTTTACCTAGGTAGGTACCTACCTAAGGTATAGGTACCGTATCACTGCAACCAAGTCTATATACCGAGGTAGAAAGCGCTAACCCGCTCCGGCTTGGTCTGCAATGCCAAGAACTCAGCCCCGAAGGCTGATCAGGTTGCCTCACCATCTCTGAAACACTGTTTTTAACCACCGTATACTTTCCATCCTCATCACCACTGAACACCAGCCTTCAACATCACCACAATATCCCAAAAATGTCACCCACAAACTCCCTCCAGCAGCAATCCCTCACCCACCTCCTCCACTCCACCCTCCAAGACCGCATCACCGGCGTCCTCATCGGCTCAGCCCTAGGCGACACAATCGGCCTCTACACCGAATTCCTCTCCTCCCCCCAATCCAAATCCTCCTACCCCTCCGCCCAATTCACCCTCCACCCCACCCCCACCCCCTTCCACCTCGACCGCCACCGCGCCCCCTTCACCCCAGGCCACTGGACCGACGACACCGACCACGCCATCCTCCTCCTCCTCTCCTTCCTGCACAACTCTACCCCCAGCAATCACGTCTTCCCCACCCAAGCAGACTTGGCCTCTCGGCTCCGGATATGGGCGGGTCAGGGGTTCAAACCGCTGGGTACCATGCCCCTGGGGTTGGGAAAGCTGATGGGAACGGTGCTCATGAGCAAGGGGTTCGATGCCGAACCGGAAAAGATCGCGAGGGAGCACTGGGAGGTTGGTACGAAGAAGATGGCTGCGCCGAACGGGAGTCTGATGAGGACGCATCCGGTGGGGCTTATGACGGTTTGGGAGGGGGAGGGTAGGTGCTTTGAGCTTGCTGCTGAGATTTCGAGGGCTACGCATGTTGATCCGAGGTGCGTGGTTGCTTGTGTGGTTGGAAGCGGGCTGGTTCGGGCGGTGGTGAGAGGGGAGGTTAGGAGTGGGGGGGATGTGGATGGGGTGATTGGGAGGGGGAGGGCGTGGTACTGTGAGAGTATGGGAGATGATTCGGAGGGAGGGTTTGACTGGGACGAGTTTGATAGATATTGTGGTGGGAAGGAAGGGCTTGCGGGGTTGAGGCTGGATCAGGAGCCTGGGATTGGATATGTTTACAAGACGTTGGGTGCCGGGGTGGTGTTGCTGAGGATGGCGGTTGGGAAGAGTCGTGGGGTGATGGACCGTGTTGGGTTGTTTGAAGAGTTGATCACGGAACTGGTTATGCAGGGAGGAGATGCAGATACGAATGCTTGCTTTGCCGGAGCTTTGCTGGGTGGTTATCTGGGCTTTGCTTCGTTACCGGATCATTGGAAGCTCGGCATGGTGCATGGAAAGTGGCTTGTTGGCAAGGCGGAATCGCTTTGTCAGATTCTACATGTAAAAGAGGGAGAATACAACGGTGAGAACGATGTCGATACTGCTCCTCTCGGAGGCAGACCGGCAGTTAGTCAGCAGGAGATGGAGGCAAGGTGGATGGTCTTTCAGCAGGGGGTGATGAGAAAGATGGAGGAGGCAAAGAAGGTGGAAGAAGCCAAGACTGGTGCGTCCAACTCAAAGTCCGGTTGGTCTGTCCCGTGGAAAAAACCAAAGAAATAATGACCAGATGAGCAAGATAAATAAAGCATTTCAAATAAGATCTAGTAGGCTCGGTCAGGTCTATCCAAGATGTAGTTGGTTCAACTCCAACGCTATGATCCAGACTCTCTTTCCAAGAGGAACCTTAGGCACTCTCCCCAATCCTCTCACCCCTCTCCCACCTCTCCTTGGCCTCATCCAACCTCCTCACAACCCTCGCGGGATTGCCAACCACAACGACAAAATCAGGAACATCCTTGGTGACGACACTCCCAGCCCCAATCGTAACCCCCCTACCGATTGTCACACCGCCTAACACGGTCACATTCCCCCCAAACCAGCAGTCCTCCCCAATCACAATCGGCTTCCCCGACTCAGGCCCGTTCAGTCCGTTTCTCTGAAACGGATCAACGGGGTGCGTAGCCGCGTAAAACGAACAGTTAGGTCCAATCAACGTCCTCGCCCCGACCGTGATGGTGCTCGTGTCGAGCCAAGTCGAGTTGTAATTAACATACACCTGCTCCCCAAACTTCAAGTTGAAGCCCATGTCGACCTTGATCGGGCCGTCGATGTAGGGGTACTGGAGCGTGAACTGGGCCTCGTCTGCCTGGGTGTCTGCGAGGACGGGGGGGTTGGGGCTGTCGTCGCAGATGATCCTGGTGGTGAGAGTCAGATTGTGTTTCACTTCGGGGAGAGAGGCGGGTTACTTTTTCCACAACTCCACCATCTGGCGTCTGGTGAAGTCTGCGCGGGAGCCGACGGCGTTGAAGTCGTTGCAGGCGGCGATGCATTTCCGGCGGGCGCCTGAGATGTCGGGGTGGAAGGCGTAGTAGAGCTCGCCGGCTTCCATGCGCCGTTTGTTTTCGGCGGGGTCGAAGTCGGGGTGGCCTGGGGGTACGGGGGTGGACATTGTGGGAGTTTGAGTGGTGATAGATAAGGTAGTCTGTATGTATGAGAGCGGTGATAAGTCTGTTTGTAAGTGAGAGTCCAGTTTATACAGAAAATAAGTTCAGCTTACCTGGTAGGTTCCAAAACGTGGTCCTCGGATGATCGCGGGGCCGAGGGGCGCCAACGGTGGCGGAGTTGCCGGTTTGGTGTTGTTCTCCACTGTGTCGGGATCACGGACCGCATGGTGCACTGGGCTTGAAGCAAGCGGAGCTGGTCCACATGAATATGGGGATATAGGGGGCCCCTGAGTTCTTACCAGCTCCATATCTACCTATGTCATCGCCTCCGGTGTTTCTACCACCACCGCTTCAACTTGCTACCTATGGATTCCGCATGCTCGCGTCTAAATCTATCCCACGAATGGTCGTAAGGGCAAGTCTTGTTGTTCCGGAAGCAGTCCAGACACATATCAAATTCATGAAGTCTCCTGTTGCAAGATTGGCACTCTGTATCGAGAATCAGCTTGATTTCTTCCGATCAAGAAATAAGCGAAAGAAAGTTCGACCCTTGACTCACGGTAGAAGTCGGCATCATCGATTCCATAATGACATGAGTCGCACGCTAGACCGTCGACAATGCTTCTCCTGCTCTTTGGGATATCGGGCGAGTTCTCTGGCTTGATAAGGTAGAGTGAATGGCCTGATTTACAAGCCGTTGACGTTGCTTTGTCTCTACAGGACGCGCAGAGGTCGTAGTTCTCGCCCCCACCGCAGAGGCAGCAGTCTGTACTCGGAGCAACCGTGGTCAGCAGGGGTTCTGAATCAAGCGATAAGGCAACTGACGGGAATAGCTCTCGAAAGCCGTATCAATAGAATGCCCACACTTGTCACACCAGATCCTAGTATGCACCCCCTGACGGGTACAGCCTCTTGGCGGCGGACCACCAGCACCAGGAAGGTGCGTCTTGGCTTCTGCCGTAGCCCTGGCTTGTTCCTCCATCTTCTCTGCAACCTCTTGATCCAGTAGAATTCCAGACGAACCCGTGATCCCCTCGCCCAGTGTCTGCTTCATGATCTCCTCGGCCAACTTATCAAAGCCCGCAGCCACGGCCAAGTCCCCGCCCACCGCACCGCCGGTGAGCTGGCCAAAGGTCACGGCGGCCAGGGCCTCGAGCCCATCCTTCGTCTTTGGAGCCATGGGTGTCAACCCCCGACGCTCGACTTCCTTTTGGAGAATACGGAGCGTGGGCACCACGTTGCTTAGCTTATATGCGCTGAGCAGCGTGAAGCAGTACGCGACGGCAGGAGTGATGAGCGTCGGGTCGACAAGTCCAGCTTTCGTTGTGGCGGCGCCAAAGCCCACGGCTGCTGAATGACGCAGCATGGCGCGGAGGGCAAGGTATTCGCATTTTCGTAGCTCCAGTTCTGGAAGGCTCTGGGCTTCTGTTGGGGTTATAGGTTTAATTCCCATCGTAGAGGTTTGATGTTATTGAGTCAGCGTTTGTATTAGTGAAAGCGTTGCTTTGGAAAATTTCTTTCAGCTCTGCGGTTAAGGTACCTATGTAGGTATATAGCGAAGAGCCCCCCTCAACCCTCTTTGATGCCTACCGACTTATCTATGCCTCTCAGCCTTGGTCTTATCTTAGCTGCCTTCCGGTGGCTTGCATGAGCTCTGACACACAGCTGAGCAAATCGGACTTAGGGCTTTGGACAATCTCCACGAATAGGAGAAAGCAGGAGATCCGAGGATTACAGCGCCAAGTGATCAGGAGCGCTCTTCCACCTTCGGGGGTAACACAGAACGCGCAAGCCCTTTTCTCTATTCGTTAAACGGCAGAGCCTCTTCTCCCAAATGCTAGGTAGCTAGGTGGCAACAATTGATGGTGGAAGATGTAGTTCAGCACACGTTATTGAAGGATGCATTCCGGCGGCACAGTCATATACAATGTTGGTAAAGAAGCATATCGGTCGTGTTTTGTATGGCCTTATGTAACACATCATGTGGCCGACGGCACAGCCAGCCCAGGGCCCAGCTTCCCACCCACTACGCTGGGAAACAGCATAGATTTCCACAAAGCCTGGCCTCGTCTGAAATGTCCCCTGAAACACAGACTGGCCAAGTGGCCCCCGCCATTGGCCGTTGTCGTTCAGATGACAGCGATCACCAATGAGCTCCCTGAAGCCTTGCATCCTTGTTATCGGCGAGGACCATGCTTGACCACGCGAGCACCACGCGAATGTTTTCTCCGCAGTTCGCCGCATATCTCACCTCATTTTTACCCCGGGCCACTCCACAAGGCCATGACGGTCTGGGGATATCTGCATAGGTATCGAAATAAAGCGCCACGATATCCCAACTTTCTTTTCCATCTTCACCATATTTGCCCTACAATCTTTTCTTTCATCCCCAACAACAGCGCTTGCGCCAGTCTCTCCTTTTCCATCTAAATTCTTCTTACAGCCAATATCACAATGCTCTTCAGCACACCAACCCTCGCCACCCTCCTCGCCCTCACCCCTCTAATCTCGGCCCACGCAACAATGTTCAGCGTCTCGGTCAACGGTAAAGACCAAGGCGACGGCCGCAACAAATACATCCGCTCCCCCAAAACCAACGATCCCGTCCGCGACCTCCAATCCCCCGACATCGTCTGCAACACCAACGGCGGCACCCCAGTCCCTTCCTTCGTCAGCGCCCCCGCCGGAGCAACTCTTTCTTTCCGCTGGTTCCACTTCCGTCCCGAAGACCCGACCGACATCCTCGACCCTTCTCACAAAGGAGCAATCATCACTTATATCGCGCCTTTTACCGAGGGTAATGGTGCCCAGCCGATCTGGTCCAAGATTGCGGAAGAAGGGTTTGAGGACGGGGAGTGGGCTACGATCAAGATGATTGCGAACAAGGGGCGAGCTGAGTTTACGTTGCCGAAGGGTCTAGCGGCGGGGAAGTATTTGGTGAGACAGGAGTTGCTGGCTTTGCATATGGCAGATATTAACTTCAAGGTTGATAACACGAGGGGGCCGGAGAGCTATCCTAGCTGTGTCCAGGTTGAGGTTACGGGGGGTGGGGATGTGATGCCGGATCAGGATTTTGACTTTAATAGGGGCTATACGTATGATGATCCGGGCTTGTTCTTTAACATCTATGTGCCGTTTGATAAGTACACGCCCCCTGGACCGCCGGTGTTTCAGGGGTGAAGGGAAAGTGTCTTTCAAGGGTAACGTCGCCATTCTTTTGTGTTATTAGTCGTTGAGGGCACTCTACCTAGCATTGGAATTATTTCTATTATTTTGGTAGCACTATATTGAAGCTTATTTCTAACAAAATCGACACTTCGGTCTACTATTTTACTGAAAATAATGGCATCCGTTTGTCCATTGGGCATGTAGTCTACCTAGAGGTATCCCTGCAGTCACTCAATGTCAACAGCATCGCGGATACTTGCCGCAGTGAGTGGTTCACGTCCTTTCGTTTCGGTAGTAAGGTGCTAATCATTCTTGTCCGTACCTAGCCTTCATTTACAGAAACACGGACTGCACTGGCACGGCACTGAGATGCAAGTGTATCCGGGGACATGCTATGACATTTGGGCCTTCCATACCTACTCTTAAGACTTTCTGTCACTGAGGAACAGTCTCCGTTTGACCACCGGAAAGAGGGAGCTGAGTCCGGCTTCACAGAGAAGATGTTTGAGAAATATGATTAAAGCTGCGGGCCGAGTATATAAAATGGTGAAATGGTGAAATGGCGAAAAGGGGTAAAGGGTTATTGCGGTACGGGAAAGATCCGGTTAGTAAGAGGAGCGACAGGGTGACGAGGAAGGTGCATGTCGAGCTCAGACGACTTGGACGGATAGTCCACGGGGTACTTCTACACATATTTGTAAGGTACCTAGCTAGGTAAAGACCCATATCGATGAATGGGAATTAGTGAATATGATCACCTCAGTCCGTTGCCTTCCATCTGGACACTTGCTCTTTAATTTCCATGTCTTATGAGTGCCCGTCCAGACGGACAAAAGTTGGTTTTGCGGGAACAACACGGCCTTGCTGACGCTGTGGGACGGGCCGGGGGCTGCGCCTGTGAGGCAGACACCGCTTGGAAATTGCTCAATGGAACCCTGATGTTGGCGCTAGGACAGCTAGGACAGCTGCCAAGGGGCGCTTTCATCTGCTTTATGCACGGATCTTGTGTTAATGTCGCCTAGGAGCGCAAACTCGTCAGGTCAGAAGATAATATATGAGAGGCGTTCCCCGCCCAAAGAAAGGACGCGTCTTTTGCCTCCAATTCCCTCCACACCCATAATTCGCTGAAGGAAAACAGATAACTGATCACCACCCCTGACAATGCACCTCCCAATCATCCTCGTGGCCGTTCTCATGACCCCAGCCCTCGCCAGCTGGCACGCCATCCTTCCTCGTCAAACACCCGCGAGCACTCCAACACCAGTCCAAACCGGCGAGGCCTTGGACAACTGTCTTTGGACAAGCTACAAGATCCACATCACCAAACCGAAATCGCCACCCGAGCTCGAGGAATACCGGTCCAGCGCGATGGCAAAAGTAACCGAACACCCCTACTTGGCGTCGGCTACGGCCTCCCTGGAGCAATTAGATCGCACGTCAGTGTGCTCGATATACCTCGGTCTTTCAAGCCAGCAGTTGTCGCTGCTCCCATCCGAGCTGAGCACCGTGTTTTCGAGCTATGAAGAATCAAGAACGTCGTGGATCAAAGAGGTCAAGCCGCAAGTGAGCGAGTATTCCAGATCGTGCGTGGGAATCGTGGGCACGAGCGAGGTCGGGGATTTCCTCCAGGAGTTCGCTACCGACGTGCAGGAATGCGTCACCAATGCCGAGATGGTGTTTGGGAAATTTGTGCCAGCGACAACGACGAAGACAAAAGACGATATTGAGGTCAGGACAAAGACCGGTGAGTGGGAGATTCTGAGCACCTCGGTGACGACAACAGATTCGACCGCTGCTGGAGCTCGCGAGACGGGATATCTGGGTCCCATCCTGGGGATCGTCGGCGCCGTTGCGTGGGCTGGGGCTGCTGGCGTGTAAGAACGCGCCAAGACCGGGTAAAAGGATCACCGCCCCCCAGTCAAGGTTGCAGTAAAGCTCGGAAACGAGAATCCTTCTCGAAGGAAAGTCATGCCATGATCCACTGATCAGCATCGTCTTTGTTAATAAAAGAAACTTGACCGCGACATCCGCTTTTTCTCAAACCATTTCCAGGAATTCACTTTGAGCAAGGTCACGGTAACCGCCACCATGAAGCTCATCACCATTGTCCCCTTCTTTGCACTCGCGGTGGCATCAACCACCCCATCAGCCACCCCAACTATCTCTGGCTCACCATGCGAGCAGAGCTTTGACTCGATCAGAAAGACCATGCCCACTCAACCTCCAGAACTCGTTTCGGAAGCGCTCGACTCATTCGAGTCTGAGCAATCTACCGCCACCGGCAGCAGCCTCACCGACGTCCGCGCGCAGTGCTCCTGGGCTCAGAACTGGTCTCGGACCTTCGTCGGCGACACACCGGCCCTCAAGACAGCCGTCAGCAGCTGGAACTCGGCCCGCAGCTCGTGGATCTCGGAAGTGAGGGACGACGCAACCGACTTTGTTAAGGCGTGCTCAACGGCGTTTGACAATGAGTCGGGCTCGGAGACGATTGGGCAGGTGCTGGCGCTTTTGGCTACGGATGTGGATGAGTGTGCTACTGCCATGATGGTGATGAATGGGGAGGTGAATGTGGCCAGCTTGACGATGGGGCCGGGGGCTAGTCCTACCGAGGGTGCGGGTCAGAATGATGATGGGAGCGATGATGGGGATGAGGTTACAACGACGACTACTAGTAGTACTAGTACCGCTGGCGCGGCAAGGGAGACGGGTTATGCGATGGCTGCGGCGGTGGGTGTAGCGGTTGCTGGCGTGATGGGTAGCTTGTGATGGAAAGGCGTCTTCACATGTCCGATTATACAACTAGGCAACTGCAGGTGTTAGATGCCGTAGCGGAGGAGGATCGCCCGGAGGAGCCTGCTTGGTTGAGATATAGGGAGCGAGGATGAGGATGTAGAGGCGTAAGTACTTAGAATGGGAGTGTAGATAACTATGGTAGCTGTAATAGGTACCTACCTAGTATATTCTTCCCCAGCCCCGTGCTCGTAATTATGCTGCCGGCTTCTCCACCGTTTCCTGCACCTGAGCTAGGTCTCCATCCCCATTATTGATGTCTTTCGGCAGGGCACCGAGGGCCCTTTCGCCAAAGAGGAGATCGATGTCTTCCAAGGATATTTGCTTTGTCTCTTTGAAGAAGAAGAAGACAACTGGTAGGGTGATTACCAGATTCCAGGCCACGAACAAAAAGTAAAACTTCCAGTCCAGCTCCTTGAGCGCCACAGGAGACAGCTGCGCCCAGAACGTCGACACAAGCCAGTTACCAATGCCGGTCGCGAAGGCATTACCGCGGGCGCGGATTTGCATTGGCATCACCTCTGACATGTACACCCAGGAGATCGGGCCCCATGACCAGGAGAAGATGACAGTGACGCAAAATATAAAGAAGACGCCGGCGATAGAGAGCCCGTGGTCGGGGTTCTCCTTGTCGATTTTGCTGTTGATGGCCGCTTCACATATAAGGGCAATGGATATCGCAATAGTTCCCCATAGAAGGGGGCGGCGGCGGCCAACGCGGTCGATGATGAAGATGATGAAGATCAGGTTGGCGAGCGGACCGACGCAATTGTAAATACCGGCCACCAGCAAGACCCGCTGTCCGGTGATGCCCAGGGCTTGGTACATCTGCGTCTGGTAGTATCTGTTGACAGTCACACGTTCTTAGCCATGAAACTTTCTAAAGGACAGCGAGTATATTTTACATACCCAATAACGTTGATGCCGGTAAATTGCGTAAATACTTGGACGGCCACACCGTGCATCAAGCGCGTCCGCCATTGGGGGACGGTAAACATGATCCTCCATCCCGGGACCGTAATGGCCTTCTCGGCGGCAATGGTGGTTTTGATTTCGTGAAATTCTTGCTGGATCCAGTTGTCGTTGGTGCCGTCGAAGTGCAGTTTCCGCAGGACTCGCATAGCTTCTTCCTCGCAATCCTTCTCCATCAGGTGACGGGGACTCTCTGGAAACAGCATGATGCCACAGACAAGAATCAGGGCAGGGGCTGCCTGGAAAGCAAGGGGGAATCTCCATTGGAACTGGCCCAAGTTACCCTCAGCATACGAGGATCCATAACCAACCCAAGTGGACCTTTAGTTTAATCAGTAAATGCGTTATATTATGCCTTAGGGAGACCGGGGCCAAGGTGTGCCCCGCTGCGTCGACTTACACGATAAAGCCAACACCAATCATCTGTTGTGACAGACCGACAATCAGGCCTCGGATCTTTGGGTGGGCGCATTCGGACTGATAGACAGGAACCGACATGCTCATCAACCCAACCGCCCAACCCGCAATGATGCGGCCGACGAGAATCATGGCAAGGTTTTGGGCGGCGGCTTGCAGAATAGCCCCGACAAGGGCAATCATGGCGCCGATCATGATTGTCTTTCTGCGCCCAAACCTGTCCATTGTCAGGCCTCCCATCAGCGATCCGAATACAGCCCCTCCTGAAAATGTGCTGTTGATGGCTCCAATGATGGCGCTTCCGGTGCTGGTATCGAAGTACTCGAGAAAGTTCTCGCTGGCAATCACATCAGTCATCACACCACTGTCGTAGCCGAACAGGAAAGACCTGGCACGTGTTTCGTCAGCATCATGCTCTTTCAGAGTGTATGTACAGTTGCTCGAGCGGCATACCCTGTCGCGGCGAAGACCGCCAGGAAGATGTTGAACGCTTTGCCCATGGTTGCTGGCTGGACCGTCCTGCTTTCCGTCTCGATCACAGGCCCTTTCAGACGTTGGATAATATGGAGGCTCCATCGTGGACGCTGCATAGGTAGACATATATGAAATGGATAAAGAACTTGCCCATTGGCTTGGTCCGTTGCCGCACCTACGGAGGCGGATCCGGTGTGGTTT
The DNA here is from genome assembly GCA_033296885.1 of Triangularia verruculosa. Classification (NCBI taxonomy): domain Eukaryota; kingdom Fungi; phylum Ascomycota; class Sordariomycetes; order Sordariales; family Podosporaceae; genus Triangularia; species Triangularia verruculosa. Next base: position 68,212 of record MU863931.1, on the reverse strand, counting down.
AGACCGCTTCCCAGGACGCAGCACCTTCCACATTGAAACCCATGCTCGATCCAAGGCAGTTGTCAGGCCACCTCTACAATTCGCCTCGTGGTTCGTAGATCATGGATCGTTGCCCGCGCGCCGTCCCAGAAATCACCGAGCCGGTACCTAGGCTCCCGGCCGAGGCCGGCCACGTTATGATTCGTGCGCCTCGAAAGTCCGTCAGCAAGCTCTTCCCCCGCGCCGTGGTGTGGGCGTATGCGGGGAGATGCTGGGGGATGCCACTGCGGATTGGAGCGGGGACAACCATATTCCCTCGGTCTGACTTCCCATTCCAACCAACGGCCCGGGTCGGGCCGTGACCAGGGCATAGGGGGCCCTGAGGGCAGCGGAGACTGCTGGGCATCCAACACTGGACCCAGTAATATCTTGCGTAAAGCCTTAGGATGGTAGCGAACCTTCAGTGTAACTCCTCAAGCAGATGGTCAAGTTCGGCAATCTCGAGCCATCTGCACCTAGTGTCACTAGTCACTTCACCCTTTGAAGTAACGGATCACTTCTGAGAGGTTACTCGGGATTCATCTTGCCCTAGCAACGTGTCTGGCTGGAGCGAGCTGCGTTGTCCTGACACTAAATGGCGTTTCTCCGAAGTACCATCGTCCTTCCTTCGCGTATTTAGCAAGCCTCGAACTTCGTTTGGTTGGGATGCTCGTTTAGATCCGGGAGTCCGGGCCGGACTGGGATTCTGCATAGGAAACCTTTCCTCGGTCCATTGCGTCCGAGATATTCCGAGAGTACACAGTACTATGGTCGCGTGCATAAAAGAATCACCAAGATTTCAATAACTTACAACAGTACAATGGCGCGGCTACAGGGATCCAGCGGTATTAAAAAACTTACTACCGAAGAGCGCTAGCGAGTTCTACTTTTATATTTCGATGCCAGATCGGTGCAAAGCAGTAATTACAGCCAAGGGTATGCATACAAAATATTAGCTAGCTGTCTGTGGGTCATCTTCTTCCCACCGTCAATATCCGTAGTGCTTATGGTGAGTTGGTGTGTGTCGTTGTGACTGATCCTTCGAACGAGGAATCGCGAACTTGAATGTTGTTATTGGGTGCTAGTTAAGGATCTCGGCCGATGCCTACGTGCTTGCAACAAACGCCTGCGGAAGTTTATGAGGATCGAGGGGGCACAGAAAGGCTTCCTGAACATCAAGGCATGGGCATGATTACCAGTGGAGGAAAGTATTTGCATGAGGCTTCCGGCATCCCTAGTCGACCGTGGCATCTATTCCCTTACAACAGTGATGACAGAGTTGCCTTTCAGCAGTTGTTTCCCCGTGACTTCCCCGTTCTTTACCTTAAGGGCGCCCAGTGTTTTCCCATCGCTATCCACCAACACAGCGCGAGCTCCCTCGCTGGCGGAGTAACTCCTTACCTCAACGTCCGTTGCGTAGTCGTATACAGTCCTCTTCTCCCCTTCTTTGCCCAGAACCAATAGCGTGTTCGGCCGGACATAAAGCGGGAGGGTGCCAAACGCATGCGTCTCAGTGAACCAGTCGGGGCCGCTCTTGGTCTCCCCCGTGAAGAAACTGGTCCAACGGCCCTTTGGTAGGTAGAACTGGACTGTGCCATCCTCCTCAAACACCGGGGCCACGAGGAGGCTATCACCCAGCATAAACTGGCGATCAAGCGTCCACGCCGTCGGGTCGTCGGGGAACTCGATGCACATGGCCCTCAAGCTGAGCGGAAGTCCGCTCTTCACGCACTCCTGGGCCTGCGAGAACAGGTACGGCATCAAGCGAGACTTGAGGTGCGTCCACTTGCGGAGCGTGGCCGAACATCCTTCCTCCGACTGGTCGTCGTTATCGACCGTCCAGGGCACGCGATACGAGTTTGAGCCGTGCAGGCGGGAGTGTGAGCAGAGGAGCCCGAACGCGACCCAGCGCTTGTAGATCCACGGTGGGGGATGGCCTTCGAATCCGCCGATATCGACGCTCCAAAAGGCAAAGCCGGAAAGGCCCAGGGAGAGACCGCCGCGCAGCGACTCGGCCATGGCTTCCGGTGTCGACTCGCAATCGCCACCCCAGGTGAGGGGGAAGCGCTGGGTGCCCGCCGTGGCGGTGCGGGCAAACAGAACCGCCTCGTTGGCACCGAACCGTTTCTGCAGTGTCTCGTAAACCAGCTTGTTGTAGATGAATGCATAGTAATTATGCATCTTCTTTGGGTCTACCGAGGTGTCGAACCACTGCACATCCTCTGAAGGAATGCGCTCGCCAAAGTCGGTCTTGATGGAGTCAACACCAGTGTCGAAGAGTCGCTCCAGGCAGCGGACAAACCACGCACAGGCGTCCGGGTTGGTGAAGTCGACAATTCCCATGCCTGTCTGCCAGAGGTCCCACTGGAAAACATCTCCGTTCTTGCGCTTTAGGAGATAGCCCTTGGCCGCAGCTTCGGCAAACACGGGCGATGCCTGCCCGAGGTATGGGTTTGTCCACACACAGACCTTCTTGATGATGCCGTCGGCCTTGAGGCGCGTGATCTGGCCCTTGGGATCCGGAAACATGTCCTCGTCAAACTCAAAGTCGCACCATTGGAAGGCCTTGAGCCAGAAGCAGTCAAAGTGGAAGACCTCGACGGGGATGTCGCGCGCTTTCATGCCCGAGAGGAAGCTGTTGACCGTTTCCTCGTCATACGACGTGGTGAAGGAGGTGCTCAGCCATAGACCGAAGGACCAGCTGGGCAGGCGGCCTGATGCACCGGTCAGGATGGAGTACTTGCCGAGAATCTCGCGAGGAGACGGCCCATAGATGATGAACCAACGGAGTCTCTGCCCCTCGACGCTGGTCTGGACACGACAGCACCGCTCGCTTCCGATCTCGAGCTCAACACGTTCAGGCGTGTTGATGAAGACGCCATAGCCGCGCGAGCTCATCCAGAAGCTGATGTTCTTGTACGCCTGGTCGGAAGAAGTGCCCCCGTCGGCGTTCCAGAGGGTGACCTTTTGCCCGACCTTGTTGAAGGGCCCAAAGCGCTCACCGAGGCCGTGGACAGATTCACCGACACTGAGGGTGGTTTGGGTGAAGATGTAGTGCTTGAAGTTGCGCATGTCGGCCAACTGCATCGGGGTGCTCGGCGCGGGCGTGTAGGCCAGGCCCACGGACCGATTGAGAAGCGTGGTCAAGGGTTTCTTGCTGCCGGTGGGATGGAACGAGATGTCGAACTCGTGCGGTTTGCTACTGACTGTTGCCGAGAGGCTACCGGCGGACAGGATGGTGCCGTTCTCATTCTTTGTGATCTTGGCCTCCACCTCGGGCTGTCCATTGGGGAAGAGATCAAAATCGGGACCGCGGCAAACAGCGCCTTGCCAGTGGGTGGTTTCGACCGAGATTACGCCGTCAATAGCTGCCTCGATGTCCTAGGCGTCGAATGTTAACACAGGTTTGGGCTTCCGCGATGGACGGGCGTTGTTCGCAACATACAACACTGAGTGTGCCAAGATTCAGCGTGTCGCCCCGGGTCATGATCTTGCGCATTGGGCACAGGAGGCTAATTCCTTTGCCAGAGCGTGTCGGCGTGATGCGGTATACCTCATCGGCATACTGGACGCGCACGCCCTCAGCCACGAGCCATTGTCCTGGAGCATATCAGCCACTGCACTGTCTCTGACACCCGAGACTTGAATGGATGAGGTGGTGCAGAGCATAATTACCGTCGCGAAATTTCATTGTCGACAGGTGGTGCACCAGCACGCAAGACGTCAACTCAAAGCTGTCAACTCGGGCGTTGTTTGTCTGTTTGTCGGATGACAACTTTCAAGGAGCGATGGTATGTATGGATGATGGTCGAGGTTTGGGAAGCGGGCTCCCGGCCCCCCTTCCGTTGTCCATCGTGCATGATGCATCACATCCACACCCCCGAAGTTCCGGTTACCTAACCTGACTCCCGCATATCTAAGGATTGCGGCTTAAGCTGCGGGGTTTGCTGATGAGTGAGAGTGATGCGAGGCCAAGGAGCATGTAGGTAGATTGTAGAGCTGCAGCTGCTGTAGGAGGGTTCTCGATCGGGCTGTCGGGCGAATGTTGACCGAGCCCCTGATTGGCGGAACTTCCATCTTGCGCGGGGGCGTTGGGAAGCGGAGCTGGTTCCACAACTGCATGCGGTGCTTCCCCAATCCTTACCTTGGGGATTTCATTCACAGTTGCTCTCATGAAGGCGATATGCATGCTCAAGGACGCAAGGCCCGGCTGAGCCGTTGGTCACAACCACGACATCGGTTCGGCGCGGCTCCAGGACCTGCCCAGTTCGGCAAGTGGGCCCTCACTTACACCCCCCGGCATTTGATGCCTTGGCGACTCGGGAGCTTGGGCACAATCATGGCGTATGGTTATTGTTTACTCGGCACCATAAGAGGCATCAATACTCCCACAATGGCGAGCTCAGACTGGCGCCGTCCACCCACCTGGCACCTTGTTCCATCCCTCGACTCAACCACAGCTTCGGGTTCTTCGGCTCAGGGCGGACGAAAGCCATGAGACTTCTGCCATCGGCGTTAATCCTTGCGGCGGCTGCCTCAGCTGCCGACAACAAACGCCCCAGTCTCAAACATGCCGTTTACAAAAACCCCAAGGTGTCGGTCAACGCCCGCGTGGCCGACTTGCTCTCTCGGATGACCATCGAGGAGAAGGCATCCCAGCTTCTCCAGGGGGATATCCGCAACTGGATGAACGAGACAACTGGGGCGCTCAATCAAACTGGCCTGGAATGGAGTACCAGGGACAGGGGGAACTCATTTTATGTTGGCGTCCCCGTGCCGAACGAATGGCTCTCGGAGCACATCAAAGCGGCCCAGGATTACATCCAGGAGGACACCTATCTCGGTATCCCAGCATTTGTCCAAACAGAGGGCATCCACGGTTTCCTTGCCCGTATGTTCCTTGCACTGCTTGCACTGATGAAACATCAGAGCTGTTGCTGATTATCACGTCCCAGACAATGCCACCATTTTCAACTCCCCCATCGCCCACGGATGCTCCTGGAACCCGGCCTTGGTTCAAGAGATGGCCGTTATCATTGCCAAGGAGGCCCGCGCCATTGGTGTGAACCAGCTCTTTGCTCCGGTTGCTGACTTGGCACGCGAACTTCGCCATGGCCGCGTTGAGGAGACATACGGCGAGGACGGCTTTCTCGCTGGAGAGTTCGCCCATGCCTACGTCAAAGGTGCGCAGTCTGCTGGCGTCAGTGCCATGGTGAAGCACTTTGCTGCCTTTGGCGTGACGGAACAGGGGTTAAACACGGGTCCGGCCCATGGCGGGGAGCGAGAATTGCGGACCACCTTCCTCCCGGCGTATAGGCGTGCCATCATCGACGGAGGTGTCTTTTCCATCATGACGGCATACCACAGCTACGACGGCATCCCGGCCGTCTCGGATCCCCACCTTCTCACCGACATCCTCCGCGACGAGTGGGAATATAAGTACTTCACCATGACAGACGCTGGCGCCTCCGATCGCCTTTGCAAAGATTTCAAGATGTGCGCGTCGGATCCCATCGACAAGGATGCTATCGTCCAGTACATCCTCCCAGCTGGCGGCGATGTGGAGATGGGAGGCGGCTCCTACTCCTTCGAGCAGATCCCTGCGTTGGTGTCAAGCCGCAAGATCAAGGAGGATGTCGTAGACACGGCTGTCGCCCGCGTCCTCAGGGCAAAGTTTGAACTTGGGCTCTTCGAGACTCCCTTCCCGGGCCTCCCAGCAACCGAGGCCAACAAGGTGATCCACGCACCCGAACATGTCGCCCTGGCCCAGAAGCTGGATGAGGAGTCCATCGTGCTTCTCGAGAATCACAACAACCTCCTTCCTCTGCGCAAGGATGCTTCCATCGCCGTCATTGGGCCCATGGCATATGGTTTCATGAACTACGGAGATTATGTCATCGTCAACTCTTCCACCCGCGGCGTCACTCCGCTCGACGGCATCAAAGCCATCGGGAGGGGAAAAGTCACGTATGCCAAGGGCTGCGAACGTTGGTCTACCTCAGAGGACGGGTTTGATGAGGCTATCGCAGCCGCTGAGGCTGCCGACGTCGCTGTCGTTGTTGTAGGCACCTGGTCTAGGGATCAAAACGAGCTGTGGCAAGGGCATAATGCTACGACTGGCGAGCTTGTTGACGTGAACAACCTTGACCTTGTGGGTGCCCAGGAGCCTCTCGTCCGCGCCATTGTCGCGACAGGCAAGCCAACCGTTGTCGTCTTTTCGTCCGGGAAACCCGTCACGGCGCCTTGGATCTCGGGAAATGCAGCAGCCCTTATTCAGCAGTTCTATCCCTCTGAGCAAGGAGGTGCTGCATTGGCATCCGTGCTCTTCGGAGACGTGAATCCCAGCGGCAAACTAACTGTCAGTTTCCCCCACAGCGTTGGCGACCTGCCTGTCTACTACGACCACTGGAACTCTGGTCGGGGGCCCTCGCCAAATGCCGGCGTTTCCTACGAGAACGGCACGCTCATCTTCGGTCGTCAGTACGTCTTAGGCGACCCAAGGCCTCTATATGAGTTCGGCTACGGTCAGAGTTACTCGACATTTGTTTACAGGGGCGTCGCCGTGGACAAACAGGAGGTCCGCGAGAGAGACACTGTGACTGTCAGTGTTACCGTGAAGAATACGTCGGAGCGGGATGGAAAGGAGGTCGTCCAGGTATATGTGAAGGACTTGGTTGCTAGTGTTGTGGTGCCCAATATTCAGCTAAAGGGCTTTGAGAAGGTGTTCCTCAAGGCTGGGGAGAGCAAAAGGGTTAGCATCAAAGTTAAGATGCAGGATCTAGGGGTGTGGAATTCGAGGATGAAGTATGTCGTTGAGCCAGGCGACTTCATGTTGATTGTTGGTGCCTCGAGCAATGATTTTAAGGGCAATGTTACTATTACTCTCAAGTAAAAAGCGTTACGGCGTATAAATAGTTAGGAAACTATTATTTTAAGTCGAATATATTTAATAATCATTTAATTATAAACTTTTTCTATTAATACTAATATTAAATTTAAAGGTAATTGTAATGTAGAACTTGCTGTCGCTGCATCCGGGAACGTGTGACAATCCCCTGTCTAGAACCTCTGAAAGGGATATACTACTAAAGGCGAACTTCTAGATAATGGATCGGTGTAGCTAAAGGGTGCACAACAATAGACTTGTATTGCAAACTGCGGAACTATCTACGAGCTATCTAGTTAACCGGTTTTATAATTTATTTTTTCCTCTTTACTTTTCGCTTTAATAAAGGACTATTTTCTTTAATCCCGCTTAATTTTTATTGAAATAGGTGTCTCGCAGGCCTGTATAATGTAGGCCTGCGCTGGGGACCGAAGATATGGTGTCTCGCAGGTCTATATAATGTAGACCTGCGCTGGGAACCGAAGATATAGTGTCTCGCAGGTCTGTATGATGTAGACCTGCGCTGGGAACCGAAGATTAGCGCAGTATACTCAAAATAAAGGAGGCTATATCTGCAGCCTACGACAGTGGCTAGGCACTGAAGGAAGATCAATCACAGGGGCGGCGCCCTACAATATATAAGGTAATTACAGTAATACAGGCTTGTGAGGCACTGAAAGATGTGGTAAATCAGTATATTGAATTAACTTAATAGGCAAGAAAACATCACAATAAATAGTCCTGAGGGCAAGCCTCTTATAGATCTTCGGCTCCGTATTCCTCCCCCAATCTCTTCTCCGTTACCATACGCTAAGTATCTGGAACTCCGGACGCTAGCTATACAGATCTCCAGGTTAAATCGGAGGTCCGTTCGGAGGTCTAAAAGCTTATATAATCGCCACGGTAGAGCGTTGGTAAGCATGTAATTCCAAGCCATTGGTTGTTGTAGGCCTTGTAGGTTACAGGCCTAGATACACTGTAAAGTCCACAAATAAGTGCTGTACTTTAACAATATAGTTTAGGCGTTTGACTTATAATAGTTTTACGTATAACTTTATATATTAATCTACTATTGGGCCGTAAATAATTGAAAATACCTATAATATAATATAAAGTCTTTAATGAGTAGAGTTTTAAAGGGAGGTATATATTAGTAAATAAAGCATAAAAAATTAAAGAAGGCTAAAGTTTAATATAGTATTAATAATATATCTATATAAAACTACTATCGTATACCTATCGTAACTTCGTCGCCCGTATATCGTACTGATTTACTTAGCTTTATACTCTAATAGTGTAATATCCCCTAACATCCTATTATAAACCTATTACTTATACCTCGCTTACTATTTGCTCTACTTTATACTTTAATATATAGATACCCCTTAATATTTTATTAATATATCTTTTATAACGAAAATATTATATTCTTTTGCTTAACTAACATATTACTATAATTATTATATCAATTAATTATTTATTTCCGATATATAACTGTCGGAAGGTATATAATATCGAATAGTATAAGGGGTAGTTAAAAGGGATTAAGGGGGTTAATTTAGTAGGGCTAAAGATTAATAGTAATAAGGTTTAAGAAGGAAAGGTAATAACTTACCTATATAGGATAATCTTAATAAAATATATCGTTTAGTCGGGGATAATAATATTAAGGATTAAAAAATGAAGTTTATAAAGATTAATAAAAGTTTATTTTTTAATATTTTCGTTATATTAAATATAGCTAAGATTACTATTATTAATATACGGCGTAAATTATAAGGGTTTATTATTAATTAAAATACTTTTCTTTGTTAATATTAATTAATAGTAAAAATAAATTAAATTATTATAGAAAATTATAAATCCGATGAAATAAAAATCGTTATTATTAGCGGATTATTAGTAATAGCGGAAGTAGTTATTATTAATAGAGTAGTCAGTAAGTATTAATACGTATAGTATAATGATAAGTAATATCTTAGAAATAAGGAGAAGTTAATTTAGCTAATGCTAATATATATATCCATTGTATCTATATTACGTACTGCCCTACCTTATTAGTCCTCTAATATTTAACGTATAAATTTAACTTTCCTTTTAAGTGTAATATTTTTTTTTTATTTCTATAATTTACTTTATCGATAACTTTTAATCGGATTTTAATACCGAAGATAATAATATTTATAAAGTTAAAGTAATTTTAAGTTACTATTTATATAAAAATAATTTTAAATACTTTGGTAAATGGAAAGGATATAAATATAAATATAACATATATAAAATAAAATAATAACTTTATTATTTTAAAAAGTTGATTAATAAATATTAAAGGTATAAAAAAAGTAAATTTACCTCTATTAAAAAAAAAGGTTAAACCTCGATGTAAGTCTCTTTAACTTATTATATTAATCGCCGTAAAATTTAATTAAATCATTAAAAAACCTTATAATTACTTACGTAAAATTATAATAATATAGAAATTAATTTAACGTAACGTCCGTTTAATTAAAACTAAGTAAAATGTATTAAAATTAAAGCTATTTTAAAGGATTGTTAAAGATAACGATATTTTTATTGAAAAGGGGGTATTTAATACCAGAATATATTTATTAAATTAAATAAGAGATTTACTATTACTTACCGCCTTTAGTAGGGCTTTATTTATATACCCTACCTATAGTAAGTGGTACTATTGAAAAGGGTATTCCCATTTATAGATCTCATACTTTAACTTCTGTACTTAATTTATTACCTTTTTACTATATTATATTACTTTACTTCCTATATAACCGCAACATTATAATACTATAATACCTATTATAACTCACGCAAACTTACTTTATTTATTTACTTTTAATTATTATATCCGACTATTTTTAACTATGATACCTGACTATTTATAATTATTATATTTAACTATTTATAATAATAACGATAACGATAATAACGACGATTATATAATAATAAGTATAATAATTATAATATTATATTACTTATTATAGTTCTCATAAACTCGCCTTATTTATATTCTTACTTTTTTATTCTTTTATACTCTTTCGCTTTCTCGTTTTTTTTTTTCTTTCTCTCTCTTTTTCGCTTTATAATTCTTACATATATTTTCACGTGTAGCTCTATTACGTTAAACCCGCTAACGGTACTACTAAGAGTCTTAATCAGGAAAAAAATTATAATCCTAAAAAGTAAATCGCGATCCAGAAATATAAAGTAGATTATAAATTTTATAAACCTATGTAAACTTCGGTATAACATTTATACTTACCAAAGTCGCGAGTATAAAGAAGGGACGTCGGAGAGGAGGGGCTCTATTTATATTGTGGCCGTAGCTGGGCCGTGCAAGTACGCGGGCCTGACGGAGCGCTATACCCGATTAGGGAGGACGCCGTTTCCGGATGCAGCGACAGCAAGTTCTGCATTACAGACAAAAAAGAAGCCCCGCCAAACCCGGCATCATCCACCACAAAACCCCCGAGGCCACAACTTTCTCCGCCGCCGCCGTCGCAGCCGTCGTTGGCAGAGACGTCTCCTCAAAAGGCGGCGCGTCATCCGGCGCATCTGTAGTTGTCGGCAACAATGTCTCTGACGGGCCTGGAGCAACTCCTGGTCCATCCGTTGGCACGACGCTCACGCTGCCAGTTCCGCTTGAACCCGAGCCGTCGGTGTTGGTTGGCACAACTATGACTGTGCTGGTTGATGTTCCTCCAGTCACCCCGGTTGTCGCGATGGTGGTGGCTGATACGACATTTCCTTCCGAGTCACGATTCTCGATCACCAAAGCTCCTGTCTGAATAGGGGGCGGTGGCGGAGGAGCAGGGGGAGAAGTCTCGATGACGGGTGGGGCTGTGACGGTGATGGGCTCGGCAGTGACAACGACTGTTGTTGGGCCGAGGAGTCCGCCGGTGACGGTAGGAACGGCATAGGGAGGATCGAAGAGGCCGAACCGGCCGCAAGCGTTGCAGGGATACGCCCATGACCTAACCTGACTCGGGGCGGCAAGCATTGGATCGCAGTCCGCGTCGATGGTTGCGATGGCAGTCGGGTTGTACGTCTTGGGGCAGTTGGTGCCCAAGTCAGCCAGGGTCAGCTGCCTGGTGGCGTTGGTGCCGTAGGCAATGGTAGAGACTTCGTAAAGATCAAGGGGAAGAATCCAGTTCGACGTCGAGGGTTCCACACGCTGGCCCAGGGTGTTGACGCCTTGGGCGGATGGGATGTACATGTACACCGAGGGGGAGGTGAATGTGTAGGATAAGGATGGGTCGACATATGTGGTCGGGTAGGTGTATGGCCTGTCTGAAGGCCAGAAGTAGAGGTTGACCCTTGCGGCCGAGATGGAGCATGACTTGGGGCAGGGGTCGTAGGTTGTTGTGTAGACAGTTCTGGTGATAGTGGTGGAATCAGTGGTTGTGATGGTGACAGCCTCCGTGTCAGTGGTGGTAACAGTGACGGCGTCTGTGTCAGTGGTAGTGACAGTAACGGCGTCTATATCCGTTGTTGTGATGGTGACAGAATCTGTGTCGGTGTTGGTGATGGTCACCGAGTCTGTGTCTGTGGCCGTTATTGTCGTCGAGTTTGTTGCCGTGTTCGTGATAGTCACCAAATCTGTGTCTGTGTTCGTGATGGTGACCAGGTCTGTATCTGTGTTGGTAACAGAGACCGTATAGTTGAGCGTAACCGTCGTAGACTCAAAGCAAGTGTTCGTCTGTGTGACATTGACGATGTAGTCAACATATTGTGTCTTTTGCACCACGGTTGTGTTGTACACCGTTACGCTAGCCGTACATGTGGGCTCGTAGATTGTTGTGGTGTCTAGTTTGAAGCGAACGTTGTCCCCTTTTTTCTGCTGTTAGTTTCTCGTGGTTTACGTGGGCATGCAATATCTCTGACTAGAGTAGTAATTTACCTACCATCATCTCTGGATCCTGCTGTAAATTGAATCAGCAGCCCCACGGGCGCTAGTGTTCTCAAAGACGGCAGCATGTCGACCTTTGATCAACAACGTCGACGTTGAACGAGCGAAAGACAACGAATGTTGAGGCACTGGCAGGACTGCGGGAAAGCAGGAGACGGCCCAGGCCTTTAACTCAGAGACATCATGCCCTGCATGGCGCCGTTGCGTGCCACGTCTTTCTCTGAACCGGTTCCGGCTTCCCACAACTTGTTTTGAGCGTTGTCATGCCCAATCCGGCATCGATGCACCGGCAGCTCTGCCAGGAACCTGGACAGGCCGAGCGGACCCGGCCTGTCACTGCAAGCCAAGGCAGTGGGGATCCTGTAACGGGCAAGTGGTTGGCTGCTCGTGTTTGTTGATTGGATAGAGAGGGTAGCATTCAACAGGGGGGAGCTGCGGGGTGACGTCCCTGACTTGAGCCACGCCCCTGTCTACACTCATTCAATTCTCACGTCATGGGGTGGCATCACTCATCAACAGGCGTCGTCAGTGATCGATGGCTGATGGCGAAAAGGTCGCGACCACAGGCACGAAATTCAACGAGATATCCGCTCTCTGCCCACCACACATACCGCGGGTTGACAAGTAAAATGGACAAAGTCTGATGCCAGTCCGACAATAAGATCGCGCCCTTGTTCTAATACCCACCTGTAGTTTTTCTGATCAAACAAATGCGCCCGTTCGCGGGCATCTTTGTCGGCGCCTTCTTGGTTGCCAAGACAACTGCGCAGAATGACAAGCCAGGCCCTCTCGTAATCCCCGGAAGTCAATATTTGTAAGTTCCGCTTCACGTTTACCTAGGTGTCTGGGCTACCGTTGACATAAAGGCAGCGAGGGCAATGACGGACCCTGGAGCACATTTGATATTCGAGTTGGCACTCCAGAACAATTCATCAGAGTGCTCCCCTCAACAGCCTCTCCACACACACTGGTGCCATTAGCAGAACTTGCCTGCTCCCGGGAAGCATTCGGCACGGTTCCACCTGACTGCGCCGTTTCAAGGGGAAATCTATTCGATCTGAACGAGTCCTCCAGCTGGGAGGGTGTGGGGACTTATGGGATCAACCGAGACGGCGTTGGGCTTGGGGCGCACCTGGGGTACGATGTTGCCGTTCAGTTCGGCTTTGAGAAGCTGGGTCTCGGGCTCAACGGGCCTGATTTTGAGGGCCAAACTGTGGGTGCAATTGCTGCCCCGGAGCCATTTTACCTGTATGTCAGCTTCCCCTTTGTCAGCCTGTCTCACAAAGATACCAAATCTGGATACTGATGTTGACATTCTCTTCAGGGGTATCTTCGGCCTCAGCAACCAACCCATGAACTTTACGTCGCTGGGTAACACCTCATCGCCATCCTTCCTGACAACCCTGAAAGACAAAAGGATGATCCCCAGTTTCAGCTACAGCTACACAGCAGGAGCGAGGTACCGACTGAAGCAAGTCTATGGCCAACTCGTCTTTTCCGGGTACGACACATCCCGGTTCAGGGAAAACTCCGTGTCATTCTCCCTGGCAGAAGACATCACCCGTGATCTTGTTGTTGTCGTCCAGTCCATCAGCTACAGCGGATCTAACTCTGCCACCCTCCTCTCAGACCCTGTCGAGATGTTTATTGACTCGACAGACCCCAACATCTGGCTTCCTGACGAGGCGTGCCGAGCATTTGAAGAGGCATTTGGGCTGCGTCTGGACCAAGAGTCGGGGTTGTATCTTGTGAACGAGACACACAGAAACAGACTGTTGGATTCAGATGCCCAGGTTTCTTTCAGGCTCTCTGACGTGAGATCCGGCGGTGACACTGTCACCATTGTCCTTCCTTATGCTGCCTTTGACCTGACCGTGGAGGCTCCCTTGGTGGCCAACAGCAGTCATTATTTCCCGTTGCGACGAGCGAACAGCTCATCACAATACACGCTGGGGAGAACCTTTTTGCAGGAAGCGTATGTGTTTCTTTTTCTTTACCTGCCCACACCACAACATCAGGACTAAAACATCCTCAAGATATCTCTCCGTCGACTATGAGCGCAAAACCTTCAACGTCTCCTCCTGCGTCTGGAACCAAGGCGCCGAAGAAAACATCGTCGCCATCACCTCCCCCGACGACCCCAACGCCGACCTCGACCCCTCCAGCTCCTCGTCCAGCTCCTCCGGCTTCGGCGGTGGTGCCATAGCCGGCATCGTCGTTGGTGCCATCCTCGGCGTGGCTCTCATCGCCGGAGCTATTGCGCTCTGCTTCCTGCGCAAACGCAGAAAGTGGATCGGGTCAACCTATGCTGGTGCGGCCAAGGAGCCAGAGCCGGATGAATCTGTGCTCAAAGGCCCCGTCTTCAACTCTCCTTCCTTCCGGCACGCGTCTGAGTCAACGCAGAACGGCTCGAGCTCCGTTCCATTCTCGGCCGCTGATGTTTCTGGCGCTAGATCAACACCGACAACGGCTGATCATTCACAAACCGGGTCGGGGCCCAGTCCAGCATTGGCAATGGGGGTGTCTCCCAATGACACTGGAACATCCGGTGGTACTGTTGAGTTGGATGGAGATGGTACAGCAGTCAAGCCACACACGGAGTTGGATGGCAAAGAGGTTCAGAAGCCTTTGCCGTCCGTGGCGGAGAATCCATCAGGTGTTTTTGAGCTACCTGGTGTCAAGGCTGGTGCGGATAGTGGCAGCAAAGCAATGGAGCCGCAACATCATCATCGGGCGCCATCGACGGTTGGATCGCTGCCTTCTGCTGATGATGGAAGAGATAGGACGCCCTCGCCGCTTACATCGGTTGTAGGCCCTAACTGGAGGCCCGGAAGAGTCAGTATAGTGGAGCCGGATCCGGTGTCTCCGGATACACCGGTGAGAAGACACTCAGAGCGGCCATTTTGAGGTAACAAGAAGGGTTGTGTTACAGATCCTTCGTAGGTACCTACCTTTCAGTCATGCAATCTTAGTATAAATAATTCTAGTTCGAGATTGAGCGTTGAAAAACACTCCAAATTAGTTCTTATTAAAGCCCAACACGTACACACCTCTCTTGAGGCCGCTGCCTACCTAGGCACCTAGCCATTGCTCTTATTTTACTCCACTTTCAAATCCCATGAGTCTGGCAAGACGAAGGCACAAGGGAAAGGACCGCCTTTTGAACAGAGCTCATTTGATAATACTGAGATACGTGGCCCTGCACCTATGCAATAATCAACACTCAGCACCGACAATACACCAAACAGCTGACGCCCAGCACGCTGGTCATCACTACGTTCGCAACGCTTCAGCCTCCCCATATCCAAAACAAAGTCAGATGGCGCTCGTCGGAATGCCACGTCCTGTCACACCCACTGATGCCCCTCTGCAGGCTGCTGTCCGAAATATTCGTTCGCGGAAGTTCCTGGGCTGTCTGGCGTGTTCAGAGTTTCTGTGGTCCATCCTGAGGGCGCAGAGGAGGGCGGCTTGGAGGGTTCACCAAGCGGTGTATGGTTTCTGACGGGACCAGGCATGCCGATCTCCAATTCGCGCTGTGACAGGGCCTGATACTGATTCCGTTTGTTTAGAAAGCTGGGCTGCGCCTCGACAGTCCATGGGTTACGAACCTCGCTTCTTTCCAAGTCCATGACACCATCCCCCGAATTGGCCGCGTCATCCATACTTGGAAGCCCTGACGTCTTTTTCCTTTCTTCCTGCTCCTCGATCAAAATCTTCTTGACGGCCCGCATCTTGAAGCCGATATAGCCAGCCATGACAATGGTCAAGACAAAGGCGATACCAAACACGATATTCTTGGGTGCGTCGTCGGGCCTTTCTTCAAGAAGGAGAACACCAAGGTAGACAAGGAAGATCTGTTTTGGAAGCGTGAGGAAGGTCGCAATGGCAAAGGTCCAGAAGTTTATGCCGCAGGTGGAGAAGACGGCGGTTGAGAAGTGGGTGGGTATCGCCGAGAAGCGAATGATCAAGACGATCTGTTCCATGGCCAATATCAGTAGCCGCACAAGAGTCAACCAGAACAGCAGCCTACCCAGAAGCCACCGTCGCGGGTAATGCGCGCCAGGGCGCCGTAGCTCAAGCTCGTCCTTTCCAGCTTCTCCGACTTTTGGCGGAAAAGATACTTGAAAGCGAACCAGGTACCGATTTCTCCCAAGAAGGTGCCCGCTGCCACGATGCCGAAGCCGATCCACAATCCGTATACTACTCCACACAGCAAAGCAATAATCTCGTGGCCAAATAGTGGGGGGAAGGATATTACGATGAGAATGATGATTGGTATTAGCCACCCGGCCGGGAGGTCGCGTACTTGTTGGGCAAAGGGTCGAAGGTGCTCCACAACCTTGTCGTGGTAAATGGTGATGATGACGGTCAGGATGATGATAGCAGCGGCTATTGCCCACATGGCCAGGTATTTGGGACGCAGGAAGAGCCTCTTCCAGTTGACTGGCTGGTAATCCGTGTGCACGGGAGCCGAGCCGCGCGGCGTCTTTGGCGGTACCATCTCGATCTCGTCGGGCCCCATAGCCCCGGGCGCAAGAGTGAGGCTGTCTTGGATGTCTTGGAGAAGCCGTGGATGTAGAAGCTGGTGGGAATGGAACAGAGTACATCAGGTACCTGGCATGTTGTGAGTTCCATTCCTACGTCACGTTACGCCATGGCCGTTTCGTGCCAGGGAAAAAGAGAGCAGGTGCTTGCGGTTGGTGGCCGGTGCGTGCCGGCCACTGAATGGGAGGGACTCGGGCCAAAGCTTGTCTGCTAGCATTGTGCAGCGTCTTTGTGCCCCTCGGCGAACACAGTGCGTCACTCTAAAGCTTGATTCCACGTGGCTCTGAGACAAGTGTTCCAACCTCCTATGGAGTGAATCTATCTCCATCATGATTGCTGGTGGCTTTGATCAGACTTGCTCCCTCCTTGATCCTGACCAACGGAAGCCTGCGGGCAGAGAAGAGCACTCCCAGTTGCTTCGTTTGTACCCAAACCTCAAAACTTCAATGGGCCCGTGCGAGTGAATGCAAATTTGCAGGCACGCACTGGCCACATGCCACGACTATATATTATCGGCTCCCCTCCCGTCATTTCCTTCCCTTTTCTCTTTTTTTCCTCATGTCGACAATACTTCAGAGAATCATTTCTATAGTATTTGTCCTCTTCTGTGTTCCCTAGAGGAGCCACAGATCCCACCCGGGTTGATGAAGCATATCCTCGACACCTACACAGTGAGGCCTTTTTTACTTTCGCTTTTTCCTTCCTGTCTTGGGATTTGGAACAGAAAGTGGCGATGATCTGTACCCCGTCTTCGAGGACTTGCCCTTGGGCGCTCGGTTGGGGTGGGTGTTCGATGGAAGTCTGACCGGCTTTTTTTTTTTTTTTTCATTGCGCTCTTGGACAGTCACTTTGTCTGGGACGTGAGGAAGAAGACCATCAACATGGCAATGTTCAAGTTGTCGTTGATGCACCCCAGACGCCACATCAATTTTTGACAGGGTTGGCATAGGGCTCTGTGGACACTGAAGCCGATGCGCTAGGCAGGGGTGTGGCCCCTGTGTCCAGGCACCAGTGGGCCTATCGGCTCGCTGCTCCACCTGTGGCCTTGCTGCCTGGGGTCAACAGGGGAACAACATCACCACGACAAGAGCGCGACGCCTGCCGATATTTAACTATTAATTATAAAGCAGCCGTCTCCCAACTTCTTTTTCATGTATCTTGTCTTTGTTGTTTATCCACTTTGGCATTTTCTGTCACCATGATCGAGATTGAGAACGCCGACATCAACAAGGTGGAAGAGGTCCATCAACGGTCCTTTCTGATCTCGGGTAAATGTGGCGGCGACCATCAACAGAATAGCTTTGTGTCGATACAAGTGGTCGATGAGCGAGCCAACTCTGTTTTCCCAGAGCAACGTTGGCCCTTGTCGCTGGGCCGCTTCAAGGCTTTGGTCCTCCTCGCTCCTGGCCTGAACAAGATCATAGTCACGTCCGGCCGAGATGCGGCCAGCAAGACTGAGCTATCTCTCCGGTACACCCCCATCCTCCAAACACCACCTCTCCATCTCGCCATTCTGGTGGCCAAGGACTCGCCCCTCCTCATCGACTGCCCTTCTGCCAAATTCGGCCATGTTTCCAGTGCTCACTCAAGCCTCAACGCCGCCATCGCCAAACTCCGCGTGGCCGCCTACATGTGGCAAGCTCTAGCCGCCGACAACCTCTACTGGGAAGGGCTGCCCCGACGGTCCTTTCGCATCGAGGAGGAGTTCGGCCCCGACACCCTCAGCAGGCAAGCCCAGCAAAACTCTTTCGGCAAGCACCAGATCATGGACTCCGTGCCTCGGATCCATATCATCCGCACCGAGAAGACAGTCGCCCAGCTGCGTGACGTCGAAGCCGAGCTGGAAGCGGCAAAGTCTGACGAACTCCGGCAAAAGCGACACAAGGATCTGTATAGGGTGATTTCCAAGGCAGTCAAGATCTCCGATGGGCCCCTTCATTCAAACAACAAACCTGTTGTGGCTGCACTTGTTCTGGACGCGCATTTCAACGAGAATCTAGGGAGAACGTTTCCCGACGCACAGTTCTCTATTCACAAGTCAGAAGGTCTGTCGGTTGCCATGTTTGGCAGTCAGTCCACTTACTCCTGGCCTCGGTTTGTCGACGAGATCCCGGACTGTCTACTTGATCCTACGCCTGTTGACGGCACGGTTAGCAGAGAAGGTTCCGAGAAACCTCTGTCCATGTGGCAGGCCTGTTCTGTAAGCCAGGGCCGTTTCTACAGAGAGATCATCCGTGCATTCGACCCGGCCGAGGACACACTCGGTCGCACGATCGAGGACAATGACAAATGGGCACTCAAGGGGTCCCAGTGGGGTCACTTTCAGTGGCCGAAGCTGTTCCTTTCCCGTTCGTTGTCTTGTGCTGGTGCGGACGACGACGAGGAAAAAGACCCGAGGCCGATTTCGGCGAATCTGGCCAAGGACAGCTATTACCAGATCAAGCTGAAGCAGGCACTCGTCCTGTGCAACTCGATCACGCATTTTCAGCTGCCGGGTTATGTCGCCTTGCCTAATGACGCGCCCTCGATACGGCCTGTGGTGGAGGATTCTGACGATGGCCGGCGCGCTGCGCAAAAGGTTGAGATCAAGTGCGAAGCCGGGCTGGCGAGTATCTGGGTCTGTGGGAAAAACACTTCGATGGATTACGGTGTTACTTGGCCTGGCGAGCCGCTAAAGTCTGTCACGCTGTCGTTGGAGGAGATGAAGAAAAGCCTGGGTCCGTATGGCAGTGAACAAGAAGAGATTGCTAATGGGGGGTTGGATCGGATTGAGGCGCTGGCTATGAATGGGCAGCAGCGGACATTTCGCAACA
This sequence comes from Triangularia verruculosa, assembly GCA_033296885.1. Classification (NCBI taxonomy): domain Eukaryota; kingdom Fungi; phylum Ascomycota; class Sordariomycetes; order Sordariales; family Podosporaceae; genus Triangularia; species Triangularia verruculosa. Next base: position 49,023 of record MU863931.1, on the reverse strand, counting down.
TTTCGTCTTTGCTGAGAGTGGCGGCGGCGGATTACATTGTTGCTGCCATTCCGGGCACCAATCTCAGGTTCACCAAGACTTGCGTTGACTCAACGGATGACAACGATAGTACGCGAAGCTGGGGGATCAATCATGATTGGAAGTGGACTGTGCTGTTGAAGAGGCGGAGCAACAGGAAGGGGACGAAATGGGAGGGGTCGATTGTAAATGCGAGTATGATTGATGTTAGGGTGGGGTGTGGTTTGGATGGTGCGGTTGTTTACTATGAGGATGGCTCGAGGGTGCCGTGCGGCCCGTGGCGTGAGGGTACGATACGGATGGGTGGACACCAGGCGAGAAAGGTTGCGATTCGGCCTGGGGTCGAGGTTGTCAAAGTCGGAGTTGCCAGGTATCGCCATGAGCTATATGGGCTCAGAGTGTGGCTTTCTGATGGACAGGGCAGGGGCTCTTTAAATCTTCGTGAGCTTCGTGATCTAGGTGGCGACAATGTGAAGTTTCTTGGTAAGTCTTGCTTCCAACTCCGCCGAAAGGCTCTCTCACTGACCACGTTTTCATTCCCTCAGAGCCGCCTGCAAATCACAAAATTGTAGGTTTTTACGGGACCAGTGGGTCCTGGGGGATGTGTAAGAAGTTTGGCATCCTGACAGTTCCGAGAGATGTCGACTTACCTGACACTGTCTATGACATGGAACAATTCCAGAATCTTCCCCTGAGCCATTATGCTGAGAGGCAAGAAGGGGAGTCGGTGCAAGAGGAAGAGGACGATGCTATGGAGGAGGACGTGGAAGAGGAGTCTGACGCTGGGTATGACGAGGACTGGGACGCGGAAACCCTGCAGATCTACGGGAAGTGATGTCTATTGGAAGTAACTTGGGAATGGGGCAACCTGCAGTTTGGCCTCGCCGTTTTATATTGTAATATTGACTTTGCCATAGACTTTTTCTTCGGGCTGTTTGCCCTTTTCCTTTAATGCTCGGCGCTCTTTTTCTCTCTTTTCACTTTGCTCTCCTTTCAGTATAACCCCTAGTACCTCGGTTGTGGTCAAGGTTCAGGAAGGTGGCTCGAAGGCTTTTTCTTTAGGTCAAGTGACCTAAGCGCCACCGAAGAATATCAAGATTTCAAGCATATAAGGGTTTTCAGGAGGACGTAAAGCCTTTGTCAAAGCAAACTCCTTTCCTGATGACCACCCACCTGCACCTGGCACCCGCTGGAAAGATCACATTTAATCACCGGCAACACCATCTTCACCACACCATCCTGAACCCTCGCTTTCAGCACTCAAAGCTGTCCCAATGCCCGAACTACTGGTCATAGACTTCGAGCGCTTGCCCAGAGTCATCTTCATACTGTTCTTGATCCTCCTTCTGTTACTGACAATGGCCGGTCTACTCGTCGTCGTTGGTAAGCTTCCTACCATCCCCCCACCACCCCTAGCTTTTTTTTAAAAAAAAAAAGTCTAACCTTCCACTTCAATCAGCCAGCATCATCGGGAACATGTTGTAGCCACTTCCTCCCTTTCACTGCCCGGCCAGCTAAACACCCGCTAGCTACCTACCTAGGTACCTAGCCACGCCCTAGACAAAAAGAACGTGAAGCTTGCAACGCAGAAACTAGGCCTTTTCCAATATCTTAAAAAGAGGCACAAAAATAATCGACTGGCTGACTGGTTGGACTTGCCAGGATTATTGCCTATCTTGGGCACATATCTGGACGCTATCTCGTATGCTCGTTGACCATCGACGTGCCGCTCACCAAAGGGCATCGGAAAAAGGTTACCACCCCACAAGTGGCCTATGGATGCACATCTCGCTCTTTTAATGCCGGGCTGGAGATCCGAGGCGATATTAAACGCAATTTGCAAAAAGAAGCTCTAGAAGACTCTTGGCAGGGGGGGGCAGGGGTAATATGGGATTGTGCCGGCATGCCGTTTGCCACGAGGGATAGACAAGGGAGTTGAATAGCCTGATCAGTTGTATGGAAAAACTTAGATTAATCATATCTGCAGAACTTGTGTGTCTTACCTTGCCTCGTGGGCGATAAATTGCGGTGCGGGGTTTTTCTTGGGGAAACTCGTTTTTCTCCTCACGTTTGGTCGAGAAGATGGGGGGAAGGGGGTATATCATCCATCACTTTCCCGGATTTTGATCTGTGGGAGTTGGGTTTGGCTGATGTCCAGTATACTTACTGACGATGGCACGTTTTAGTTTGTTTGTTGCGGCCTTGGGGGTGTCGGTGGCGTCTGCGCAGGCGGTGATTTCTGCTCAGGGGTGCACATCGAGGTCCTTTACGACTCCGAGTTGGTTCGTTAGTGATCTTGCTGCGGTGGATGGCAAGGCTTCGTTTTCGGTTTTGAATAGAGCGACGAATCAGACAGCGGGGTATGAGTGTCTGGGGGGGAGTTGTGAGGGGGAAGAGGGGATTGAGGATTTGGTGGTGGTTGTTGAAGTTGATGGGGCCGTGGCGAGTGTTTCGGTTAATCAGACTTGGGTTTGTGGCGATCGCAGTCCTCAGTATGTGCTTTCTTTGCCTGGATGAAGAAACGTGAGTTGGCTGATGGTGCATAAACAGAACAAAGTTCATTGCTGCCGGGACAAGCACCGTCTCGGTTGTCGACGGCAAAGCTGCGAGCTCACCGCTGCTGGTCAAAGGATCCCTCATCCAACCCGTCGCGCTGACGCCTCAATACAACGAAGGGCCCACTGGCCATGACACACCGGGATGTCTTGCAAAGTCCGAAAAGCCAAGTTGGGTTCTGTCGCATGTCATCTGGGCGGATCAAGATGGCGACGAGATCACCTCGGTCAAGGAGCAGCGTCTAACCTTCATCCTGACCAACGCTGCCACAGGGTACGAGGCAAGCTGCATGTCTCAGGGCCCAGTGGCTACCAACATCTTTTGCGCCGGAACCGAGTTTCAGTCTTTCACCATCGGCCGCTACAGCATCTCCACCGCAGTCCAGTTCGACCCAGCAACCTACAGCTTGACAGTGAACCAAACTTGGTTCTGCGACGACCACGACGCTGCTAAGCCGTACTTCCCCCCTCATCCCCTCCTTTTTCTTCCTACCTATACTAACTCGAGCTTAAACCAGGCTCCAAATCAGCGCTTCGGGGACCCTCCCTCTCCCCCTCGAATGCCAAACCGAACCCATCCCCTCCTCCCCCCGCCACCTTAAGAAATTCTGCACCGTCCCGAACGACGACTCTTCCATCTCCCTCTCAGGTTCCTTGGGGACGGTCGTCACTCTCCCACCTTACTCCATCGAGGACCCAGTCCCGTCCAACACCGACTCTTGCACTGTTTCGTCCATCTACAACCCCCGATGGCAGTTCTCGTATTTCAGCACGTACAACAACTCAATTTCGTTCGAAATTATACTCCAGACTAACCGCGGGTTCCGGTATCCGAATCCGGTATACCAGGGAAAAGCGCGAGGGGATGGGTGGTTTGACTGTGAGATTGGGTATGACGGCGGCAGCCAGGTTCCCGATGGACCGCTCTGGCCTTATCGGTGTCAGTTCAAGTGGGATGGGGAGGGGAAGGTGTTGGAGTTGAGGGCCGAGTGGGAATGTACCGAGCTTGATCCGGGTAATCCGTGAGTTTCTCTTTCTTTTTTGTCTCTACGAATCTGTGTCGATCTGAGCAGTGCTAATCTGAGATGGTCTGATGTTCAGGGTCCGCTTCTCCGGCGTGTCGACGACGACGGTCAACAGCAATATTGTCTGTGAAAAGGTCGAGCACAGGGAGTACACCGACGAGCCGCTCGGGGAGGGCGAGGAGCTGACGGTTCCGGACCCGGTGGGTGTGGTTGACTTTTGCTATACGGAGAATCCGAGCTACACCTGGACCGGGGAGATCAAGGAGGTCACCTGGACTTCGGGGAAGAGGGTTTGAGAAGGATAGAGAGACTTGAGTGAGGTGTGTGGATTCAGAGATAGATTTTGCGCGGAAATATGATGTTCCCCCATCCAGTTATAATAATAACTTGAAGTGTCACCCCTCTGCCTCTTGCACTGGCTTTCCTCCAACATCTCCATCAAAAGGCTCTTACTACCAGCTGATCAACTGATTGGCTCAAGGCTCTACTCAATTTCCCGGGCTTTGACCGCAGCCTCTAGACCTTCTAGAGCCTGGTTGTACACGTTCGGATCTATCATGGTGAAGTCATACCATGGATCCCAGCCCTCCCGAACCGCCAGATACTTCAGGCTTTTAGCATAGTTCACAGTTGCGAAGCGAAGATCCTGCGGCGCGAACTGCTCATCAACAGCAGGATGGTTGTCGATCTCATACTTGAAGATGTCGAGATTCGGAAACAGCTTGTATACCTATCAAGACCAGGGCATTAGGCCCAACCACAGCGCCTCAACGATCATTGTGACCATTTCGAGAAGGAGATGCTGAAAACCAGCCACCTAGGTAGTAGGTGTTTCTGCACTCACTGCCACCTTTTGACTATTTTTTTGGCGGTGTGGATCCGTGACGGGCCATCTGCGGCCCGGAAATGCTGTCAGACCGAGTGTGACGGTGCCGGAACCAGAAGGATTATGCGCTCTCCTTCGCCTATTCGCTCGGACTGTTCGGACTTCCACGGCCCCTCACAGCAAGGTTTCCAACTTGCACCAACAAAGGTGATATTGTAGGAATTCTGCTCAATCATACTCGGCTTGACGCGTGTATTATCAACTGCAGTCCTCGTATTCGGCTGTGAAAGCTCAACGACATTAGGTAAGGTGCCTAAGGTAGCATCTAGACAAACACAAATCTTCTATAAATCGTCGTCTCTCCCCTCATTTCCAACTTTAACACTCCACCATCAAGTCCATTAACCCCCCACACAATCACAATGTCCATCCCCCTCTGCAACCCCTCCACCTTCGCCTCCCTCCTCCTCCCCATCTCCACCTCCCTCCTCTCCCTCACCACCACCCCCGTAACCAACTTTTCCGCCTCCGTCCCCGCCATCACCCGCCTCACCGCCCCTGCCATCTCCTACACCGGCCTCTCCTTCTGCAACGTCACCCTAACCTACACCCACCCAGGCCAAAACGACAGCGTCATCGTCGAAACCTGGCTCCCTGCTTCCAATGCCACTGCCAACACCACCGCCGCCACCAGCCCCTGGAACTTCCGTCTACTGGCAGTCGGAGGCGGCGGCTGGGCAGCAGGCCGGTACGACTTCCCCTACTACGGCATGAAAGGCGCCATTGGCGAGGGATACGCAACTATCACCACGGACGCAGGGCTCGGATCAGCCACCACCTCTCGGGAGTGGGCTTTGCTAAGCGAGGGCAACGTGGACCTGTACAAGCTGCAGAATTTGATGAGCGTGAGTCTGCGGGACGTGGGGGAGATTGGGAAGGAGGTTGCCAGGTCGTTTTACGGGGAGAAGCCGAGGTATAGCTACTGGAACGGATGCTCCCAGGGGGGCAGGCAGGGGATGATGCTGGCGCAGCGGTATCCGGGGCTGTTTGATGGGATTCTGGCGGGGGCGCCGGGGATTTACTGGAGCGAGGCGATGGGGGGGTTTGAGTGGCCGCAGGTGGTGATGAATGAGATGGGAAGATGGCCGTATTCGTGCGAGGTGGTTGCTATCAGTAAAGCGGCGACGACGTGGTGTGATGGGTTGGATGGGGTGGTGGATGGGATTGTGGGTGATGTTGATGGGTGTTTGGAGGGGTTTGATCCATTTGAGATGGTGGGGACGGAGATTGAGTGTGATAACTTGGGGGGAAGAACGGTGGAGATTACAGAGGCGGCGGCGGTGGTGGTGAATAAGACTTGGCATGGGAGGGAAACGGTGGAGGGGAAGAGGAGGTGGTATGGCCTCACACCAGGGTCAGATCTCATTGCTAATGGCCTCGGGGTTGCGGAGACAAACTGCACCAGCGGGAGCTGTATCGGCGAGCCAAACGCCCTTGGAAAGGATTGGTTCGAGCTGTTTATCGCCAAAAGCTCGACATTTAATATCCAAAATCTCACCCACAAAGAGCTGGACCGCTTTGTGCAGGCCAGCAAACAGGAATTCGGTTCTATGGCGGATACGGTCGACACAGACCTCAGTGAATTCGCGAGACAAGGCAGCAAGATGATCAGCTGGCACGGACTGGTTGATCAACTCCTTGCCCCAAAGGCGACCGAGAAGTATTACCAGGATGTGTCGGCCCTGTTACCAAACACATCAGACTTCTATCGACACTTTGAGATCCCAGGCCTGGAGCACTGCTTGAACGGTTCCAGTGGTAATCCCACTGAGCTGCTGGCACAATTGCGAGCTTGGGTCGAGGAAGGTGTGGCACCTGAGAGTTCTCCTGTGAATGTGACTAGACTGAACGGTCAGACTGAGGCGAGGGTGTTGTGCCCATATCCTAAGAAAGCCACATTCGACGCCTCCTGCACCACGGGAGAGTGCTGGGTGTGCGAGGACGCCGCGCGCCCTCCGCTGGCACTTTAGTGACCTCAAAGACTCGTATCCCCTCGAGGGGCCGCAATTACCTCACCTAGGGCATGGGGGAAAACTGCGTGACTAATAGAGATGAGCAACGCTTGACCAGAGGTGTAGGAGGTTGGGTGGTTTGCAGATTCTCTTTAGTTCATTCATTCTATTGCTAAGTATTCATCATAAGCTACCTAGCTGGATAAAAAGAATAAAACCCCGTATCACAAAAGTACCTACCTACCTAGATACCTACTTGGGCACCTACGGGCGCCATCTCTCCTCCACCTCCCCTTCTTCTCCAACTCCTGCTACCACCATAGGTACCTTAGACACAAATATTAGCTCCGGCATAATCCTTCCCAACAATCTCGACACTCCCATCCCACTTGAAGTAACTCGACTTGTAGAACCCGCAAACCCTATCCATCTCCCTCAGAGCATGATTCACATCATTGACATCCAAGTTACCACTCCGGAAAGGTGCGTCGATACAGTAGTAGGCCAGCATGCCTTCGTTGATGAACCCGATCCAGGTATTGATGCTGCCACTGGCGAGGTCCCGGCCGTTACCGGCCCAGTCGCGCAGGCGCTGGACCGAAGCGTCGACGCCGGAGTGGTCCAGGTCGCCGCCGAAACAACCGGTGTACCTTTTGCCCAGTTTTGCGGAGACAGGAGCGGTGGAGGGGGCGACGAGGAAAGCCTTGCCTTCTTCGAGAGGGGTGTAGAGGGTAGTGCCGTTGGCGAAGGTTTGACCGGTGTAGCCGCCGTCAGGGATGGAGTCGGCGGATCGGGTGGTTAGGGCTGAATTCAGGGGGAGAGTCATGGCCAGAAAGGCGAGGGTGGTGGTGGTGAACTGCATTTTGTTGAAAGGGTTGGCGGTCTGGATATATAGGTAGTTAGAAAAGAGGTGAAGAGGATGATGATGCTGGTGAAGAAGTTGGTTTGAAGTTCAGGAATGAGCTCCTCTTTATACTTGTCCTTCTGTCGTCCTTTTCATGAGGTCGGTACTTGTCATTGGGCAGTCATAAACGAGATGCATGGTGAGGAGCCCTCGGTCTCTCTGACTGTGGGGGGAAGTGCCTGGTAAATATTGAAATGTAACAAGGAGATTGGTGTTGTTCGATGCTACCTTACCTTACCTGGCTGAGTACGCAATGTTGTCCTTGTACGACTTCGCGTGCTGGTTCACCGGCACTGCCCCTCCTCTCTAGGTCACTATGCGCTGCTGTGAAGTACTGACACGGCAATGGCGAGTTAAAATATCAAGATCTTACTGGTCAATGTTTACGATGTGCTGACACACAACTATCTCCATGAGAGTCCAGCTCTCTCAAGGTGACAGTCGGCAAAGGGCCTAAATTGGGGGCTGAAAGATAGGCCCTGCATAGGTAAGTATGTGACCTATTAAACAAATGCTCGGTTCTTCGTTTTCAGGGCGGCAAAACAGTCAGTCAAAGCGATATACCCATAGGGTGTGAAGTTCAAAGCCTGTAGTTATATTGGTGCATTGATTGATCTACAGCACGAAAAGGAAATCTTTAAACGAGCAGGAGAAAGCCGTCTTATGTACGTATACTATGAGCCCCGAAGGAGACCAACGGTCCCCGAGACGCTCCGTAGAGCTTAGAAATCTCAATCTGTTGAGTTTGGAACTCACGCACTTATCTTGAAGCATACCTAGGTAGGTATGTTGAACTGTTGATATTGACTGAACAAAAGAACAGGTTCAAAAAGGAGTGTATACGTAGAACCATATTATATCCCCCCGGAGCATTCCATCCACCTGTCAGACCTATTGGCTGGTAAGCTCCCTGAGCAACCCGCTCCTTGGCCCGCATGTAACCCCTTGGATACCACCTTAGTGAACTGCTCCATTAACTCCTAACTGCTCTTACGAGCCTTGCCCTAATACCTGTGATACTATCCTGTTCCACAACATCCTTCTTCATAAGCAATCCGTAAGCCTTCCATTGCACCATTATGCTGGTATCAACTGACGACGCGTAAGTCATTTCGGCCCCCAAATTTTATTTGTATACATGCGAAAGAAATATGTACAATTCTCAAATATTCTTATTACCTACCTACCTATCACTCAAACCTTGACACTCCACATCGATGTTGCCCCTGTCTCAGCCATCATCTTTCTGCTTTTGATGACGAAAGAAGTCGCGATGAGCCCCATGCCAATGAGTAGTGTTACTCCAGCGAATACCTGAGCCCCCCAATAGTCCCCATTACAGACTGTGATGATGGCTCCAGCGATGGGGGGGCCTGCCAATGTGGCGAAACTGACAGTTGTAAACACCATTCCGATCCTCACACCCGCTTTCCGCACATCAGTGTTGAGACTGCTCAGCCCGGCCGGGAACAGGCTCTGGATACCGCCGGCAACCATGCCGTAGAAACACGACCAGGCGTATAGCCCCCCTACATCTTTGACAGCCATCCAGCAGATGACACAAACGCCGCAAAGCCCTGCCACGGGAACAAAGACCTTGAGCGGCCCGACTCGGTCAGCAATCGCGTTTGGCACCAGTCTCCCAATGATTCCCACTCCGTTCATCACCAGCAGCAGATTGAGACTGTCAGTGAACTCGAGGCCGATAATATCTTTGCTAAACGACGCAACATAATAAAACGGAAAATACAGCCCGATGAAACACTGCCAAGATGTCAGTCCTGTGACCTTTCTTTTTTCTTTCCACGCGGAAGAAAAACTCACCGTGAAGGCGCCAAACGCATAAAACACATACTCCCCCTCCCGCCACGCCGCCAGATCAATCAACGGCCCCGACTTCCTCGGCTTGATCCTCGGCTTGAGAAACACACACCCCACCCCCAGCGTCACGATCTGAATGAACCCGATGCTTCTCATCGTCCACCCAAACCCAACCTTCGGCAGCAACTCCCGCACCATGCTGGGAAATACCAAGCCACCCGTCGCACTCCCACAGGCCGCCACTGCCAGCGCGATCGCTCGTCTCTTGTTGAAATACGTGCTCACGGTGGAGATACTAGGACAAAAAAGACATCCCATCCCCAGCCCCATGCAGATCCCCTGGCTGAGGAACACTTGGGTGTAAGTGGTGGCAACGGAGACCGTGAATGTTCCGAGCAGAAGCAGGACTGTTCCCAGGGCGAAGATGTGCCGGAAGAAACCTGCGTCTGTGAGGCGTCCGGTGAGGGCGCCGATGAAGAAGAGGAGGAAGATCTGTACCGAGCCGATCCAGGATATGTCGGAGGGTGGCCGGGAGAGGGCGGTGGTGTAGTACGGCTGGAAGACACCGAAGGAGTTGATGATGCCCCATGTGTTGGTGATGACGAGGTGGGCGCAGAACACGGCTGTCCAGGCTTTGACGCCGCCGTCTGGGGGAGGACCGGGGTCGTAGTTGGTGCTTTGGCGGGTCATGACGCGGCTGATGGTTCGTGATATGATGCTCTCTGCTTGTGGTGGAGGGTGAGTGATGTCGTCATGATCTTCGTGGTCGGTGTCGGTGTCGGTGTCGGTGCCGGTTGTGGAGGTACTGTCCGTCTTCTCGTTTCTTGGATCTATTGGTGATGGGTGCGGTGATGGTGATGAAGAATCTGTATCGTTGTCTCTTTCTCTGACAGCGACTGGGGGCTGTGACCCCTTTTCGACGTCTTTCGCCATGGCCCTGGTGCACAATTGGGTCCTTTGAATGATCGGGGTGCCGTTCCCCGGTCACAAACGTCCGGCTCTTGTTGCTAGGATGGTGATGCTAAACAGGTTCGAGAGGGATGAGAAATCCAATACCCCTTAAACCCCTATTTATTGTTTTGGTTGGGAGGTGACACAAGCTGCAAGTTAGGAACAGAGTGTCAACGGAAAACTGGTTGGAGATAAAATGTCGTGAAAAGGGCGTCGGGATTTAGTCGGTTCCCTTTTTTTTTTTCTTTTTAGCTTTTAATTATCAGTCATCGACTTCGTCAGTCACCGACTTTCAGTCCTTGGTCGCTGTGGGGCCGTCTCGGCAAGAAGAAGCTGGCTCCATAATGGCGGCGTCCCCCGGCCGGGAATAGGGTCTAATCGTTTGCCGCAGACCCGACCGCATTCTGAGATACATGGATGTGCACGAAGTTTATTAACGACGACGGTACACTCGTATTAGTTCATCTACACGATCGTCAGCGCGTGCTGAGCTGACGCAATGTTCATGATAAACCTTGGAGGGTTTTTATTTCCACTGGGTCTGAGTAAAGGTAAGGTACCAAAAGGGGTTGACGCTTTGCAAACTGGTTGCAAGTTTTTCCCGTTGTGTCGGCTGGTTTGTCATGTTGGTACTCGGCCCGGAGTACCTCACATCCTCGCTGTCTGTTATTCCCGGAGGAGCTAGTGACCACGCTTGTTGAATTCGGGTTAGATCATGGCGTATCGTGGTGGATCCTGTTGATAAGTCAAAAAAATGTCCGATTTCGCCGACGTTGGTCTTCTCCTCAGAAGGAATTATCAGTGTTCACAAGGGCGATGAATGGATCTCATGGTGCTTCCCGAACAAACACCGGGCGTTACAGGGTAACAATGCTATTGTCCCGTCTCCAAAGCACAATGAACAAAGAGTTCACCAACGACAACGCCCTCATAGCTCACTTTTAATGGAATATTTAAGCACAACCTTCCCTGTATCCTATCATCATGATTTGGCAATCACTTCGGAAGTCATCATTACAATGGCTTCATTCCCCCAATTCTCACGTCTACCAGCTGAGATCCAATGGATGATCTGGGAGCTGGCCTTGTCCGGCCCCAACGCTCACTTCCTCACCATGAACTCGGGTCATCATCCCCTCAGCCAAGTCAGACGGATCGTCAACCGTTACACCGACCGCCAACCCGTTACCGATCTTCATCGTTTTGGTGAATCTCTTGTAAGTCTTCACCCATCACCGTTGAGCTTCACGGCGTCCTGGTCCCGTTTGCCATCCGTTGCGAGCTCCTGCTACGATGCTAACAAGTCTCTAGTGCGACTCTACAAGAAAGACATCAGATGCGGGGTCAATAGCTTGTTTCCTCTGTTTGATGCTGCTGAAGACATGCTAGTCATATCTCCCATTCACGCTGGTATCTTTGACCGGCCTCGGGTGTCTTATCCCTCAATTCCGCTCTCTTTTGAGACTGTCGGCAGTGTCGGGAAGTGGCAGCAGCAGTTCCCTCTTGTTGTCAACGACTTGCCCGCCACTGGAAGCCTCGCTAGTGCCACCTCAGTGGCCATCTATTGGAAGTCTGAGATGGACGATGGGGCGGTCTGCCGTCAAATTAATTGGCTTTGGACTGGAGATGCGTGCCCGAACCTTCAAACGATCTACCTCGTCGATATGGACTGCCCGCTTTTTCACCATGAGTTTGAGGCCATGAAGAAAAACAATCGTATCATGGCTGGTCCATGGGCTTGTCCTGGGGGCCGTCTCTTGGCAGAGGTTAAGAGGCCGATCAAGGTGGGTGATTCAGTATTGGCCAACACGAGCAATATTGGTGCATGTGTCGAGGGAAATGAGGCCAGGGATCTGCTGTACCAGCTGTTTCATAGCACTGTACGGAATTTTGTAAGTCTTTCTGCTCAGGGCATGGCTCGCGAAGGTCGCGCGGTAAGGCCAATCCAAGTGAGGAATCTCACTGTGTTTGGCCCTGCGTGAAAGTACTGCGATGATACGGCGTTGGCTTCAAGTGATCCTTGGTGTTTTCAACAGGTAAGTACAAAGTAATAATCAGACGCATTTCTCATCAATCATTTCCCATATTTACAATGTTCAAGTGAATCAAACTGACATACTTCCATATCGAACAAAGAACCATGAACAATGCCATAATGCGATTCCCCAAAATGCAAATTATCTAGGTAGGTAGGTAGGTATTCATACCACATTTCCCACTCTAATAAACCTTCTCCTCGTAATACCTGATCGAACAAAGCAAGTGATACGATGCGTTTCTCCCCTTGCCCACAGTTTTGATTGGTGACAGCGCCTCAATCTGTGTTCACGTCATCAACATCCGCAATGGTCGGCACCTCTTTGTTCGCAATCCATGTCAACACCAAGCTCTCATGCCGCATCCGGATCCAAGTTGCTGGACCTCTTCTTAAAATCGCAGACGCCCCCTTGATTCGCTTCAAACACCAACTGTAAACAGTTCATGATCTGAATTGCCACATCGTCACAAGCCATTTGCTCTGTCAAGATACCTAAGGTACCATTATGAGTTCAGCACCAAAAGCAAAGGGAAAACCCTCTGGGATCCCAGTCCCCTCCAGTCCGACAACCACCAGTCCGACAACCACCAGTCCGACAACCACCAGTCCGACCCAACGTCGTCGCTCATCAGGAGGATCGACAAATTCCAAGGGCGCGCGGGTGAAATTTGAGGATGATCAGAAGAAATCTGAAGCCAACGCCGAGCAGAAACCCGAGGCCAAGGGTGAGCCAAAGCCTGAGGTCGAAGAGACCCTAAGTCAAAGCGCCGCCCAAGCCCCAGAAGACGATAGCAAGAACACCCCCAACGAGCCTCAACCTGAACCCATCGCCAGCACCACCAGCGACGAGGATACACAAGCTCCAAAGCCCTTCATTTCCCCCATATTCCACCTCCCCCGGATCGTAGAAGTCGACGACGACGACGACGATGACGGCAATGATTACCAACCCTTCAACCCCCAGGGCGATGATCTATACGATGAAAACCCCCAGGACACCTACCAGTTTCAAGACAACGGCGATGAAGAAGACGGAGAAGACTACGGCATTGACAGCCCCCAAGACGACCCCTACTCCTTCACAACCCCACCCACCTCCCCTGACGTTCCCCCCGGTAACCCACCCATGGTCACAACCACTAGCACCACCACCGCCAGCAGCCCAAACTACGACAACGAAGCCTCCTCCCCACTCCCCTCTTACCTTTTGTTCAACGGAACACTCATCCTTCTCGCCACGTTGCTCTACGCCCTGCTGAAATCGTACCCGGTAACCTCGTTTGTAACTCTCTTGTTCCCCGCTGTTCATCTCCTCCTCTCAGGGATCGTGTTATCCCTGGTGTCCTCCCAGACATCAATCGCCGACCCGGTGACGGCTGGATGGAAGGCGGTCGTTCAAGTGGGTACCATGCTGCAGTGGTTGTATTTCGTGCTGGAGGTGTACAAGGACTTTTTCGGGTACAACGCCGGAGGGGGGTTCCTTCCGGGGGGGTATGGGCTTGATGTCGGGCTGGGGGACTTTGGGCCGATTGATCTTGGTCCGCTGTCGGCGCCGAGGTGGCCGCATGCTGCGAAGGTGATGATGACGAGGGGGGAGGGGCTCAGGCGGGAGGGGACGGTGCTGGAGACGGTGGACAAGTTGGTTAGTATTGCTGCTGGAGTTGGGGTTGCTATTACTGTAAGTCTTGACTTCCATGCGTTTTCCAATTCATGACTGAATGCCTGGGCTGACATGATGGATATGCAGTGGTTCGTGGTTGCAATGACACTGGTTAAGCTGCGGAGTATTGGGGGGCAAAAGAGGAAGCGCTCTTAAGAATCACAACGGACCATGTGATGGGGAGATAGGGGACAAAGCAATGGGAGTTTGAATAGGTACCATAGGTACCATGATACTGGAAAAATATTAATTAGAAGCAGGCAAAAAGAGACCAAAAATGAGTGCCCAATAACAGGATTGAACTGTTGACCTTCGCATGACTTAGTACTGTTTCCAGTATTAGTACGACGCTCTAACCAGCTGAGCTAATCGGGCTGAATGATTAGATGATACTGATTTCGGATCTTGGTTATACCAAGATCAATATGGGAAATCTTCCGCTGTTCTCAGGATCTGACACGGCAACAAAATCCGCCCAACTCCCCAACAAGTCATAAGCGGCCATGGTGTAGTGGTTAGCATTAATGCCTTCCAAGCATTAGAGTCGGGTTCGATTCCCGATGGCCGCATCAGTATCACAGGACAGAAAGTTGTCCCATCATCTGGGCTATTCTTTTTTCTTTTTTTGTTAATTTTTCTTGCCTCGAAGAGCGGGAAAGCGGGTCATCTGGCCATTGCCCACCTTCATTACCTAAATCCCGCGTCGCACCGCAGCCGATCTATCCGTGTTACACGCAGATCTTGGGATGGATGGTGCACACAGCAATCTCGAGTTGACCCAATTGAGCATTTCCAATAGAAAGCGCGGCAGTGGAGAAAGATACATGGTTCCCAGAATCAAGCACTTCCCTCGGCTTGTCCGGAAAGGGCCCTGTCTGCCAATCCATCTGCCATGTGCCGGTGTCTCTGGCTGCATTCGCTGGTGTACTCCGTGCTTGTCCGGCACTAGTTATCAGGCTGTGGCTGCTTTTTCTGAAGAATGATCTGATCTGTTCTTGATTCTCAGTTGACCTGTCACTATCAAAGTTTGACTGACATGATAGGAGGGATGGCAGATGACAGATGCCGGCTTGGCTTAGTCAAAGTCAATTGAGAGGGAGAGAGACCGAGTCCGAATGCGGTATGGAGGCACGCGCAGGTTTCAGGAGTGCCATTGAAGAGAAAAACAAGGGTTTTGGGAGCGGGGTCTTCGATGTCTGACTTGCCGTGGCAGGAAGGCAGTGTCAGGAACAAAAACAACACCTGCCCATTCCCGCAGGTAAAAACGGGGCCTCGGGTTGCTTGGACGCTGAGGCTCCATCCTATGCCTCCATCTTATGCCATCCGGTGGTCAAGCTGCATGCACGTGTTCCCGCAACCCCGGATTTCAGAACTGTGTCGTCCAGCATCCCTGGCCGAGCTGAGCTGAGGTCGGGTTAAGGATGGGACTAGCGGGCAGCTTCGGAATTCTTATCATGTCTTGGCATCTCTTATCCCCGCCAACTGCCACGCCGCCCCCACAGCAGTCAAGGCTAGAAAGAAAAAAAAGAGAAGTTTACAAGACAGGCACGTGTGAAGCTCTTTGGCTCTGAGCCAGCGCCGAGCCCAAGCCTTCCACCCGAGATCTTGGCTTTTCTTTGTTCGCAGCGCCTCCCGCTGCCCAGCACGCGACCATCGCCCTGCCCGTCACCCCGTCTCTGTCCGCCTGCAGAACCTCCATGGTGACATGACGACATTGATCGCCCCCCTCCCCTCGCAGACTTCCAATTCCTGCCGTGCTGCCTTCGTCGAGAGCAGGCATGACGCGCTCTCATCATGGCAGCGTTCGAAAAGCAAACTGACCTGCTGTCTGTCGAACAAACATCGCGTCTAGAACCTCGCCAGTGACGAAACTCGACAAGTTCCGACAAGTTCATCACCGACGGTCCCCACCAACGCCAAGCCCCGCCGAGCTGCCAAGGGCTGCACATCGAGGATGGACCTTCCGTCCGTGGACGGAACCCACACGCAAGGGTGCCTCTGCCAGGAACCCTAGTGGCTATCTTGCCTTTGCCTCCGTCCGGTTCGTGGAGGCGTTGGGGGATGGAGTTGGGCTTCGGTGAAGAGATCAGGATCCCGGCCGTCCGGGTCTTATAACACGTCATGGTCACCCTCCCGCCTGGCGAACCTCCGTTTCTGCCATCCCCAACACCATAATAGCATTTGGTGCACCGGCCTCTGACACATTCCGTCCCAACATCGACCCTCCAACACAGCTCCCCGAGGTCTGGTCAGACACACCCACCCCAGACCATGTCGCAGCCTGCGGACCCCGAAAAAGCTTCGGGTGGCCATGTCTCGGGCCAGTCCAACAAACCATTGAGCCGCCCGGCCCATGCCCTCTCCCATCAACAGGTCGCACACGAACTGAACGCCGACATCCTCTCCGGATTGACCACCACCGAAGCCCAGAGCCGCATCAAGAGCCATGGACGCAACGAGCTTGGTGAGGATGAGGGCGTTCAGCCTCTCAAGATCATCATCGCCCAGGTTGCCAATGCAATGACCATGGTAGGCTCACACCAAAACAAAGAGATCAAGCTGGCGTGCTCACGAATTGCAGGTTCTTATTCTGGCCATGGCCGTCAGCTTCGGTATCGGCTCCCACATTGAGGGCGCCGTCGTGGCTTTCGTCATTCTTCTCAACGTTGTTGTCGGTTTCTTCCAGGAGTACTCTGCCGAGAAGACAATGGACTCCCTTCGTTCGCTGTCCTCGCCCACCGCTACCGTCATCCGCGGAAGCGAGGCCACCGTTGTCCCCTCTGGCGAACTTGTTCCCGGCGATTTGGTTGAGGTCAAGATGGGTGACACCATCCCAGCCGATATTCGGTAATACCCACACGCTCCCCCACGCAAACACTTGCAAGTCACATGCTGACACAAACCCCAAAGCTTGATCGAAGCCAAGAATTTCGAAACCGACGAGGCCCTTCTTACTGGCGAATCCCTCCCCGTACGCAAGCGTGTCGACGATGTTTTTGACGACAACACCGGCCCGGGTGACCGGCTCAATGTTGCCTACAGCAGTTCGACTGTGACCAAGGGCCGTGCCAAGGGCATTGTCTTTGCCACCGGCACCTTCACCGAGATCGGCGCCATCGCCTCTGCCCTCAACAAGAAGGACTCCCGTGTCCGCCCCGTGAAGCGCAAGGAGAACGGCAAGGCCGGTCCCCACCGCTATCTCGAAGCCTACACTCTCACTCTCGGCGACGCCATTGGTCGTTTCCTTGGTGTCAATGTTGGCACCCCGCTGCAGCGAAAGCTCAGCAAGCTGGCCATGATCCTGTTCGGTATCGCCGTTGTTTGCGCCATCATCGTCCTTGGTGCCAACGAGATGCGCACCCCGAAAGAGGTCATCATCTACGCCGTTGCCACTGGTCTTTCCATGATTCCTGCCTCCCTGGTTGTCGTCTTGACCATTACCATGGCCGCCGGTACCAAGCGCATGGTTGCGCGCAACGTTATCGTCCGCAATCTCAAGGCTCTCGAGGCGCTCGGTGCCGTCACGGATATCTGCAGTGACAAGACTGGCACCCTTACCCAGGGCAAGATGGTGGCGCGTGGAGCCTGGATTCCTGGTATGGGCACCTACACTGTCGAACTTACCTCCAGCCAGCCCTTCAACCCCACCCAGGGCGATATTCGCTTCGCCAAGAAGCAGCCCCATGAGATCAACTTCCGCTCCCAGTCTGAAAAGGACGACGAGCTCTCCAGCTCCAAGGGTCCCATCTCGCAAGTCCAGCAGCTCCTCGCCGACAGCAAGGCTCGTCTTCACGAGTTCCTTACCGTCGCCTCGCTTGCCAACCTCGCCACCGTCTTTGAGAAGGACGGTGACTGGTACGCTCGCGGTGATCCTACCGAGATTGCCATTCAGGTGTTTGCCAGCCGCTTTGGTAGAAACAGGCTCGATGTCATGGGCGGTGACAGGCCCGAGTGGAAGGAAGTGGCCGAGTTCCCCTTTGACAGTGATGTCAAGCGCATGAGTGTCATCATGGAGAACACCACCACCGCCGAGCACTATGCTTTCACCAAGGGCGCCGTCGAACGGGTCATTGGTGTTTGCACCCGGTACTGCGATACCGATGCGGCCGATGGTGAGAACTCCGAGGTGGAAATGACCGACGAGTTCCGCCAGCAGATTCTGCGCAACATGGAAACATTTGCCTCCTTGGGCCTGCGTGTGCTGGCCCTTGCCGGAAGAAAGCTACCTGCCGGCGCCGAGTTCACCGAGGACACTCCCCGTGACCAGGTCGAACAGAATCTTACCTTCCGTGGTCTCATTGGTCTCTATGATCCTCCCCGCCCTGAATCTGCCCCTGCTGTCCGCGAGTGCCACCAGGCTGGTATTGCGGTGCACATGCTTACCGGCGACCATCCCGAGACGGCCAAGGCTATCGCCATCGAAGTTGGTATCCTGCCCAAGAGAATGGAGCGGGTTAGTGCCGACGTGGCCGCCTGCATGGTGATGACCGCCTCCCAGTTTGATGCTTTGAGTGACGATGAGGTTGACAAGCTCCCCGTGCTTCCCCTGGTTATTGCTCGTTGCGCCCCCAGCACCAAGGTTCGCATGATCGATGCCTTGCACCGTCGCAACAGGTTCTGCGCCATGGTACGTCTCTATTTCCGACCCTTCTGTAGTGCGCGACGGTTGCTGACTGATTTGTAGACTGGTGATGGTGTCAACGATTCTCCCTCCCTCAAGCGCGCCGATGTTGGTATCGCCATGGGCGAGTCTGGGTCCGATGTTGCCAAGGATGCTTCCGATATTGTGCTGACCGACGATAACTTTGCCTCGATTGTCGCCGCTATCGAGGAGGGCCGCCGTATCTTTGACAACATCCAGAAGTTTGTGCTTCACGTGCTTGCTGAGAACATTGCCCAGGCCGGTACCCTCCTGATTGGTCTCGCATTCAAGGATCAGTCTGGTCTGTCTGTTTTCCCTCTTGCGCCCGTCGAAATCGTCTGGATTATCATGGTCACTTCCGGTCTTCCCGACATGGGTCTTGGCTTCGAGCGCGCCGTTCCCGATATCATGCGCCGCCCTCCCCAGAGTCTCAAGACGGGCATTTTCACCCTCGAATTTTGCATTGATATGGTTGTGTACGGTCTCTGGATCGCCGCCCTGTGCCTGGCTTCCTTCGTGCTCAGGGTGTATGCCTGGGGCGACGGCAGCTTGGGCCAGCAGTGCAACGAAAACTACTCGGAGTCTTGCGAGACCGTCTTCAGGGCGCGTGCCACCACGTTTGCCTGCCTCACCTGGTTCGCCCTCTTCTTGGCCTGGGAACTGGTCGACATGCGCCGCTCCTTCTTCCACATGCAGCCTGGCAGCAAGAAGTACTTCACCCAGTGGTTCCACGACGTCTGGAGAAACCAGTTCCTCTTCTGGGCCATCGTGGGCGGCTTCGTCACGCTGTTCCCCGTTGTCTACATCCCCGTGCTCAACACCAAGGTTTTCAAGCACGTTGGCATCACTTGGGAGTGGGGCATTGTCTTCGTCGCGGCGGCTCTGTTCTTTGCCGGTGTCGAGGCGTGGAAGTATGCCAAGCGTGTGTACTTCCGCCGCGCGGCCAGGAAGACCACGGGCAAACAGTGGAAAGATCTGGACATTGAAGAGAGGGTGTTTGGTGATTATTTGAGCAGCGGGTATGATTCCTCGGACAGCCGTCTTGTCGACACTGGACGTGATTGACAAAAAAGGGGCGGGAAGCCCCTGGTGATGGTTGTGTCTCGCGCTGACATTCAGGTCTTGTGCGATGGTGTCGTGTGTGGTTGTGGCTGTGGTTGTGGTTGTGGTTGCGGTTGTAAGGGGTCGTTGGAGAAGGAGATCAGGGGGTGTGATGGTCTTGAGGAGGTGGGTGACTGGAGTTGTGGAGGTGATTCCCATTTGCATTTCACGTTGCAGCAAGGAAAGGAGGAGGATTTTATGGACAAGTTTACGACATGGTTCGGCACTGCTGCTTTGCGGCAGTCCCCGTGTCTCCGGTACCGATATCTAGCACCTGTAGATTGGAAAGGCATATTATGCTGGCAAATGGTGGTCCCTCTTGACGTTGAATCTCGTGACTTGGTGATGAGCATAACAGAGGACAGAGAGGTGGCCCATTCCTTATCTGAGGGTATCCTGGCATTTAGCCGAGACCAAAAAGGGACGTGCCAGTGTCTGCCACACTGGCATGTGAGACCTGTGCAAAAATGGATGATGAGAGTGGGATTCGAACCCACGCCCTTTCGGACCACGGAATCTACTTGTAGATGTTGATTAAGGAGGACCTTAACGTGGCGCCTTAGACCGCTCGGCCATCTCACCGTATGCCTTGATGGAGGAGCAGAATGGGGAATGCCACCATGAGAGACACATTTCCCCGGCCGCCACTGTTGCATGCGACATCCACGGTCTCTCTTACCACTAGCACTGTTCAAAGTGCGTTGTGGGGGATGATATCGTACAAGGGTTCTTGTGTTTTGTACAATCTTAAACTCAGTATCTGGGGAATCAGGGGCTTGAACAGGGGAAACAAACTCAAAAGCTTAGTCGATTGGGCTGACAACCTGCCCAGGTGGACAGCGGGAGCCTGGTGTGGCTGTGCTAAATGCCAACATCACAGCGATCTGGCACCAGCGAATCTGACACGCATCAAGTTCCACTCTGGGTGAATCGCCTTGAAGGAAGCCTGTCCGATCATTTCGGGTTCAGAAGAAAGGCAGATGCTGCAATGGCTGCCTCCTTGAAGCGAGCTATCTGGTAGGTAGGTATAACATAAACACTTCTTCCACCACAAGATACCTATGTGAACATTTCAAGTCACCAAACACACTAGTCTGCCTTCTAGTTACCTGCATCTTGCGACCAAACCTTGTCTCAAAATGTCAGACCGCGCCATCATCGAAAGAACTCTCCATAGTCTCTTCTCAGAGAGGAACATCACCCACGAGCCCTTCTATCTCGAATCCCTGGAGCTCACAATCGAGGACTTCATCGCCTCCAAGCTGAAGTCCACCTGCAGCAAACATCGCAACAAAGTCAAGCCATGGGACTTTGCAGTCTTTCTTTCCGGAGCTAGCGCCATAGACGCGGTCACGCGCTTTCACAGAAGCCGAATAGGGGTCCTCGACGGCCCCTTCGTCACATCCTCCCAATGCCAGCAATGGCTCAATGTCTTCTCCCTGCAGCAAATGGCCTCGAGCGACCACAGCAGCCCCTCCGAGAGACCCTGGAGCGGCTACACCCTCAGTGAGGAACAATCCGGACACTTGTTGATCCCCCTCACCATGTGGCCAAAGAACAACGACGACCGCCTCGAGATCGCAAGACTGCTCCTCGAGAACAAGGGATGCGACCCGAACGGTACCAGCCCGTATTCGAGCTACGAAGTCTGGTGCTGGACACCCTACGACATGAAGATGGGCCCCTTGCACTTTGCCGTTGCTCTCGGTGATGCACCCATGGTGAAACTGCTGCTCGAATTCGGGGCAGATCCGATGAAGAAGGATGGCTATGGACGAGTCCCCGGGAGCGTCCCACACTTGAAGGGAGGTACCAGCGAGGGGTTTAAAGCATGGGTCGAAGGGGGCGGTAAAGCGGTGAAGACGTGGTTAGCGACTGATGCTGGAAAGAAAGCAACAGAGCACTACAACGACTCCACCGCCGAGCGCGAGCCGGATGAGCAGGATCGCATCAACGCCATGATTGATAGCGGGTACATCAACGCGACCGGTCCCGGCGGTAGGTAAGTTTGTTCAGGACGGTGTTGACAAAGAAGAGCCGAAGTTGAATGTATCGGGAAGCGCTCAAGAAAGCGAGGGTCGGGTTGTAACTTTTGTACAAAAAAACAATAGAACAAGTGTACTTACCCCAAGACCTGACTATCTACCTAACCTAGAATAACAAAGACTTTCATCCCCTTTCCATTTCCCTTCCCAAAGCAGCTCTTCTACCTACCTACCTAGGTAGTCTAAACCCCTCCAAAAACAACAGCAACATCTTTCGCCCAAACCATTGAACCAACCTACCAACCCCCCAACCAATTGATAAGCAGCTCAACCTCCACCATGATCATCACCTTGCTCCTCCTCTTCCCCCTCATCGTCATCAACGCCGTCCTCGGCGTCCTCTCCATCGTCACCCTCACCCTCCTCTCCCACCCCCTCTTCATCATCTCCCTCCTCCTCTTCTTCACCCTCCCGTGGCTTTTTTTCTTCATATCCGAACTCTTCCGCTTCCTCTGCTGGCTCATCCTGCTCCCGTTCAGGCTGGTGTGGGAGCCGATCGACTGGCTGCTGTGCTTTTTCGGGTACAAAGAAAACAGGCGGATCAGCGAGCCGAGGGAGAGGAGCAGGAGGAGGAGGAGGAGGAGGAGAAGTGGTCACAAACGGCGGCGGTCGTATTATGATGATGATGATTATGTGGATTACCGCTATGGGGTTGGAGAGGAGGGAGAGTTCTCGGATTTCCGCAATTATGGCGATGATGTGACTCCAAGTTATGGGTATGATGGGTATGATGGGTATGATGGGCATGATGGGTATGATGGGCATGATGGTTATGATGATTATGAGTGTAAGTTGTGGCTTAACGTGTTTGTCTGGGAGTGTGGGTTTCGAGGCTAATTGTAAACCTTGCAGATCGAGATTTTACCGGCCGTGGGGCGAGGTATGATGATGAATCGTATCAAGCTCCGATGTAAGAGAAAGGGTGGCGGTCTTTGGACAGGGAATGTTCGGCGAAGTGGTTGTGGTTTGAAGGTTAGGAAGAGCCCGGGGTTCAGCTTTCAGGGGATGTCTTGTTTGATACGGCAATGCTGGATGAGGTCACACCGATATATTTTTCAGACAGAGTTTCACGAGTAAAAGAATAAGGAACAAGGATATCTGCTAGTACCTATTTCCCCACTTCAACACTGTGGCTATTATGAACCTACCATGACACCAAGATTACTACTGCAAATGCAAAGAACAGATACAAGAACCACCCACCTCCCAACCCCCATCTTCTACCAAAGCAGCAAATACCCCCCTAATGAGTAGCGACCTCCCTCACACTCTCCCTATGCACCCGCGCCAACCAAGTCTTGCTCATAAACCCCCTGATCCTCTTCCCCCACACCATAAACACCACCAGAGCCAGATTGTTCGCCAGCAAAATCGCCCCAAACACCCCCGCAATCATCACGGCATACCCATGCTCCGTCACCCAGTCCAGCAGATCCAGTCCCATGCCAAAGCTAATCGCTTGCTTCCCCAGGTTCATCGCGATCAGCATCTCGCTGATGTTGCTCGTGTAGCTGTCAATCGCGTACGCCAGCGTGAACGTAAAGTAAAAGTAGCTGCAAAAGTTGCACATGACCACGCCGGCGAAGTAGGCCACCCAGTGCAGGTCCTTCTCGGCCGCGAAGCCAAAGACGATCAGCCCGGCGGGGGCGAGGAACATGACGGGAAGCATCACGCCCAGGCGCATCTCGGCTTCTCGGATGCCGTTGTTCTTGCGCGTGAGGCGGGCGGCAAGACGGTCGGAGGAAGGGGTGAACGGGATGGCGAGGAGGTAGCCGAGGAAGGAGGCGACGGCGATCAGGCCCGAGTCGAGTTGGGACCAGTTGTAGGGCGGGGCGGTGATTTTGAGGGGGAAGATGAAGTTGAAGGTTAGGGCGCCGAGGCCGATGTAAATTCCTGGCAGCGCAAGATCGTGTCAGTTGTCTTGGTGTTGTTGTGTATCCTTCGGGGAAAAGAAAGGGGGCTTACCATAAGTGGTGATGACCCACAACACATGGGGGACCAAAAAGTAAGTGAACGACCGGACAATCATCATAAAGAAGTCGGCGTCCTTCTCGTAGACGCCCCAGAACTTGAGACTCTGGACGAATGTCTTTCTGGGCGGAATGACCACTTCGGGCTCTGGTGTGCTGCTCTCCACCGCAACAGGCTTTTCCCCCTCGTTCTCTAAGCTCTGTCGTTCAGAAGAGGAAGAGTCGTCTGGCGACTTTCTGTGGTAAAGAGTCTCCTCTACCACAAAGAAGGCAAGAATAAACAGCGCCGCGCCAAATGCGAACTCGACCCAGAAAAACAACCTCCACGAGTGGCCGCCATTGAGCATGTATCCCGCAAAGAGGGGTCCGGTGGCGCCAAAGCAGAGGCATACTGCTTTCTGTCAGTCCCGTTGGCTCTCAGTTCCGACTGGTTGGGCACACGTACCGGTATAATACCCAAGTCTCTTCCCTCTCTCATGTAAAAAGAAGATGTCATTCACCAATTGCACCGGCAACGCCTCGCAGACACTCGCACCAAAGCAATGCACCACTCTAGCCGCCATCAAACCCGAGTAACTTGTGACCTGCGAACAAGCAAGCAGACCTCCACAGTAGAGGATGAGACTGCCAAGCATCACCGGTCTTCGCCCAAACTTGTGGTAGCTCGGCACGAGCAGCAAACTGCCGAAGCCAAAAGCCAGGTTGGCATAGCTGATAAGATTGCTGGCATCGGTGAACGAGATGTTGAACTCGGCGGCGAAAATGCCAATGTACACGGACGGGCCTAGCAATGCTGAGTTGCTGAGGAACGAGTAGAGCGAGCAGACGACGAGGATCAGGGTTTTGCGGACCGGAGACCACTATTATGCCAGGCACAATGTCAGTTTCTTTTTTCTCTTGTTTTGGAACGAGAGAGACCGGTATTAAATCGAGAAGACGCACCTGGAGGGGATCATTGGGGTCTTTGGCAGGAACCGGATACAGCGCTTGACCGTATGCTGTGTCATCCCCTTCGCGTACAGAGAGGTCGACGGTACCGGGGATGTCGCCTTCTTTGGCATGACTGAAGTGTGGATAATGTCAGCTGAAAGGGCGTGGTGAATGGTGAGAGAGATTGTCTACCTGTGAACGAGACGTCGCCCGCCGCTATTGGCGGTGGCGGGTTCTGGGGCGCCCATGATGGATATATGACCGACACACTTACTTCCGTAGATACGTAGCAGAGTCAACGGTAGAGAAGAAAGGAAACGGGATGGCCAGGCGAGCAGGGCCCTTGATTATAACTACAGATTTCCCATGAAACCCCACATGGACCACCAATTTTCCTTGCTGGACCCTTTACATCCCAACCAAAGAAATGCCCTGCCGCATGAGGATAACTTGGGGTAGAGGTGTGGTTTGTGCGGAGAATGCCTGTCCACTGTAACCAGGAGTGGTATAGTTGCCATTTCTGCTGGCAAACGATGAGGGGGTTGGGGGCATCGTGTTTAGTTCTAGACGACATTCCGGTTGGAGAGCTCCCCATGATCGGATCTGACAATTCGCCATCTAGCCATTGGGCAGTGAGTACTCTGTATCATCGTGTCATCAAGTTCCTCGCCGCCGATGGTTCAATGCTCAGCTCTGTCTGTCTCCAAGGACAAGTCCATTTTAGCTGTCGCGCTTGGGGGAGTCAGGGGTGATTGACTGGTACCAAGAATGCGGGGGAGGAGCTCCAAGGAGCCAAGAGGTGCAAGGGTTATAACAAGACTCCACTGGGTGACCGATAAACAAGTCGACTGTCCCACACCTTGCATGCTGAGCCCTTTGGCGGGGCCATGTACATGCATCGCGGTCCATATCTGAGTCCCGAGCTGGCGTCTCCTGATTCGCGTGTGACCTGTCACAACGGATGCTAAGTGGCATAGCGTCTGTGCAGTTCGACGCTTTGGCGGTCCCAAGAACCCGGTTCATCACTCCCCATCAAATATGAACTGCCGAAGTCTTGAGAGTGGTTGGGGACGGAGCGGTGACATTGGACACGCCTCATTACCGACACGGGTTGGTAGACGTGAGCTTGAGAACGAATGCTTCTGCAGGACTCAGACTACCCAGCACCCTCCTTCGCGCAACAACAAGCCACCCAGTTCTGTCGGCGTATACTATATTCCCCATCGGTTCAAATGCCCATCTCGCATCGTCATGACCAGGTTGGTCCGGTGCCTCGATCATCAGAGAGCCATATGACTTTTCGCGCAAGGCGTCCAAGGCCTGTGCCCAGGTGCCTTCAGCCAACACAACAAAGCCCAGATGCATGGCATCGAGATACTCTGGTAACCCGCTCAACAGGTCCACCAACTCGGACACCTTGATTTCAGCTCTGTCCAAGTGTAGTTGCCTCAGATGATGCAGCGGCCGGGACACCAAGCCTCTCAACTGCAGACCAGCATAGGCAAGCGACATGTAAAGAGAGCGAAGATTCGATGCCTTTGCTAACAGCAGACTCGTAAAACCATCGGCCGTCATATCTTCGTGTCTTTCGCGCATGATGACTGTGATCGCTTCCACTTCTTGCATAGCCATGGTGAAATCGGGCTGAGCCGCGATCCGCAGTGGGACGGCGTCTAAATCTCGATGGTGCTTCAGATGGAACTGCAAGTGACGAAGCTTGCCTCCAGCCCTCGCAATAGCGGACGGGAGGTTGAGTACAAAGTCCAAGTGTGGTTCCTCAAAGGCTGGATTTGGGGAAAAAGGCCCCCAGCCAAAGTCGTCACTGACTAGGTAGGTCCAGGTGTTGGGAGACAGCATTTGGTACCATTCAAAGCGCCAAAAGTCGGGGTTGAGGTCGAGCGAGCAGCAGTGTTTCTGGAAGATTGGTTCTATGTTGGCGGCATCCAACTTACTGCACGATTTGTCGTCGAACACCAATGCGGTTCCGTGAGGCATCTTGGCCAAGGCGAGGGCGACGGTGTTGGCAAAGTGTCCATCTCTTCGCAGTAATTCTTGTTCCCGGAAGAGCCTCTGATATTCGCCATGAACAAGGTCCAATGCGCGCAACCAGACGTGGTCATCATGCTTTGTGTGCTCTCCTTGCAGCCCCAGATCTTGGTCCATCAGGCGACGAAACAAGCCAAGCGCAGCGCCGGCGTCATGGAGATTTTTCTTGTCGTCCTCGGAAGACGGCAATTCGAGGCCATTCCGTTTCCAGAATTCAAGATTGAGCTCACATGTGTTGTGTAGGAAACGCTCTGGGCTGACCAGATCATGAATGGCTGGTTCCGCAATGAACTTGACAAAGCTAGTTCTGACCTCACTCAACTCGCGGCGGTAGGAATGTAGAGGAATCCGGACAGTGCGAACCCCCTTGCCGATGGCGGGATGGTGAATGATCTCGTTGAAACGCTCAAGGGAAGCTAGACGGCAGTCAACGGCCACGACCGGCACCAAGAGATGGGAGCTTGCGGCGCAGAGGCGCTGGCAGGTTAGACGGCAGCTCTTGATATCGGTCGCATGATGTGGCTGTTCGTCGATTGGCGGAAGGCCCTCGCAGATTTGCATGAGTAGCTCATCGGGCAGGTCGAGAAGATGCACCATGGTGGTTACCTTAGGTAGTCAATGGAGATGGAGATGAAGAGAAAAGACCACCATACACAGTACGGATACTGCAGGCAAGAACGCGGGGCCACGGTGGACCCTCCAAACTCAAAACCAACCCCGCGTTGTTGAATCAGATATCCGTACAACCGATCCTCTGGCAGCCCCAGGGCAGCTCCAGATACTGACCCAGGGTTGTCCATCAGCTGCGGGTCGGGCTCGTCGTTGGCCAGGGCTATTTTGATAAACACGGTCTCTGTCTCGATGCTATCTGCCAAACTCTGTCCGCATTTACAACTGATGGGGGTCAAGCGACCCCCAAGGCCAAGACGCTTGGCAGCGGCTTGTGGGGACTGATAAGCAAACGGGGCACCGGCTCCATCATCAAATCAGGGCCAGCCTCTCACTAGCCAGCTCTTATCATCGACGGATGGCTCCGATGGCTCGGTGATCAGGAGCACCGCAGGTATGGGGGATAGGTACAAATACTGGCGACGTCACCTCAATTTGATCATCGACTCCTACCTGGCCTCTTACACTTCTGCGCCCAGATCCATCTCCGTTCCCCAGCACCTCATGGCGGAACCAGAGATCGTCCCCGTTGCAGAATGGCCAGAATGGTCCACCAACCCTGACGGCGGTGACCCGCTCACTCAGGATCTCAACGCTCCCTACGACAAGGGTGACCTGGCTTGGCTGCTGGTCTGCACCATCTTGTGTTGGCAGATTACACCGGCTATCGGGTTCCTGTATGCAGGTATGCACCGGCGGAAGGCTGCCCTGACCATGGTGTTGCAGTCTCTCTTTTGCGCCTGCGCCTGTGGCATCCAATACTGGATCTACGGCTACAGCCTCTACCAATCCCGAACCACCAACCCGATTCTTGGCGATCTTAGCCTGGCCGTCTTCAAGAATGTGCTTGCCCAGCCCAGCCTTGTCAACAGCGACATTCCGGATATCTTGTATGCTGCTTTCGGCTTCACCTTTGTGAGCGCCACGGCCATGATCTTGGCAGGTGCCATGCTTGAGCGCGGCCGCTTGTTCCCCAGCATGGTCTTCTTGCTCTGCTGGACGACCTTTGTGTACTACTTGTAAGTTTCCAGATGTTTATTCCACACGATAGAGATCTAACAAGCATGACAAAACAGCCTTGCTTACTGGGAGTGGAACCCCTCCGGATGGCTCTACAACCTCGGCCTCTACGATTTTGCCGGGTCCGGTCCTGTCCACATTGCCAGCGGCTTTGGCGCCCTTGCCTGGTCCATGATGCTGGGTCCCCGTCTGAACGAGCATGGTGTTGCCCCCACCGTCAGCGACCGCAAGTCCAAGCTTGCCCACTACAGGCCCCACAGCCCGCTCCTCATGTGCATTGGCACGGTTTTCATCTGGTTCGGGTGGTTTGCTTTCAACGGTGCCAGTACCGCCAACCTGAGCCTGCGGTCCATCTATGTGGTTGTCAACACCAACCTGGCTGCCTGCGGTGGTGGTAGCACCTGGGTCATTCTCGAGTACCTGTACAAGAAGAAGTTTAGCTTGACTGGTTTATTGCTGGCTTGGTTGGCATCACTCCGGCTGCTGGCTTCGGCATGTTCCCTTTCCTCCCTCCGTATTTTGCCAGAGATTGCTAACAGATGCCGAAACAGTCCCCGTCTACGTCGCCTGCCTCATCGGCTCAGTCACCTCGGCCTGCTCCTTCTACGTCGTCAAGTACAAGTACATCCTCTCCGTCGACGACGGCCTCGATATCTTTGCCATCCACGGCGTCGGCGGTGTTGTCGGCGATATCCTCACCGGCATCTTCGCCGCCAACTTCGTCCCCGCGCTCGATGGCGTCTCCGGTGCTTCGTACAAAGGTGGTTGGTGGAACCGCCACTTCCGCCAGGTTGGTCTCCAGCTCGCGGGCGCTACTTCTTGCGCTGCCTGGTCGTTCTTGGTTTCGTGTCTGCTGCTGTTCATCATCAACAAGATCCCCGGCCTTCACATTCGTGCCACTTAGGAGCAGGAGGTGCTGGGTTTAGACCTAAACTATCTGGAGGACTTGGATTTTGAAGATGGACTTGGTCACGGGTGTATGATTTCCGAGGGCGTATCCCGCCACTCCAACACGCCTCCTCAGAAGGAGATTGTGAAGACAGAGGGCGAGGAGAAGAAGGATTAGGGAGAGATGTGATGATTGGTGATTGATGATATTTGTATTTTGGATTAGCAGGTTGGATACTCGGGACTCTGAGGCGTGTGGATCATAAACCAGAGCGAGCGGAATTTTGGATAGATAGGTACCAATTGTAATTGTTCGACTTTTTCAAACGCCGTTCAATGCTCGCTTCCGTTGGTTAATGTGGATAGCTCTGGTCAACGGATCCCCCTCATACTCGGAAGGCGGCTGCCAGGCTTTGGGAATGTCTTGAGGACTTGGGACATCTCTGCTAAAATCCATCACAGCTTCCCCTCCCCCACCAACCGTCTGATAGTCTCGATCGAACTTTCAACCGCCTTCTTCGCCGTCTTTTCAACGCGTCAGAAACCTTTTTGTTTTCAAGATAGAACAACAGCATCACTCACAGCCTTGAACCTTCCCTCCAAATCCACCGCCCCCTCACTCCCCTCGACCAACCCCGCATCCCTGGCCTCAAACACATACGTCAAGTACAAATCCTCCCCTTCCCTCCCGGGCCCTTGACTGACATAGTTCCACACCTTGGTCCCGTCATCCTGCACGAAATCCACCCTGTGCGGCGGAAACAGCGTGCAGACCTCTCTCACCTCTCCCCTCTCGCCGCCGCTGCTGGGCATGGGGGCCGCCTGACCAAAGTTGACGTATCGGGTGATGACGGCTTGGCCATCTGCGTTCTTTGACTCGGAGTCAACGGTGCAGGACGAAATCGCAGGAACAAACTCCTCGGCGTGCCGGACCTTGCGGACGAGACCGGCCCAGACTTGGGGGGTGGTGAGCGGGGTCTGGCCGGGGCGGTTGATCGGCGCGGTGTAGGCGATGTTGATGGTGACCATTTTGCTGGTGTTTGAATGTAAACAGCGAGATACCTTTGTGCTAGTAAGTGACAGAGGAGCCGTAACGCGTGAGTGAGGAAAGTTTATGTATGTACCTAAGGTAAGGTAGGTTATGGATGTTTTCGGGCTTCCCCACTAGCACCCGTGACTTCCGGGATGTTCCACTGTCTTCCGCCAAAACTGCTGTTCAGCCAAGCTCCACTGTGATTTGAAAGCAACAGTTTATTCTGCTGGGTTTTTAACCCAAGATCTCTCCCAGCAGGCAAACGGACCGGCTAGGCGTGAATGATAGGAACTTGAGGTGTGGGAGATGGAGGGAAGCTGTATTTACTGCCCGGGCTTGCCAAGCCAACACACTTTGGACCTTTAGGGGCTCTACTACACAAATCAGGCCTTTCTGGTATTGAAAGTCGAACAGAGCAAAAAAGCCAGCACATGCCACCGAAACTGTTGCTTTCAAATCACAGCAACAGTGCAGCAGCCCTGCAGTGGAGCAGAGAATGAAAACTATGGTACGATACCTTGATAATCAATTACCTAGTAAGTAGCTACTTATGTTTAACATTACAGGTTCCACCACCACTAAGCAGAAAGTCCAGATAATGTAGGTATCTGTCCTCCTCGCCAACCCCTTTAAACCTGGCCAAGGACATACTTGATGCCCTCCCACTGCTCGATACTGCTGGGAAGGATCTGGGCAGCAGGCAGAACGAAACCGCCGCCGCTGCTGCCGGCGGGCCTCAACTCGATAGTCCAAGCATAAGTAGCACCGCCAACATCGGTCAAGTAATCGGGGGCGCTACCGGTGGTCTGGTAAAGAGTCGAGCAGCTGGGCCCAGTGGTGAAGGAAGTGCCGTAGCTCTGTCTGATCCTGGTGGCCATGCCGGAAGCGAGGCTGCTCTGGGCGGCGTGGTTGGAGGCCCTGGCGGCGCAGTTGTATCCGTAGGGCAGGAGGATGTACTGGCCGTAGGAGTGCCAGTCGATGTACAGACGGATGCCCTTGTTGTTCGTGAGGGTGGTGGTGAAAGCAGTCAGGGCCGTGATCTCGGGGGTATCGCCGGCGGCGAGGCCCTTGTACGTCTCGGAGCAGGGGCTGGTCGAGGCACCGCCGGTGAGCTCCCACTTGTAGGGCCAGTTGCGGTTCTGGTCGGTGCCAACGCAGGACTGTCCGGAGCGCGTCTGACGGTTCTTGCGCCAGAGGCGGTCGTTGGTCTGGGTGTAGACGAATCCTATGAAGTTCTTGTTAGTTTTACACTACCTAAGCAGTTGAGGATATCGAGGAGGCATACCATCGGGGTTGACAACGGGGAGGATGTAGAAGTCGAACTTGTCACGGATGGCGCGGATGGCGGCATCGGTGGCGTACTGGGTGAGAAGGTTGTAGGTGAGGTACTCGACAACCTTGGCGCTGATCCACTCGCGGGCGTGGACGGTGCCGTGGAAGTAGATGGCGGGCTTGGAGCCCTTGCCACCGGAACCCCAGATGTGAATTCCAAAGATATCACGGCCCTGGAAGGATTTGCCGATGGTGAAGATCTCGGAAGCGTTGGGGAACGACGCCTGCAGGTCGTTGAAGAAGGTGATGTGGTCCGCATAGGCGTGGTATGAGTTGAACCACGTCAAGCTAGGGACAGCCTGGGCGCCGACACCTAGTTCAAGATGTCAATACTGAATCACCAACGGATTACCTAACCATAGGACAATACATACTCTCATACGGGGCAAATTGGCCCTCCTCAGCGATATCAGCGCCGAGATCCTGGTGCATGAGCTGAGTCTCGAGGCCGAGAGCCTCGAAAGCAGCGACCTCCTCGGCGGGGATGGCGACGTCGAGATGCTCATCGTTATCGAGGTTGAAGGGGATGGCGGCAAACTTGGCGAGCTTTGCCTTGATGGCGGCCGGGTTATGATGGGTGGCAATGCTGTAGGCTTTGTACCCGTCATAGGTCATCTTGCGCTCGAGCTTGGGAGCAGCGGCGGCCGAGACCAAAGGGGCGGCACCAGCCAAAAGGCTGATGGCGGTTGTCAGCTTCATCCTTGCTTGGTGTCTGGGGGAGGACGATGAAGAGGATGAGGATCCAAAATAGATTAACGACGGAAGGATCGACACTCTTTTATGTCCGTCGTCTTCGTCCTTTCGTCGTACCTGCCCCCTCCCTCAATGCGATAGCGAGGGTCAAGGTACCTGCCACTATGATGGTCTTTACATGCACCATGACCTATCACGACATTGTCTTTGCCCCCCCCAAGCACTGCTGTACCAAGGCCCAAGAATAAGCGCACGGCGGGACGGTACAGATCTGGGAGGTGGTTTCCAACCGTCCATCACGACATTGCTGATCGAATGAAACGTCGTTGAGCTCCCCTCCCCCCAAAGCTCGGGTTCGGGCCCAGCTATCGGTTTGTTGGTGAGCTGAGGGGGAGCTTCATGCATTGCGTCTGTGTGACTGTCGTGTGCCTGCCATCCCGTCTCGTGGGGGAGTGAGGGGGGTTCGAGGAGGGTGACATGGATGGCCGCCAAGCATCTCTCCAACTGCCGAACCGGGCCATTCGCGCGCATCGGCAACGTTCTGGGCGTTGCTCTACCTGTCAAAGGACCTTCCCGATCCAGAGTGCTCCCGGCGGGACGATATCATTGCGTGCGCTGAAATCAAGCTGTAAACATGGGCATGTCGCCTACAACAGCATGTTCACTGTCTATTCCTGGTCAACTGGCGCTCCATAGTCTCTTTTGTTTGTCATAGATCCTCTTGCAAGGTCCCAGGGATATTGCGTACATTTTGTCCATAGTTGCGAATAGGTGTCGTGGATTGCCGTAGTTGGTGTTCTAGAATCTTTCCTTTTGGCTTTCCCCTCAACAGAACTGACACTCAAGACCCCACGTTACATTTGATCGTGGCACTGCATAGCGATAGTAGGCCTCCAAAGAGGGTAGGTAGCTAAGAAAGTACATACCTGCCTACCTCGTAGCTAGAAGTCGGAGCGCAATGCCCTATCTCGAGATCGATAGGTGAGGTGCTGGCTGAATCAAGAACGACTTTCTACTGATATGGTCCTAGAACCTGGCCCCTTTTCTCCCACTCCCTGACTGCCTCTTCCCACGTGATTACCGTCGCCCCCCTCTCACGCACCCGTGCCTCCACCTGCGCCTCAATCTCTTCCGGTTTAGCATCGAGGGTGGGATATGTCGAATGTGCCCCCGAGAGCAATGTGATGGCGAAGCCAGCGTCTATGGCGCCATGGCAGGTCGCCTCCACGCAGCACTCGCTTTGAATACCGAAGACAACGAGCTCTTCAGCCCCATGCTGTCTCAGGATCCTTTCAAGCGCCGGGTTGGAAAAGGCGTTTCCTATGAAAGTGAGTCCAGTTTCACTTTGACGGGGGTATTTTGAGTGGAATCAACCTACGAACGGACTTGTCCACCACAAACTCTTCTGTGCCATCGAGTTCTTTTCGTGGAGTGAAGACAAGACCCCACGGCTCCGTGCCCAACACCAGGGGTCCTTCATCAGGTGATTCGTGGTGCTGAATGAATATGATGATGGACTCTGAAGGTTGACCTTGTTTTTGTACTCGTATGTCCCGGATTCTCCGAGCTACCTCAAGAATTCTCGTTCCCGCTTCACACACTCGAGTGGCATTTGGTATTTTGGTCTGGGGGTCGGTTGCTAATGAGTTTTGAATGTCAACAACCAGGATAGCTGATTTTGTGGCCAACATGACCGGTTTGTTGTCTAGGTAGGTAGGTTCCTATTCACCGGGAAGACGTGAGAAGGTCTGTGATGGTGTTAACGAGAGAGGTATGCTAGGTACCTATGAGTCAGGGCACGGGACTGTTTTGAGATTGGCCAGATCGGAAGATTGTCGCCCCGCCTCACTATGACCAACATAACCATGGCGATAGAAATATTAAAATGATGCTGGATGCTAGAGTCGGAGGGTTTTGGGGCCCAAATTTCGGGATGGGTGACGCGACTGTGTTTGCCGATCAGAGATTGCTTGATTGGGCTCCATGCAAACAAGGATACCTAGTTACGAGGTGAATATTCTTCTTGCAGGCGGCTCCGGCTGGGTATCCATAGGTAGTCGAGACATCAGCTACTCTAGGTACTTGCTAGCGCCAGTAGACTTAGTATTAAGCGTTGACACCCATGATTGCATAATCCTCCGCTCAAGGTGACCTTGACATTATGTCAAACTAACCTCCAAGAGAACGGCTCACCCCCGTTCCCTCAGCCCCCGCTCAACCTCCTCAATATCCTCCAAAAACAGCCTCCTCCCCTTCTCCCACTCACCCTCCGGCAGACCCCCCAGCAACGGCGGCCTCCCCCTTTCCAGCGTTCCCAGCCCCGTCACCCTAAAGACCGCCTCCTTGATGCCAAAAATCCCATACCGCACCACAAACTCCTCCGCCTTGCTGACCACATACTGCAACCTCTGAATCTCCCCCCTCGTCTCGCCCGACAACTCCCCTCTCCCAACAAGCTCCATCAACCTCACCACCGTCCTCGGGTAAAACGCCGCCATCCCATCGATCACACCCGCCGCCCCAAACAAGACTATCGGTCCAAGCTGCTGCCCAAACCCGCTGTACACCCTGAACTTCTCGTGATCAATCCCCGGATCAAGCGACACCTGAACGTGATGGGAGACATTCCCATGGCTCATCTTGACGCCGACCACGTTTTCCAGCGCGGCCAGCTGGCGGTAGGTCTCCGGCTGCACCACCACCCCATTGGTGACGCCAGGGTAGTTGTACACCAGCACCCCTATCCTGCTCCCCTTCTCGACTTGGTTGAAATACTCTACTATGCCCTCCTGCGTTGTTCCGCCGGCACCAAAGTACCCGGGCGCGAGAACCAACCCCCAGTCGGCGCCCGCCGAGGCGTAGTCGTCCAGCCAGTCGAGGGTGTCGTGGATGCCGTTGGTCAGCACCCCCGCCATGATGGGGTAGTTTGGGAAGCCGGCTTCATCGAGGCCTTTTCTGACCCCGGAGACGAGGGCGATGCGCTCGGAGCGGGAGAGGTGGATTGCCTCGCCTGTTGAGCCGAGGAGGACCAGACCGGTGATTCCGGATCTGGCGAGGAAGATAGAGTGGGCGGTTTGGGTGGCGATGTCGACTTGGAGTTGGTTGTGGGTGGTTGGGTTGGCGGAGGAAGGGGGGAGGAAGAAGGTGGGGGAGGGGACGAAGACGCCTTTGGGGGGGATGGGGGGCGGCATTGTTGGTGGGTGAGGTTGGTGATGGGATTTACAGATTGAGGGAGAAATCAAGAGGTAATCTGTAGCTGATAAAAGTTGGGCTGCCGGTCCTACATTCAATTGTCCGGCGGCATCGGAGTAGCGCAATGCGGGGTGCCATGTGGTGGTTCGGGGTGTTCGGGGCCGAATGGTAGACGTCATGCCACGTTCGCTGTAATTCCCGGCCGAGCTGGGTGATGATTATGCCGTTTCCAACCGGGCTTGCACTTTTGGGTATTCCATTCCTACCTACCTCGATGTATTCTTTCATCTACTCCTTCTTCGCTCCCCCCTCACCAGTAATCTCGGCCTGCTCCCCCCATCTTTCCTGCGCACTCCAGAGCTCACTGTACAAACCCCCCTTCTCGAGCAGCTCCCTGTGCGTGCCCTGCTCCACCAAGCTTCCCTCCTTCAGCACAATGATGAGATCGGCATCGTAAATAGTCCTCAACCGATGAGCAACAAAAACACTGGTCCTCTCCTTACCCCTCAGGATCTCATTAATGTTGCTCATCAACGCCTGCTCAGTATGCGTATCCAACGCGCTCGTCGCCTCGTCGAAAAACAAAAGAGGCGGGTCCTTCAAGATCAACCTCGAGACCGCCAGCCGCTGCTTCTCGCCACCCGAAATCATCAGGCCTCTTTCGCCGACCTTGGTTTGATACCCATGTGGCCAAGACTCAATCTTGTCGTGAATATGCGCCCGCTGCGCCGCGGCAAGGACGTCCTCCGCCGGCGCATCCATATTGCCGTACCTGATGTTGAGCTCAACCGTGTCGTTGAACAGGGGAGTGTCCTGTGGCACGACGCCGATGCTCGTTCTGAGGGACTCGAGGGTGACATCCTTGATGTCCTGGTCGTCAATCAGAATCCTGCCGCTCTGGGCGTCGTAGCTCCTGAACAGCAGCCTTAGCAGCGTGGACTTGCCACAGCCGGATGGTCCCACAACAGCCACTTTCTTGCCCGCTGGGATGGTCAAGGTCAAGTTCCGGAGAATGGGGCGGTCCTCATAGTACCCAAAGTTGACATTCTCAAACTTGATCTCACCGCCCTTGGGAAGGGCGAGGGCCTTGGCGCCCTCCTTCTCCTTGATACTCACGTTGACCTTTTGCAAGTTGAACAGAGTCTCCATGTCCAGCAATGACTGCCTCAGCTCGCGGTAGACGGACCCCAGGAAGTTCAGTGGCACTGACAGCTGGAATACCAATTGGTTGATCAAGACCAGATCACCCACCGACAATGTGCCCGCAACAATGCCCTTGGCACCCAGCCACATCATGATGGTGAGCGCCGAAGAGAAGATGATGTTCTGACCAGAGTTCAAAAACGCCAGAGATGTGGCGACCTTGATGCTGCTTTTCTCGTATTGCTGCAGTGCCCTGTCGTACCTCCCAATCTCGTACTTCTCGTTGTTGAAGTACTTGACAGCCTCGTAGTTGATCAGACTGTCCACCGCTACCGTAGAAGCCTTGTTATCGGCCGCGTTTGCCTGCCTCCTGAACTTTGTCCTCCATGATGTCGTCAAGATAGTGAAGGCGGTATAGGCGGCCATGGTGCTAGCCGTGATGGCGGCGAACTCCCATCCAAATTGGTAGGTGAGAATACCGCAAACCATGGTGATCTCAAGCGCGGTGGGCACAATGTGGAAGACCATGCTGGTGAGCAAAAAGCTGATGCCCTTGGTACCTCTGTCGATGGCCCTCGTCAGACCGCCAGTCTGCTTGGAAAGGTGGAAACTGAGGTCAAGGTTGAGAAGATGGCCGAATGTCTTGGTGGCCACCCGTCTAATCGCCTTTTGCGCCACCGAAGAGAATACAGCGTTGCGCAGTTCCTGGGAAACCACGGCTCCTATCCTTGCGCCGCCATACGCCAGGATCATAGCGCCAGCAACAGCCGTGACGGTGCCACCAGTCGCGCCGAAATCCACATTGAGAGAGTCAACAATCTCGCGGAAGAAGAAGGGCACTTGGACGTTCAGAACCTTGGCACCGACCAGCAGTCCCACGGCAAGCAACACCCTCATCTTGTCCCCGAGGCTGTCCTTTGGCCAAATGTACCGCGACATCTCCTTCATGATGGCCCAATCAGCCTTTCGTTGTTCTTGAGCGGACTTGTCGATTGTCGCTAGCGGATCAAACTGTGGCTTGACACCCTTCGCTGCTCCTTTCGCTGGGACTTGTGTCTGTGTGGGCTCGGGGGTTGGTGGACCACGAGGG
The DNA here is from genome assembly GCA_033296885.1 of Triangularia verruculosa. Taxonomy (NCBI): domain Eukaryota; kingdom Fungi; phylum Ascomycota; class Sordariomycetes; order Sordariales; family Podosporaceae; genus Triangularia; species Triangularia verruculosa. The sequence goes on along the minus strand of MU863931.1, from coordinate 11,419 downwards.
CCCCATGATCGGGGAAGACTGGTGTGGAAGACGGCTCGAAGAGGGGATGACGGGGAGAGAGCGGATAGTCTGTGTGTATTGTTCCATGGTGTGGTCGTTCGAGTTCGGGCGCGGAGAAGGAGGAGGGAGGGGGGAGTGAGAACGGCCCGGTGCAAGGTTGCCGTAGGGCACATCATGATTCGTGCTTGGGGAGCCATGGTGTTGCCAGAGAGGGAGCGCGACGCCCTCCTTCGACGCTTATTCCTCAGTTATATGTACTTGGAATCTGGCGCAATTCGCGCGTCGTCGAGGAGGGGTGCGCCAGTCGGCAGGCTTGTCGACGCACAAATCGCGCGGTGCTCGGATGGAGAGGAATTGATGTGTCAATGGTTGCGCTGTTGACTCTCGGGGACTCTCGGGGGCTCTCGAGAGAAATAATTCAGGGCGCCATGGTCAGTTCGTCCTTGTCGATCGAGAGAGAGACGAGAACAGCTTCCGGCCCGCCGCGAAAGACTTGGGAGATATGCGGCACTGGGGCTCGCGAAGGTGGGGCATTTGATGACGAAACCGGGAGCTCCCGCCTCGCAATCAATGCCGTGCCGAGATCCCCGGGGCAGCACCAGCCACATCCGGAGCTTTGGAGTGGCTGGCGCATTGTTGGAAAAATCGCGATGCACAGTTTAGTGGGTTATTGCACAAAGAGGTGAATTTAATTCAAAAAACAGGCACCCTCTGCGGATATTCTAACACTAGTCATTCTCCAAATCCCTTCTTAGATAGAAGCGTAGCGCTTCCTCTTTCCGCATTTCATCCAATAATTTGCGGACATCATCAGGAACTTCTCGCAGCTGTTGGCGCTCCAGTTCGGGGAATGGTGGCAGCGGAGGCTCTGTTTCATACATTTCCTGTACACGCCCATCATACCATTTCATGCCCCACTTCTCCACGGTCAACTCCGGCTCCTCGTTGGCAGCAATGATCTGTGCCACCTCCCAGGCTGTCCAGGGCTGGCCTACGTCGAAGTTGGCTCGAAAACGAACCCCGTGCGACGAAGGCACATTGTTGCCCAAGTCTGCTAGTAGTCTTGGAAACTCTTTTCTCATCCAGACATGCTCCGTCGGGTCCCAGCCATCAGCACGGAAGATATCTAGCCAAATCCTACAGCGGTCACCAGTGTTCAGGTTCTCACCAAGAAAACGGGCTTCTGCGGCAAGTTGCCAAGCGGCGTCACGCTGGACGACCTCTTGAAATATACGTGTAGCTTGTGCGGGAGCCGGTCGCCCGTCTAGAATCAAAGTGAAAACATCTCGAGGCATTCCGGCCTCACAAAGAACCGAGGCCTCTTCCAGCCATACCGCGATGTTTTCAGACACAGCATTTGCGTCTAGGCCAGGATAGTCTCCAAGCGTGTTGCGTGGAGTCGTAGTAAACCAGTGGACGGCGGACCAGCCGTCATCGGCGTAATGTCGGTGAAAAGCGCTGTTCCAGAGACTGACACGGCGCTCGACACGAAGATGTTGATTCTCTCGGCAAAATGGAATCAACCCTTTGGCGTGACATTCAGGGAATGCGGAAGCCTCGTGGTCTTCATCCACAACTATTCGACGGAGGTCATTCCTAGCCCTGGGATAGGATTGAAGAAAGCGGATTGCCACGGCAGCTGCCGATGCTCTTGCTTTCGCCCGGGCGCCCCATGTGTCCCACCAGACCTTGTAGAATTGTCCCTCCATATGAGTTGCAAACTCTATCTTCAAGAGGTCGTACGGCTTCGGCATGGTGAAGGAGCGTATGAGCTTATCCAACTCATCTTCGCTCCAGATAGTCCAAGGCGAGGCCTGGAGCTCCACCAAACGTACAGCGCTTTCAGAATCACTGTGGGCAGAGGAAGCTTGCTGGGAGTATGCGTCGAAGATCCAGAGCAGGGGAAACTCTGGATTGTCAAAGCGTCCTGGGTCCTTCGCGCCAGGTAAAAGACATTCTCTTAGGTGGGGATCAGTAGCAACAAGCAGTGCCACTTGTTTTCTCGTCTCCCGGCAGACAGACGGAGCCTACCGTTGGAAGTCATCAGCAACGAACAGTCTCGCCAATTAGAAGCAACGCAGCTCGACCAAAACATTCTCACGTTCGTCGCTAGCAATCTTTCTGGAATGTTCGCCCATTTCTGCTTCGCGCATCCAATTGGCATCGAAGAAAGGATACACATCGGGATAGTCCTGACAGATTCTGTCTCTCATTTCCGGGTTCAGGTAATCTGCCGTGCAAGTGATCAACTCTTGGTTTTGCTCGCGAAGAAACTGGAGGAGAAACTCGAAGCGACCGAGACTGGTCCGCATGGTGTCGGAATATACAGTGCGAAAGGTGACGGTATTTGTCCGAAGGGGGAGACCGGCCATTTCGGCCGCAACAAGGCGGCATGTGTACATCAGGCTGAGATCGATCGGTTGGCCACTGGAGGTACGCAGCTTATTGCATTCGAAGTCGAACACATAGCCGTCATCGAGAAGGAGATAAGCCTCATAAATTGCATCTCTCATCTCCCGGGGAAGACATAGAAAGGGAGCTTGTGATGTCATGCTGGGTGCTGAGGCATGTTCCTTCGGTTCCAGGAGGAGGTACAACAGAGGAAAAACGGGAGGAGAGAAAGAAATATATAGTGTTTGAAAGGCTCACTGCATTTGGCGTAAAGGGCTCCGTAAACTTTGTGCTCTGTGATGTGGAAGCTTTCAAACTTACGGTGGGAACACTGACGCTAAAATCGTCGTTAGCGCGAGATCATGACAGGGATGTTCATTCTCTTTTCAGCAAGCGGCCGCTTTTGCTTCAGAAAAACCACAGTTGCATACGTACTTGACCGGTTCGAGTGAATGAAAACCTTTTCGCGAGTGCTGTGGTTTTGCTGGTGAAAACTGCCAGCTATCAAGCTGAGTGTCGTGGATGTTTGATGACTAAACCTAGCTGAAGTGGGCTTCTGATTGGCGCTCTTAGGCGATAGCTGACCCCCACATGGAACAGGTGTTCTGCCACGGCTGCCCCCCACGATATGCTTTTCTCTCCCATATCGGAGAGCTTCCTGGAAATCAAATATGACGCGCCGGAAGAGCGCTCGCATAGCAGCGCAAGAAATCAAGGCGCCCACACTGAAAAATGGACCGGAAGAAGGTTCGGATGACGCGACAGAGCCACCATCGTCGTCTCGGTCGTTGTCGCTAGACTGCGCGTCGTTCGCATCCGATTCCGACGCAGAACCTCGACCTCCGAAGCGCCGTAGGGTGACAACCAAGTCCGACTCCCTTTCTCTCCTTCAGCCCGTCCTCGCCTCGGCAATCCACCATGGCCACGCTCTCCCACTCCACGCACATGCACCATCCTATCACAATCCCGTCCTTCTCTCCACACCGTCGGCCCAGGCATCCCTCCTACAATGGTTCCAAAAAGAACAAGCAACCCGCCTCATGCCCTGGCGCAAACCGTTCCTCACGAACCCTTCCCGCGCCGACCTGTCCCGCCGAGCCTACGAAGTTTGGATCTCCGAGATCATGCTCCAGCAAACTCGCGTCGCGACGGTAATAGGATATTGGAACAAGTGGATGGTGAAGTGGCCTACCATAGAGGCTCTGGCGCAGGCAACAGAGGAAGAGGTGGTTAACATGTGGACTGGGCTCGGATATTACTCTCGCGCGAGGAGGATACACACGGCGGCACAAAAGGTTGTTGGAGACAAGGAGATGCACGGATTGCTGCCCGATACGGTGGAGGATCTGATGAAGCATATACCAGGAGTGGGCAGATACACTGCCGGCGCCATATCAGCCATCGTGTTTGGCAGGGCAGAGCCGATGGTGGATGGGAATGTGATGAGGGTGCTGTCGAGACAGATGGGCCTTATGGCGGATGTCAAGGGAGACAAGAAGGTGACGGACGTGCTTTGGGAGGCAGCGGATAGCTTGGTGAAGTCCGTTGCTGAAGAGGAAGGGGAGAAGGGCGACAAGCCGGGTTTGTGGGGTCAAGCCTTGATGGAGTTGGGGAGTACAATCTGTACGCCGAAGCCCCAGTGTGGGAAATGTCCGATAACAGAGAGTTGCAAAGCTTATGCGGAAGGGCTTTCTCTTGCGCGGGGCCTCAAGCTGGACACCATCGATATCGAGGATGGGATTGCATGTGTGCTTTGTGAACCCTTGGTGGAACACGCCGTCCAAGTAAGCACTAAGAAGAAACGCCAACCACAAACCTCCAAGTTTTTCGAGACATTCCGAGCAACTGTCGCGGGAGAACCTGACGTGATCGGCACAGCACTGACATCTGTGGAGTTGGATGCCATCGTTGCGCACGCCCAAAGATTTCCCTTGAAGAAGCCCAAGAAGCAGGTCAGAGAGGAGGAAACTCTTGTCTGCGCCATCCGCCGTGTTTCGGACGGGCAATATCTCCTCAGCCGCCGGCCGGATAAGGGACTGCTGGCTGGCCTCTGGGAATTCCCCAGCTACATCCTGCCAGCTTCCAATGACAGCACATCCAAGATGCGGAAGAAACAATCTTTAAAGTATGTGGCTAGCTTGTTAGGGTCAACAGCTCGATATAAAGGTGAGCTTGGCACTGTTCCGTGGCAATTCTCACACCTTCGGCTCGCCATGCATGTCCACTTGTTTGAGTTGGATGATGCGGATGCAAGTCTTCAGGTGACTTTGAAAACAACCCATCGGTGGGCCTTTAGCAACGACATCGACATTGAGTCCATGGGAACTGGTATGAAAAAGTGTTGGTCCTTGATCAAGGCGAGTGGGTGATATTGTGGCTATGTGAGGGACTACTGTTCGCATTGGTGCTGCGCCTTCGGACTAATGGCGGGTCCCACTGCCATATCTGCCTGGCAGCGCCACTGAAGAGATTAGCCAGGGGTCCGGCCACGGATATAAGCCCTCGATACCAACACCTCACCTCTCATCCGTCGTGATGCTCCATCATATTTCGAATTTTTCTACCACAAGTCCACAATCGAAATGGAGCAAAAGAGAGACCCCCGACGGCTCAAACTTGAACCGGCAAACACAATGCCCGGGCCCGATAAAGAGACGCCCAAAGACGACCCGTTGGCTAGCCAGGAGTCGAAAGGCAGCAAACCCGCAGAGACAAGTCCAGACACAGAGCCTGACGCAGGCACAAATGAGACTGTGGAGAGCGAGCAGTTCAAACACGTCGGTCTCGGACCATCACACGGAGCTCAAGTCGAGGAACGTCGACTAGAGCGAGAAGAGCTTGAAAAGAAGAGAGATGTCGTTGACCACGACAACACATACAAAGAAAATCCCATGTCGGATGAAAATCGCGAGCTGATCGACATATGGATGCAAACCGAGGATGAAGCACGGGCCGAAGAAGAGGACAACGTTATGACTCTCGACAACTACGAAGCCCAGTTCGAGGAAGATAGAAGGCTACACAATGAGTACAAGCATCACTTTTTCGACGAAGAGTGGCGGCTCTACTCCAAAGAGAATCTTCGAGGAAAAAAGGACGAAGATTGGTTCATCCACTCGCCGGCATTGCGGGAGACAAATGACCCGGAGTATCTGTGCGACATGTGCCGGCACATCGACTTTACCGTGCTATTTTCACACCGGGGCCTGAAGCCTCAGGGCAACAAAGATCCATCCACGGCTTGCATCGAGCTTTGGGGACTGTCTCGAGTACTCAATGAAAAGTCCACGTGCTCGTTCTGCAACCTCGTTAGGGAAGCCATTGAAGAACGATGCGCCGTCGAAGAACTTGAGAAAGCAAGGGAAACCAAGGCAGGGAAGATATCGATCGACATCCTCGACGAGGGGCCCGAATGTGCCCTGCAGTTGGAGATTGGGTTCAGCCACTTGGCGATAACCGTGGTTCTGCAAAGGCTGGCTTTGGGAGAGAATCCTCTTCCTCTTCAGGCGCTACCAGTACGTCAGGATACTGCAGATCTCAAGCGACTGTGCACATGGATCCGCACCTGTGAAGAAAGGCATCCCGAGGCCACGCGGTCTATTCACACATTCCCTCCCGAGATGAAGACGTTAAGGGTTATCGATGTGGAAGATGGGTGCCTGGCCACAGTGCCCACCCCATGTCGCTACGCTTGTCTTTCGTACGTGTGGGGGAAGAACGCTTCAAGCCACGTTCACCTGACAGCCGCGACAAAGGCAACATTGGAAAGTCCAGGAATCTTCAGCAACGGATGTATCGATATCAGCCAGACCTACCTGGATGCCATCAAAGTTACGAGAGACATTGGCCTCCGTTACCTCTGGGTAGATGCGCTTTGCATCGTGCAAGACGACGACGCAGAAAAGGCCACCATCATCTCACAGATGGGTGCAGTGTACGGCAACGCAGTCATCAACATCACCGCCGCGACCAACTTTAGCCCTACCGATGGACTTCCTGGTGTCGGGAACACCCCACGAACTCGGTGCCAGGTGGTTAAGAACATGCATGGGCTGTCTGTAGCCGCGGCATTCCAAGATTCGCGGCACCCGTATCCGGAGATTGAAGATGCTATTTGGAACTCTCGGGCTTGGACATTTCAGGAACGCCACCTATCTCAGCGGGCAGTCTACTTTACAAACTCCCAAATGCATTTTACCTGTGCACATGGGACAGCATACGAAGACACGGTCCCTCTGTCGACGTGCAACGGCAAGGCAACAGTGCCGATAGACCAACAGCGATTTCAAGATCTCATGTGGCCCATGATGTCTTATATCTGGTCCGACCCGACTCAAACCGAGTTCCCTAACAAGCGGTTCAAGCTAGGCGGCTTGGGCGCCGAATCTCAAACCATGATTGCCGTGCCAGAAGCGCCCACCCCGACGTACAGAGCGACTCCTGTTGGGGCCCACAGGGGCGGGACTCTTCCCATGGAAGGGGAGACGCTCTGGAAGACATATCGGGAGGCCGTCAACATGTACACCAAACGCAAGATGACGTGGCAAAGCGATGCCATCAACGCATTTCAGGGTGTCGCTGACCTCATCTCCCAGGGGGTAAACACCACCTTTTGGTATGGTATACCTGAGTTCGCCTTTGATCAGGCTCTGCTTTGGTATCCTCGGGAGCCTTTGGTTAGGCGGACCCATCCTGGGGCTAGCCCGTCCTGGAGTTGGGCTGGGTGGGAAGGGCACACCACCTATCGCGGCCGTGGCTGGCATAACGCTATTACCGTTGGCCCCTTCAATGCGATCCTTTGGCTTACACAGGACGACAGGCTTGCCACTATCAAGCAGTACCTGGTGGACCGTGGAGAAAGCGCAGAGCGGGTGGAGAGTTTTGTCGAACGAGCCACAGAGACGCCGAGCTTCCTTCACAACTGGGTGCATGGTTCCCTGTATCATCTCGATGGTTACAACGACGGTTGGAGAGATGAGCGAGATTCCTCGCGCAACGAGCATTATTTCTCTCATGCCGCCTATCCCGGCCTTCGCTTTACCTACCCCATCAACCTCCCAGGCCGGCCTCTGCTACCACGTCACACGCCTGATGGCACTCTCCACTTTACAGCACATACAGTTCCAGCCCGCTTCACAGATATGTCCACCAACACTCCCAAGCCGATGCCAATGGAAGACGAGTTCCTCCAACTTGGCCTGAACGACGCTGCCAAGTCCTCGCGAGGTTCACGCCGGCCATGGGAATACATCATTTACCACCAAGGCTACCGCGCCGGTTTCTTATCTCTCAACATTCCTACCTCGTCTGCGGTGTCAGAGCCAACCTCGTATACCTTGGTAGCCATGTCCCGAGATACTATACCACAAATCGCGCCCCCTGTGTGTGGATGGGATGCCTACTGGGCGTTGACGGCTCGAGAGATGCAAGCCACAACCTTCATGGATCAAGAATGGGGGAAGCCCCAAGACAAGAAGGAGTGGATGGTTTACATGGATGCCCCGCCGGAGGGCAAGATTGTGAAAGAGGATGGCGATCCGCACTGGGATCAGAGGCGATATGAAGATCCGGCGTTTATGGATGTGTACAATGTTTTGTTACTGGAGACAAAGGTTGATGACAATGGGGAGAGGTGGGAGGAGAGAATTGGGGTTGGAAAGGTGTTTACTGGGGCTTTCTGGATGGCGAGGCCCTGGGTTAAGCGGATAGCACTGCGGTAGAGGAGTGCATACGCCTCGTTTGCAGCTGGATGTCTGATCACGCTTCCTGAGGAGCAGGGTGGGCAATGAAGCGAGTCAAGTCAAGCCTGGGTGAAATTACGGCAACAAGGCCTCAGCTTGGCTGGAAGCCATGGCGATTTATCCCATGCCCCTGGCTTGCAAGCCTTCCGGGGTTTTATCGGCTCCGGTAAGTGGCACCGGGAGCCGAAGTGGGCGAGTCCCGGGTTCGGCCCGGGTTCGGCTGTTAATTATACCAACGAGTATATATATATCCCTAACCCTGGAAGGCTTGCAAGCCTTCAACTAGGCCAATGCACGGTTTTAGATTGGCTCAGGCAAAAATATAGCGGGTTGGACTTGGCTCAGATGCCCATCTTATAAGACGAATCAAGCCTGTCTTATTTCATTGCCCACCCTGCTGAGGAGTGCGACATGAGTTGGTGGAACCTGCCGAAGGCTGTTCGGAGATCCCCGCTCCAGCACACAGCGAGTGAGGGGTTGGAGATAAGGTTGGAGACAGCCACCAACATCAAGATAACAGATTCATCCATCATCATTTACCATCGCGTGCTGCCTCTGTCATAGAACTTGATCATAACCCTTGAGCCTCAGCAAATTTTCGGGGTTGCGTACATTCGTTGCCAGCATGACGTCTCCTCCAAAATACCTTCATCTTGCCTCACCCCTGGGGCCAATATCACGACCACTACTGCCCCATCCTCCTCGTGATGCCCTGCCTTCCGAGATCCCCATCATCGACCTGACTCCCCTTTTCTCCGATGACATCTCTTCACTCCAGCACCTCGCCTCATTAATCCGTCAAACAGCCACCACCTCAGGCTTCATGTACATCTCCAACCACGGCATTCCCCTATCGCTGTTCCAGACCGCCCAGGACGCCTCTCTAGATTGGTTTCGCTCTCCCCTCGCAGACAAAGAACCCGCAAATACGAATAACTCGATCAAAAACAAGGGCGTAGTCGGTTACCGCCCCCGTCAAACCCAACACATCAACCCCTGGGAAAGCGTAGACGTCAGGGAGTCTTTCTCCTGGCGTTACGACCCCGCCTATGACCCCTTGCACTCCCCTTCCAGCCTCGAAAGCATTCCGCCCCACGTCAAGAAATACGTTGAGCATGACACCGACGGCTTCCCCTGGTCTCTCACGCCCAAAGAATTCTCCCAACCAGTGATCCGACTTTACCAGGCCGTCTTGGCCCTCGGGCGGCAGTTGGTCCGGGTCTTCGCCCTCGCTCTGGGGTTGGGTGAACACGACCTAGACGAGAAGTTCACCTGGCCTGATGCCGGAGTGGCGGTGAATTACTACCCTCCTATTACACCACGTTCCCCACAACAGCAACCGCATTCCGAGCCACAACAGCCCAAAGTCGGTATTGGCAGCCACACCGACTTCCAGCTGTTCACCCTCCTCTACCAGGACGATGTCGGTGGGCTGCAAGTATTGAGCCCGGAAGGACAGTGGTTGAACGCCAGGCCGGTGGAGGGGACGTTGGTGGTTAATTTCGGGGATTACATGCAGCGGATCACCAACGGGAAGTGGGTGAGCACGGTGCACAGGGTGGTGAATAACTCGGGGAAGGAGAGGTTGAGCATAGCGTTCTTTTGGGGATTTGGGCTTCATGAGAGTTGCGGGGTACTGGATAGCGTGCTGGAGGAGGGGGAGGAGAAGAAGTATGAGGAGATTGGGTGTTGGGAGTGGGTACAGAGGAGGATTGAGATGATGAGAGATGTGAAGAAGGGGATGGGTGAGACTACGGTGTAGTTGTGACTGGGATCGTTGCAGCTGTTTTTGAAGCGTTGCAGGTAAAACTTGACGAGGCGGCGAAATGCTGGAACCGGTGGAGTGGAAAGGTGAAGCCCGTCGACTGTTGACATTGGAGCTCTCTTGACTAGGTATTCAATCGCGGCTACCCCTTATCCAGTCATACCTGAGTGCACTCCGAGCTTTGCCCAGTTCCCGTCAGCGCACTCCCAATGAAAACCACCTCGACAGCGGCAAATCTAGTTCCTGTCAGTCTTTTTTTTTTGTATCTCAAGGATCTGGACAGCATACGTAGCGGTGGCAGCGAAGATCTCAACCCTCTTGGCATCACTAAACAGAGCAATAGCCAACGCAAACACCGCCGTGAATACGGCCGTTACACCTATTCGTACATCGGTATTATCAAGCCGGTGCAACACGAGAATCGTCAATACAGGCAACGTCGACGCCAGTACCGTGGTAATGAGACTGCTCGCTTTGCTGATTCGAGACGAGCTGTACGAAACATGTCCCCTTTCTGCATCTACAACATTTCCAGTGCCGATGCGGTGGCCCAGGAGATGATGATATGCTCTGAGCAATTTCTCAGTGACGAAGGTCGTAAAGGGGTCGGTCTCTTTTGCCGGCGCGCTCAGGCAGAAATATGACGAGGGCTGTGTGTCTGTCCAGGTGAATGCTTCGTTATCTTGGAGGAACGAGTTGCCGCCTTTGAAGTCGCGGAGCCAGCCCTTAAGGGCGATAGCTGAGAGGGCTTTGGATGGGGGATGGTGTTGATTTGGTATACTGTAGGGTCGTGGTTAGTAAGAACATTCGTGAGGCCTCTTGTTGAGACATTCGATTACCTTGAAGTATGAAGTCGTCTAACGGCATACGAAGGTCAGCATCACTTGGGGGGCGCCGCAATAATATTAGGAGAGGACATACTGTATTCTTTCAACTTTTCTCTCTCGTCCCTAAGTTTTTGATACTGCAAGGTATTCCTATCCCGCGCGAGCTTTTGGTTCTGAGAAAGGCATATTGCCGGATCATCTTGATGATCAAGCATACACTGATCACGATAATCTTGCTCCAGCTCTGTGACCTCGGCTTGCAGTGATAAAAGCGCCAAGACACTAGCCTGATCGAACCTTTTCAGAATAGCTACCTTATTGTCGCTCCCTCTTATGAAGGCCGTTAGCCTAGGGTATAGGGTTAGTAACTAGTTAAGTTAAGTTAAGTAAGTAAGTTAAATCGGGCTAAAATATCGCCAAGTTAAATTAAGTTTTCTTATTAATTTAATTTACCGACTTATAAATAATAACTTTATATATTAACTTATATATTTTAATAATAACTAACCTTTAATATTATAAATTAAACTTAAAGTTTATAAATTTGTTAACGTGTGGCACATAATAGGTGCCGGGTAAGACCCAGGTGTTGAGGTGCCGGGTCTAGCGTAACCTAAGACCTACCAAAGGGCTCGGCTCCCAAGGATTTGTCAGCTATCGAAGGGAATCGAAGCCCGTAGAACTAAGCTATACCC
>MU863930.1:119975-234586 GCA_033296885.1 Triangularia verruculosa | reverse complement strand
CCATTACCTATCTGGGGGTGGTTAGTTTGTTTTTATTTTAATCAATTTTCCCCCTTATATTTTTGTATATTTGGTTTTATCTAACCCCCCCCCCCCCCCCCCGGGGCCCCCCCCCCCCCCCCCCCCCCCCCCCTTGATGAATGGACACAGTATATACAGCATCCAGGGGGGTGGCCGAATCTCTCAAGAAGATCCCTCTCCTTCTCGGTTTTCGCAATATCGTCTATTTGATAAACCACTTTATCTATTATATTGTCCCTATCATAAACGCCTAACCTGGCAGCCCGCCATAAGTACCGAGGAATATATTGTGTGGAAAAAGAAGCATCTAGGTCCCCAGTGTCACACTTGGGCATTCATCGCACTCTTGAACCCAAGATAACATAAAATGGATGTGACCCCAAAGCCACAACCTACCATCCAAACCCACAGTGATATCGATAGGTAACCAAAAACATCATCTCTGTAGATCACCATCGTGTTCACTTCTGTACATGTACAACGTCGGAGGAACAGACAAAAGTTCAATAGAACCTCTCTTCAGCCCCGGGCAGCAGCAGCAGCCATGTGAAAAAGCAATGAGGAGGGTCATTGAATGAAAGATGGTGGTCTAGACGGTGATAGGGAAGCAAAATGAGAAGCGATTAACCCCACGGCCCTGCCGTGCAGCTAACAAACAACATCACCACCAAAACTGGCTGATCAGAAGGAGATCCGCGGGATCCACGACACGGCCAACCCCATGGAAGTGCATGGACCCCTGTTATGTCTCGGCTGTCGCTGCCCTGTTCCGCCCCGGCATGCGAGCGCCGATCTGCCGCCCGCCGCTGACTTGCCCTTGAAAAAATCCGGTTGCTGTTGTGCTCACTGGTCTGTGCTTTTTGATGGATTTGATGTGTGTGTGTGTGTGACTCGATGGCACTCTGAAGGTTTCGTCATGATACGTCCCAACCAAGCGTGGCACATAAAGAACCTATACTGTTCCCAAGAAAAACTCCCAATATATCAGCTCGCGAGAAACGAACTTTCGTGTCATATGCTGACCCCCAACCAAGCTCGTATTGGCAACCGAGGGCCAGCGGAGAGAAATCCGTCCTTGTGATTAGCGCGGGGGTGGAATAAACAGGGTTTGGGCTCAGGAGGCTTGCAGCTGTGGCGTCCTTGCTCTCGAGGCATCGCTATCACGCCAGAAATACGGTGAGTTGAACAGCTTCGAAAGAGCACCCTTCCTCCGTACCTACAGCATGCACATACACGTGTGTTATGCAACCTTCTGCATAGAAGGACTGGCTGTCCATGCATCATAGATCTCAGAAGCGCCGTCTTTGAGCAACGCAAACAAATCCATCCACAGCTGCTATGCAGTTCCGTGCCCAATAGATTTGATGCTGGTGCCAGGTATAAGATCTGTGTTAAGTTATGTCGGCCATCGGCTCGTCACGTTACTGGATGAGCAAGGCGTTGGGCTGAGGGAGTCGATCATCAACACTGCTGACGAGGAAAGCAGTGTAACTTGGGATGATAACAAACAGTCATCCTGTCAGAATCACCTCAACAATGGTGTCGATGGTGAAAGACACAGGCTTCAGAAGTCGAGGTACGGATGGGATTTTTGGACCCTGCTCACTAGATTCACAGCACCCGTGGGGAACCCCCGTTGCTACAGGGGACCTCTCCCCCAAGCCAAGCCGTTTTCGACGTTGGCAGCAGATTATCGAACGATCATTGCTTTTATTTTTCACGCTAGGCAGCGGGTCAAGAACCTGGAAAATTCAGCCACAATTCTCAAGTCACAACTGGGCAGCGACAGGGGAGTGGCACTGGCGCTGGCCAGTGATCCTTCAGGTGTCCCCAGCCACCGAGCGAGCAGGAAAGAAAGAAAAATTAACCAAAAGGGGAAACAATCAACGTTGGCAAAAGTGGAGAAAATGATCGCTATTCCCAGATTGAGACATTTCTCGCAACGGTCAGAAAACGGCCGCTGATCTGGTCCAATAGGCGTTGAGACTAGTCCAAACGGGTAGAACCCTTGAGGCTTAACCATCAACGTCCAAGACAACCATTCAACGTCGCCCGTAAAGACAGTATGCTCTGCGCAACGTTTTATTCACCGTGAGCTGTTGAAAAGCACTTAGCTGTGAGTGGCCGCAAAATAAGTCTACAGAGAATGATACCTCTGTTCTCCGAGCCGGCAACTTGTGCTCACCCCTGACCACATTGAGACTCCCGAAGGTAACAGTGATCATAGGGGGGCCCATGAAAGACCGCCCAAGTGCCGGTGCGACTCCCGTTTTGGGGAGAGAGGGCTGCGTTGCGTTGCATCGGGCTGGTTGACAATAAAAGACTGGGTTTTTTCTTCGGATGAAGATTGGCAACAACTGCGTGCCAGGTGTGCAACTTCTTCCGACGTCGGGGGGTGGTGCGTGAGCAGCTGTTGGGTTGGCTTGCGGCCACATGCCCAGAAGACCATTTCGATGTCTGATGGCGCAGATGCACTGTTGACCTTGCGAGCCGGAAGAGAACTGCTGGACTAACACCAGTGGACGGACGCCATCAAGATCATGGCATGACGGTGGAACCTCCCTGGTGGATGGCACCGCTGTTCAAGAAGTTGACTGCCGCCTGAGCCAGGCCGAACTCCGCCTCTGTATCTAGACGGAGTATTCTGCACGGATTATGGTGACACGAGGAAAGAAGACCCGTTCCGGAGCTTAACGATCGTCCGCCGTCACCTTTGGGATGGTTGTCGAGGCGGAAATTACCAGGAAGCTGGAGACAGTCCAGAAGCTCTCTGTGCTCACCATTCTGTCGCTTGGTCCTGGAGCCTATTTGCGCCGCTTCCTGTCAGCAAGGGCCAACGACCATTGCTCAACTCCCATGATGACAAGTCTGTTCCAGATCGTCCCCTAGCGAGCTCTACCAAGCGCTTGAGCGCGCTAGAGGTGTGCCAAACGAGTCGTGGGAGCATGCAGATGTGCGTCGGCGGGTCTTGATGTATTCGATCGCAGGGATCGGTATGGAAAGTCTAGGAGCTCGTGACGCTGGGGAGCCAGTGAGGAAGTTGATATGCAGGTGACAGATATCCGACAACAAGCTGACCTGTCGAACTACCACTCCAACTATCTGGTGGTGAGAACAAAGGGGAGGGTGTGACTGCCCCGGCGTAACTTGACGAGGCCATCTCAATGGATCTACTTTCTCACATTGATGGACTTTCGCGGAGTACCGTCACGATCCTGGCTATGTGGAAGGGTCATCATAAAGCCCTTCTGCGCTCGACAAACCTGCCGAAGCACTCAAAGTGCGTCGTGAAAGCGCTAGGAGTCGTGCGCGCTTCTAGCGATGAACCAACGGTTAGAACGGCTGGCAGCTGGGGGTCTCGTTACTGAGCTTCCTATTTGGGATGTGAACATGACCGAAGCTCGGTTCTGTGGCGTTGATAAAAGACTCCCAACGTCACAGTATCGAAGGCCCAGAGATCGCAATAACCATAATAATATATGGCTGGGTCAGCAGCCACTGCTGGCCCAGAGCACGATCCCGCCAGCCGCCACACTAACGGCCTCGCTTCCCTACCGTCCAGCCGTAGTACGTCGGTGACCCGAAAAAGCATTGCCAAGGTGCGAATTATCCCTAAAGACCGGATACTATGAGCGACGTCCCGTCTTCGAGTGGCTCAGGGGGCGTGAAGGCGAGGCCACCATGGAAACTTGCTACGAAATCTCCGGGCTAGAGTTTCCCCGAGCAACGGTTCCAATGCCCCAATGATGTTGAACATTTCGAAGGAACTACTGCCGACGTGGATGTTCTTTGGAAGCGAGGTCCTGCCGAAAAGTTCGTAATAACCTCATCTCCCGGCTCGTTGTCGAAACTGCTCTTGGACTGATCTGCGTCACAGTAAGTGACTCTGTCTGCTAAGGTCGGTACCCGGTACTGCGTTCGGTTGTGATCATGGGCGAGGCTCTTTTTTGATTCTGCTCCTGGTTTGGAGCCTGGCATGCCACCTGCTTGTGATATCGTCTAAGCTCTTGTCGTGTCGAATATAGGAGGGGTTACTGCGGCAAAGTTGTGATAATTTGCAACTCGCATTCGGCTATGGCAGTACAGGACGGGACGCCACAAAGTGTGAAGCGCATGAATGACACCCACGAACGCCCTGACGGAGGCTGATAGGCTACGTACTCCGTGTCCACGTCTCGAGAATTTTGAAATGACCACCTCACAACCTCGCGTTGGGGGTGATTAGTTGCCAGTGGTTTGGTACTGGGAGATCGATAATAACACCCTGGGCAGATGCAGGGCTGCCAGTCACGCGCCAAACCAGATTGGGTAGCAATCCGGGCTGAAGGGATTGTGAAGCTTGCGGGAGGAGCAGTCGAACGTTGCACTTGCTGATTTCCCCGTGTTGTTGTCCAGCTCCCATCAAGTTCAAGTCAGCATGGGTACCATGCTGATCGACATGGGAAGCCGAGGATCATAGTGTAGTGACAGCCTCCAACAAACTTTGAGCAGTCATCTGCACGCTGGGCGAGCTTCTTGTGACAGCTGCATCAGTGACTGGTAGAAGCACATCTGTGTATTGGTTCAATCGACATTCGTGGCGGTGCAACCTCCATTCCAGGTTGCAACAGTGCTGCATCGTCGCTGTACGTCTCAAAGTGAAAGCACCAGAGACATCTGGGGAATGTGAGATAGTGGTGATTTCGTAAGGACAAATGCCTGGTGTCAACAGAGCTTCGTCATTTAGTATCTGACAGATGACGCATGGCTATGATAGGTCGACTTGCACGCCCTGGACGCCAAGGTATGCTCTTTCCTGGTCCGGATTTCTGGGCTGAGAACCCGCGATAATTATGTGCCCATCAAGAAAGAAGCCTGAACAAAGCATGACAAACCACAAGTTGCGTGCCGGGCATGCCTGGATCAATCGTAGTTGCAATAGCCATGGCTAGGTTTTTGGTCCACGAAGGTGACCACTGCAGTAGACGTCTTAGTATACTTAGACCGAGCACAGAACTGGTGCTGCGTGACACAGAGCGAAGCGATGTCATCCTGAATCTGAAAAAGGCAGGCGGAGATGGTGACTGCGGCGTAGGAGGGGCCATCGTCTGATATCTGGCGTCTCCTATGGAATCCCAAGGCTTCGCAACCAACATGCGGTGAGATGACGGGGCAACCGGCAAAGGCCCAGTATTGAATCAGAGGCAGGCACCACGAAGAGAGCTGCCGGAGAAGAGAAACGAAACAACGGTAGAACTGGCATGCTCCAGACGGCTACGTTGCATCGCCCCGAACGGCGGACAATCAAGCCAGCGATCGAGCTCTCCTCATGATGACGGGATGGTGGTGTAGTGTCCGAAAGAGGAAGCTGGTTAAGGGCCATGACGATGGCATGCGAGGGCAGCGTGGCATATTCCCCGAGCCCAGAAACGTCGAAAACGCTCGTCGATCATCGACCATGCCTAAAGAAGCACCAAAGCCTTTGAGCTGCTAAGCGAGGGGCACTAAGACGAACGCCACGTCGATCTGCCCGCAAGTCGGATAATATCCGCCTGGGAACCGGTATTGCTCGCAGGGGGAGCAAAGGCTCGCGTGCGACGTTGGACGGTCCATCTGGCTGGAGCTGGAACAGCGTGAGCACAAGCCAGGGAACGCTGGATGTAACCCTGCTGGGGAAGAAGTGCTGGAGAGCCTGGCATAATAGCAGCCATCATATAGGTGGGCAATCAAAGAGCGCCCGAAGTACCACCGCTTCTTACCACACAACAGCAGCAAACTACAGCCCATTACCACAAAAAAGAGCGCGACAGGCGGTAGGATCGTGTCGATACTGCAGCGGCTGGGACGCGATTCCCACGACACCACAGCGATGTCACAAGGCGCTGCACACTGGGAGCCTGGCAATATGGGCTTGGTTTCCCTTTACGGCTGTCCATGATCGAATCCGTTAAGATGGCCTCCATCGAGTGCCGCCTACTACTCTGATTCTAGGTTGACGTGGGATGGCTGTCGTAGAAAAGTCTGGGACGCTAATATCAGACATCAATAAAGTAATGAGGACAGACGACAACTTGACCAACCGAGTCGCTGGCAAGACCAGACCGCTCCCACCCATTCATCCGTGCACAGGTTAAAATCGAATCTCGGCGCGGGGGACGGAGTGAAGTGAAGGCCGAGGATTAAGAATGACAGCTGAGTGAGCATGGGGGTTAAGGTTCCGTGCCGCAAGTTGTAGCAGAGTTGGCCGGTGAAGTGGCCTGGAACTCGGCTGTCCAAGTGTGGAGGTTTAGCGGGCGTTGGGTGAATTTAGCGGCCGTTTGTGGGGCCTGTCTGGTCGGGGTTGTCGGCCGGTCGGGGCGGGTACCGGCTCCGCACCGCCCCACGCCACCACCGACCGTGATCCCGGCGGCGAAGCTCTCGGAGAGAGGGTAGAAGTTCAGATGCAAAGATGTCAAAAGGCGGAGAGACGGCGGGAGTGATGTCAGGTTTACCTTAATCCATGTCCGCTCTTGCCCGGTGCCGCAGTGTCGGGCTCAAATTCATCCAAATATCGCTCACGAGCATTGCAATTGGAAAGGACCACCTGGACCCGACCGGAAACTGAACTGTGGCTGAAAAATTAAGGTTCAGGCTCCCGCCAAATGTGGGGAATGTATGTACGAACCACCGTGACACATCATGTTCATTGTCTCGGAAGGAACGACATCAACCCAGGCCTGTCTGCGGTAAGTGTGTTTGTAAGGTAGTACAGGCAAGTGTTGCCCTGGTGTGCACACAAATTCAGACCGAAAGGCATATCGAAGAGTGCACTTGCTGAGGAGAGCCCCTGGACCCAGGTCTGTTTTGAAGCTTCCGGAAAGCCATGTGTCCGGTGCCTTGCCAAGGCTCCTGTCCGAAACACGGATTCTCATCGAGTACTACCTACTCAGCAACCTCGCGACAGCACTTGACCTCTTTCAATGATACCCAGATCGAAACAATCGAGGAACCATAGCGCCATGCTGCCACGAGGCTCATGTTCGTGGGTGGCTGCAGCTGTCGAGGGGCGTTGTTCGAGTGTCATCCCAAGTTTTGAAAGCTAACATCGACAGGCTCAAAGCCCAAGCGCCCACAGAAGGGCTCGTGGGTTCAAGGTCGGCGACAGACACCAGCGCTACCCTCGGAAACTTCATCCCGTTGTCATGCCTTTGGTCGTCCTGCAGGAAAGCCTCAGGTGTGGCACGAAAGACCCATTCTGGCCAGCCCCATACCCCAAAGCGTAAACCAAGCGTCCCAAGAGATGCTCCGAGCACTCAAGTACCGGATTTTTCATCAGAAGGCGGAAAATCCGTCTGTCATCGGCCCCTGTTGCATACCAGACCCGACACGGCCAGTGACTGACAGGAGACAGGTCGAGCAGGAGCCCAGACGACAGGGCTCGCTTCCATTGGCGATCAAGGGCCCCCGGCCTCCGATGTGAATCTCGGCCTGATGCCAGAATCTATCGCTATTACCGACTGCAGAGGATCTCTCGAGATTAGCCTTTGTTTCTTGAAATCCCCCGATATCTCTTCAGCAAACAAGCTCCAAGCTTCCAACTGGGGTGTCTATACCAGGGCCACTCCCTGCCCGTCTGCCCTTTCACAGCCCAATATCAGACTGTCTCTATAGGGGGACTGGTATCAACCAAGAGCTGACTAAAACCAACTACTGCAGGACTTTCTGCGGCTCACATACGGGACGTAGTAGCCAACGAGCTGATAGCCGGACAGGTTCACCAAGCGATGGCAACAGTAGTATCCAAAGACAATACGCGAAACAAAAAGCTCTGGTTCTCGACACCCCCCCTCCCCCAAAGATCTGCTCTGCTGTGCCTGTAGGGCCACAGATCATGGCTGCCGAGATGTCCAAAACGTTCGGTTCTTGGGAATGCCCCTGCATGACCACCAGCCATTCCGTTCCGGACTTGAGTCTGGACCTGTCTGCAAAAGCCGTGTGCCCATCTTGATAACAAGATGCGGTCTGGTAATGCTGTTCTGCAACACGGTACCAGTGAGCACATTATGTGCCGCGAGCCTCGATATGAGAGATCAAAGCTCTGGAGGTAAGGGCAGCGAGGTTATTCACTGATTTTCCTTGTTGCACATTTGGAACAGCAGGTGAAGCAACAGAGGTTCAGTCAGTGAGTGCCAGATCGCTCACACAAGATATGAGGATCCGCAACGGCTCTTGGAAAGGTTCTGGAACGCGGGTGACAAGCATCACGATGTGCACACCGATCAAGCGAATGACAACAGAGTGGTGTTTCGAGAGGGCTGCTGACATGGCGGTAACGACGAACGGCATAAGATCACCTCAAGAATCCGGTCGCAGTGCAAGCTTTAGGCACAAGATTCCGGAGTCGTTGCTCGTCTCAAGTTTCGCGCGTCCGGGCTCAGGGGCCCGTCTCCAAAACGTCCAAGCGTCCGTGACAGGCCAGGGTGCTCGGTACGTACCTACAGTTCTTGAGCATCATCAACAGCCAAGCCTTGGGGCCGGCTGCAGCTCCTGTTTAGGATAGTGCGCCGCGGGCTCTGCAGGAAGCACGAGCCCAGCAAAATGGGGGTGGGAAGTGGGAGGAATGAAGAAGACGCTGTCCCCTTTGGGTTAGCCCAAGGAGGCAATTCACGCCACAGAAACGTGTGCACCGCTTGCCGCTCTTTGGGCTGCCATCCCACCCTCCTCAAAGGATTTGTCGGGTCGCTACGAGGTATTCAGGTTGTCAGCAAAGGGCGAGATCCGGAATAAGTACACATATCACCCATGACGGGCAAACTTTGGAGTGCATAGCAAAGCACTGGTTTCGCCAGTCGTATGGCCAGTCTTTATGCATGAGCCTCAGACGTTTGGACTCGGCAGATCAATGGCAATCATATCAGTGAGGCCCCTCCAGGGACCTTCCGACCCGTTGCTTGTGTAGCCCCCGGCTGGCAGTTTGGTACTGTAGAAAAAAGACATGGACTAAGAGCCAACCTTGGGTAACAACGGCACATACACGATGGGAAACATGTCGGTACCTACGGGACCTGGGCATGCCAACAGATAGGTCCTCGAAAGCAAGAAAGGGGGAGAGTAGGTCTTGACGAAATGAGCAGAGTCGGCCGACCATGATCACTATGTACAGTAAAGAAGATCGTCCCTTTTTGCAGGCAGATGACGACGATAGGCTCTATGTATGTACATATAGCAGGAGGCGTTATGACTATGGAATTGGACAACGGATGGGTGCACGGGTGACATACTCTTCAGGGTATCGAGCAGTTCGAGTCTGAGGTACGTACCGGACTGGGGGTCCTGGCGACAACGGGGGGAGACCCCTCTGATCACCATCGGCCCCATGGCCCTGATCCCTGGCCTGGCACAGCACCCCAGGGCCGACCCACACACTTTGTGACAACACTCACTGGCCACCTTGGTCCGGGGATCAACTTGTGGATGCTTGTGGATTTGCGCTTGATCATTCATACAGTCTCCATGGATGTACCGCCGGGAGATCTGACGGTACAAAACTCCCTCCCCTCCCCATCCCGACGTCAACAAGCTTCTGCTGTGATGCACATACTTAAACCGGCCCAACCCCCTCTCACACTCCCGGATTGCCGACTGACTTGGAAATCCTGATCTTGATATCATACCATCCCACACTTGTCGTCGACACACAGTATACCCACCGCATAATATATCCAGCTGGCACTCGATACTCGACGTCCTCGACCACTTCACAACCTCACCACTGAAGACCAGTTGACCAAAGCTTCGAAGCTTCAAGTTGCGACGACAAGAGCGTTCCTTCCCCCACCACCAAGGGTTCAATTTCTCTCACACATACACATCGGAAACAAAATGGCAGGCACAATGGTCACCACCCAGTACGCTGCACCTCAACAGAGCATCCACTATGGATACATTCCTCCACCATCACCACCAATGGATGACAGCTCGAGATGCTCGTTGCCCTCCATCTCCAATCTTCTGGGACTTGCAGACCAAGGATCTCCCACTGCCGAGACACACGCTCAGGCGCAACAGCAGCAACTCCAACAACAGCAGCAGCAACAACAACAGCAACAATGTATGGACTTTAGCAGCATGACCACATGGAACCCGGTGCTAACAAAATCCCCAGCCCAATCGTCGTCTTCCAAGTCCGAACACAGGCCCAGCTCCTCCCACTATGGCAACCCGGCGTTGAGGTCGGTTCTCCCACCGAGCCCTCCCATGTCATCAGGAGAGTCGTTTGAAGGATACAACTCGCCGCCTACCAGGTCGGCCAGCCACGTCTCGAATAGCTCCAACTACTACTACGAGACCACTCCACCGTTGGGCCAGATGGATGCTGCCGTTCAGCCGATGGCTGCTGCTGCCCCCAGAGTCTCGGTGCAGCCTTCAGCATACCAGCCACACTTTGCTGCCCCATCCTACATCAGCCAGCCCGCGATTCCTGCCTACTATCCCGCCGCCGCTCCTCCTCCCCCTATGTCGGGGCTTTACTTCCAGCGGCCTCTTCCTCAGGTGTGTTCCCTTCCATGTGCTTTTCCCATTCGATACATCCAAGCTAACCAGATGCACAGGCTTTCCCACCCCCACTGTCCATGACACTTGCACCTGCCGGCGCGAACCCATGGCAACATCATCACTACATTGCTCCGTCTTCGGCCGCCTCCTTCCCCCAGAGCCAAGACCGCTACATCTGCCCAACCTGCAACAAGGCCTTCTCCCGTCCAAGCTCGCTCCGCATCCATAGCCACTCCCACACTGGAGAGAAACCTTTCAAGTGCCCGGTCGCCGGCTGTGGCAAGGCTTTCAGTGTTCGAAGCAATATGAAACGTCACGAGCGCGGTTGCCACAACTATGATAGCAGCAGCAGCAGCAGCAGCAGCACTGGCAGCACCACTAGCCGGTCTTGAAGGCAACGTGCGAGCTTGGACAGCGGGTCTCTCCAGTGCTGGTTTACCTTAATATCACCAACATAAAATCAACCTCCTTTCGACCAACGGAACCAGCAATAAAAAACAAAAAACAATCCCAAACCCTGGAGGTACAGGATACATTATACCATACGATACCCACCATGGCAAATTACTGGTACTTTTTAGTTTCTAATTTTTTCTGGCTGGGTCAGCCGAGAGTTTCTTGAAAGACGAGGGCATGATTCGCATCATCAGCTGCACGACTGGGCGCAATGGGTTCAAACAGGGGCTGGGCTGGGCTGGGTTGGCGCAACAAGAGAAGACATTTTTGGGGGGGTTCGAAAGGAATTTTTCTTTTTTACTTTCTCCACTGCTTCTGGCGCAAGGAACAGGGCCTGGAGAAAACAAAACCTAGGCGGGTGTGACTTCTTCAGAGGGGGGACAAACACTATACTGGGATGCCCCGTGGCGGCAAAGGCGGCGAAACTGTGTTCAAGGGGGGCTGGTTTATCGGGGTCTCGAGCATTTACATGGGGCGTTCTTTTTTTTTCCTTCTCTCTTCTGTTGTCACTCATTTTCTTACGTGGGCATGATGTATCCGACGATTGAAATATTTGACCCCCCCCCTATTTGTGTGTCCAATGGAAGGGGGTATGCAAAATAATTATGTGTATATAGAACGTCTGGGAATATGCGCCCTCTAGGGCGGGGAGGCAGAGACAAAACTACGAGTTGGTAGTATGGGATGCGAGAGCGAAAGTATTAAACAAAATACTTAAAAATCGGAAAAATTGACAAAGACCGTTGTGTTTACAAAAAAAGTGCTTCTTTTTTTTTTTTTTGTCTTGTTACATTGTGGTATCTTGGTTTTCTGGGAGGTTGTGGCGAAAATGATGATGTTTCGCAAATGTTTATCCTTTTTTCGAGTCGGGTATTACAAGCCAGGCAGTCTGACGAAGAGGGTATATTTCTCAAACGAGACATGACACTTTTTTCAACTTTTTGTGTTCCAATGTTCAATTCACTGCTTTTCCTCTCCCCTGGCCGCCCCTTGATGAGGATGTGTCGAATGTTCTCAACAAGGCTGATGATCAGCGAAACTCTTTTGCTTGAAACAGAAAAAAAAAATTAAGCGTAAGCGATGTCACTCATTTCTGTCACTTTTCTTTTTTTGCTTTTTTTGCTTTCTTCGCGTGAGAAAGCTACATATGGCTTTCGCGCGTGTTTCATTGATGATGACGATCCTCCGCAAGTCCAACGGTTAGCGTTTTTGTTGTTGGGAAGGGGGGGGGGGGTAGTGTAGTGGTGGTTCACACAAAAACAAGTGCCGGACGGACGTCATTGTAAACAAATCGGCCTTTTTCGGCAAGGTGTAGTAATTAGGTGTAGTTGGCCATGACTCGAATGATGTGTACATACTCGGTGTTTGTGTTTTCAGCAATGTAGATTTTGTTATTATTATTACAAACTGATTACCCCTGTGTAGTAGTGTACATGTCTCGTATATTTGCCTCATTGTTTTTTCTTTCTTTCTTTGTTTTGCATTTTTCTGTTCCCCGCACTCCCACCGAGCTGCTTTCTTTCTCTTTCTCTCTCTCTCTCTCTTGTCAAAAAGGTAAGGGTCCTACCCCGTACGTCTGTACATGAGACGAGGTACCTGACCTGAACCTGGCAATTTGGATTGTGGAAGTGGGGAGGGAAGGAGGGGCAGGGCACTTTCGGACGGACGAAATGTGGACCCCACTTGCACAAAAAGGATCTACATGGGGGTTGCATTTTTGGAAAGCAAAGTTGGTTTGTTTCGGCCGGCACTGGCGGGCAAAAATTCATCATCATCAGAATAACAACGACCCACCCTGGGGGAAGAAAAAAAAAAAAAGGTAAATAGTGTTCAGTTTTGTTGGTTTTGTGGGTTGCGGGTTAGCCAGCCGGCCCGGGGTTTGCCTTGCAGACTTGCAATTGGAACACGGAGATAAACCACTGAATAGGGAATGGTGGCAAGGCAATGGGGATCTTCGGTTTAGCGACGGACAGCGAATCTTGCAGTTGGCAGGTGGTGGTGTTGCATGATGGCTCTATGTGGAAATGTCGTTTTTATGCAAAACAACAACATTTGGTTAGCGGGGGTGTGTGTGCATTATGCACGGGACGATGTCACTCGGAGGGACTTGACTAGGTATGTTACGACTGCATGAGAGCTTTGCCAGCCATATACATAGATCCTGTTCATGCCGTTTTCGCTGCCAATATAGGCAAGAAAAAAGCAAAGACTGGTCTGTCCCAACCCCAAGGAAACGGGAAGAAAAAAAAGTACCTAAGCTTGCAAGCTTGAGTGAGCGTGTGAGCAAGTGACGACAGCAAGCAGCCTTGCAGCAACTGGTGAAGTTGGAAAGTTACCCGAGTGCGAAAGATCTGCAATTGCCAATGTTCCTTTCTCCAGCGTCCGTGTGTGAAGGTGATTCGTTTGGGAGCTAGAACTTCATGTGGGGAATTGTTCCTTCGTCCAAGGTTCTTCGTCTTCCAGGGGCCAGGGAAAGATGCAAGGGAGCCTGGGGTGATCGTTGTCGTTGGATTTTGTTCTAGCGTGCTTCTGGATGCAGTCGGTCTTGTGGGTGGAGGACACACGCGATGGACGAGTCAGAGACATCTATCACATTTTCGACAAAAAGAAGTGAAGAGGGCGTTGCCGATCACCACGTTTACTGCACGCCTGCCAAGATTGAAAAGAACTTTCGAATATGGTATTCTCTTGCGAGAGAGGTGCAAGACCGATGATGATCAGCAAGACTCCCGGATGTGAGCGTGTGGCACGGTTGGTGGTCCGTGGGCGCCTGGCTTCATTTTCCCAGGAGAGTGGGTGTGAGGGTGTGTCTAGGTAATGTGAGACGTTTGGCGAATCAGAGGTTGTGGAGGCGTACAGAATGGGAAAGTAGCTCGTCTGTGTGTGGGTTATGTGATTGAAGGGGGCCTTTGATCATGAAGATCGCTCGGGGACGTCAAGATTGACAGATCGAGGATCACGGCCTTGGGTATATTGGCTAGGCGCTAGGGAGAAAACGTCAAGATGTCGCTACTGAAGTGTTTCTGTTGGTGGAAGGCCTTACGAAAGGTGGGGAGAGCATGAATTATGTATGCAAATACCCGCTGCCAGTATTCGGCCTTGGAAAAGATGCTACTGTAAAGTGAGACATGATTATCCAGCGCCACGGTGCAGGAAACCCTCTTGCCCTCTGCTGGCAAGTTCCATGCGCAAGTGTGCTGCGGTGATGACTGTGCCATGTGCCACACGGCCATGCATTGCAGGACGGGAGAACACAGGAAAAAAGCAAATGGCAGCTGTCGTGTGAGTGTTCCGCAAGGTCCTTTATTGTTTCAACCAACGATCGACACCGACACCATTTTTAGTAGGCTGCGATATCACTTTTCTTGAGAGCATTATCTTGGAAGTAGTCCAAGGCTTCAGTCTGGCTTTCCTGAATGTCTTCTGGCCATGATGCAACATCTTTCATCGGTGAGGGACCGGTGACCTTGGCTTTTTGTGGCTCGTCTTTTCGCCTGGTTGGGATATCCTATCCACCACCTACCTGCCAAGATCGCCGGCTTCGCAGGATGACCAACGCTGCGATCCCCTCAATCAGCCCATCCATCGGTCTCCCAGTCTCCCCTTCCTTCACCGCCGGCAATGACGAATCACCATCTGAACAGCGAGGTTTTCTCAGGCTGAACAATTGACTTTCGCACCACAGAACCCATCACCAACGCCATATTCCTGCAATCTAGCCACGGGCCTATCCTCATAACGGACAAGCTGGAAAGAGTCAGGATGCCGATTCAGGGTCGGCGAATCCTTACTCTCAGGCATTCCCCGGGAGCCATCATCAGATGATCTGATCTCGATCAGCCCGCTCCCTGGCGCACTCCCCGGACACCTCCGCCTGAATATTGACAAGCCGCAGCAGGGTGGTGGATGGCTGAAACAATGGGCTTTCTCTTAGTGGTTATTGGTGGTGATCTGTGCCCTGTGCTCTGCATGGCGGCTGAGGCGGATGAAGATCATGACGCTAAAGTAATCGCTAACCCATGACCCGCTACCCAGCTGCCGGGACCTCTTCGCCCTGCCAATCACGACTTGTCCTCACTCCGCTCACCTTTCACAAAGTCGAGAGAACAACTTGATCTCGTCTATCATGCGTGTCTCAGAGCAAAGTGCTGGCTCGGGAATCTCGCCAAGGGGCTTGCTTACTTGCAGCAGCCGAAGCGATGTATGACGCTGACGATACAATCCAAAGCTCGTGGGATGAGACAATGGGGGGAAAACCATCACACCCGTGTGTGACGAACCCCTTTCGCGCCAGAACGGACATGTTCGTGGCTGACGGGAAGGCGTCCCCTAGGGCTACGACAAGATGAGCCGCGTTGCTTCTTTCTCGCTTGATCACATACAAATACAGCATTGCCGGTGCGAGGCTGCAGCTTCATCAACAATAATATTCAGCCTCGCTCCTTGTCGGCTGTCGTTATTGAAGAATCCTTGACCAGCGCTCGGATTGCCTTTCTTGGGAATCAGACGGTGAAGAGGTGATTGGGGGCCGAGTCCGCGACAAGCCTCTGTGTTTCAAACACAGCGCCCAGCCCCCTTTTTGACACCCGGTTCGGCCAGCTCCCGAATTGGCGAGACACGCTTGACTGGTTGAACCAGGCAAACCAAAACATCAAGGAAACATCACCAACGCTACCACACAAACTGGAAGAAGGGGCCGAGACTGCGACCTGCCAAAAAGACACCGATGCAAGACGCGCTAGCATTTTCAATGCGGTGAACATGCGGAGTAGGTACCATCAATTATGGAACACCATCCCACGGTTTTCAACGGTTCAACGGCTTTCGTCGCTAACAGAAAATCCCCATGCTTCTCCTCGTTGGGCTGGATGAAACCTTTTCCCGGGAATGGGGGTTATGATTATGACAAAGCAACTTCGCGAGACGAATAACTCACCGCTATTCTGGGGGGGAAATTCCATCATGAAATATGCAATTGCAATCCCTATCCATGCATTCCCGAACAGACACCGAACCGATACCGAAAAGGGGACAAGTGGAACAGGGTTCGTCGATCACGTTTGCAGTCCGTCGAAGCCGCGAATAGGAAGGTGAGTAGTGTACACAAATCACCCTGAATGGAGCGAAAAAGGCGAGGGCGAAAAGTTTTGTAAAAGGCCACAACAAGGACAGTGTGGTGGAACCGCTATGTTGAAGAAAAAAGTCGCGTTGAGTGCAATGGCGAGTCAGTCGGATTTTTTGGTATCATGGAGCAAAGATTCCGACAGTACGCTGAGACTATCGAGATCTATCGAGCTCGCGACTGCGATATCATCGCTGACAAAACCTCCAAGCGGAGCCAAGAGAGAGGCAAACTAACTTTTCCCCCGATGCCGAATATTCTTTACGAACACATCACACATTGTCCCTCATATGACCACGTCGTTTCCTACGGCGCGGACTCGGCATTAGGACTAATATCTTGCGCAATTCTCATAGAGATAGCTTCTCAAAGTCCAGGGATGATGGTGGTTACAGTGAGATCCACTCCGACGAGCGGCCGGGAATCGATCTACCTTGCCTGTTGGAAAATCACGGCAATCACCCGAAGGCTTAGCGTTGCTGGATGGGAGCTGGTCCATGCTCGCATTTTGGCCCTTGACAGCGGTGAACCTGGCGAGGGGATGCGACCGTTTTGGAGCTCGTGAGCTGCCGTCCCAACCTTTTCTCAGCAGACACGCGCACACTGGGCGATGAGTTGTACTCTCTGTGCAGGGAAGATGCTGTCTTGCATCTCGGCCTGACCGGACCCTGAATCTGCAGCGGTTGAAGAAGTGGATTTGGCTAGAGCCAGCAAGGTTCTCCAGAGACCTTACCTGAGCTTTCAGTTTTGACGGTTGATGGCCAGTCTTTCGTGAGATCGCTCGCCGCTCAGGAGTGTACGTCTATCGCCTTGCCATAACAGCCTACTAGCCAGTCAGGCAGTCCGGAAGTCAGCTTTGAATCACGGAGGAGCTGATAGGCATAGTAGATCGATTCAGCTTGGGCGAGGAGGCCAGACCTCACGAGACCGGATCTAGCCTTTGATATCAGCAAGGGCTTAAAAGATATCCACTTCGAAAGAGGCACCACTGCCTATCGAAGTGTCCGGATCTGTCGGCCGCGGTGCCACATGTGGCCGCTTCATCGTTGGCACTCAGCTCGGTCAAACCACTGCGGGTAGGTCGGTTAGGTCGGGGAGAAGGACAAGGTTCCATGCACAGCTACATCCTGCGTTGAGAACAATATTCAACTCGCGCGTTATGCGCGCATCGACGAGGCTAGACAGCCCGGAGACTATGATGCAGACAAGGGCGATGGCTTCCCCAGGTAATATACAGTATATTATATTATACTATACCTATGGAACGGGCCTAGACCAGATGGCTCCGTCTCGTATTAACTTCAGGTCTAGCCGGGTTTACAAACGACGACTCCGGCCAAAACCGCGAGGCATGTCCATAGGCTGGATCGGGTCCCAAAGACTAGGGTCAACGGAGGTTCCGATTAGATGAAAGCCAGAGTAGACAAAGGTTGGTCGCGTCAGCTCGAACCTCGGCCTTTTTCTTGAGCCGGCGTGTCTGGACCATTTTTGAGACGTGGGAGATAGGGAACACAAGACCCGACAGGATGGATAGAAGGATTTCTGGATCGTTCTGCTCGATGTTCCACAAGGCGCTTCTTTGACAGGATCGTCTCACGCCCGTCTGGACGCCGGCTTGTTAAGGCCTGCGGTGTTTCAGGTAGCAAACATTATCTCGGGTACCTGTTGCTACTACAAGGTGGGATGAGATGAAGTAAAGCCAGTAGTCTTGCTGCTCGTCGGACGTGATGTCGGCTCATCTGAGGAGGCCGGGTTACATAAAGTACTTCATCTTGTAGAAGTTCAGGAAGGCAAAGGTAACACAGGCCTTAAAGGTTGGTCTTGAAGAATGTGCAACTTTTTTTTAAGGTCAAGCTGCATTAAACTTGGGGTAGCCTTAATAGATGCATCAAACTGATTTAAATTGCTGCTAGTGATGACACAGTCTTATACATGTGCTCAAAGGATTAGTTGCAATAGACAATCATATTTGGAAGATGCCTTAGAGAGCTGCCAACGCTCCATCTATACTCCAATCACCACGGCCATGTGCATGCGTGGATCAAATGCCACCCGACTCAGAGTTGTAGGAAGTTTCTTGATAGTAGTTCAGCAAACCCTCTTTTTGAGTTACTTCCCATGTCGTCTACAATGAGTGGAAAACCATTGCTTGGAGAGAATGATCAGAAGCAGAGAAGTTGGGGTTGTTAGAAGGAAGTTGACCGGCCTCTTCAAGCATTCACAAATGTCAATTGAATATTTCGGGGCCTGTTACTATCTTCAGTGCCTACTCGATGATCTTTATATGCGCATATCCTATCTTCCGAGTCCTCTTAACCACGTCTAAAACAGCGCTGTTAACCTCTACATCTTTTGTCGACGACATGTCACTTCCATTTCCCAATAACAACCTCTTGACTGTTAACTGAACACTGGTTTCAATATTTCTAGTTATTTTTGGCCACCCTCCCCCATCTCCAAAAATCCATTTACCCTGCCCAACCACCCGACGACCCCCTAATAACCGCTCTCATCATTCCAATAAAGCGTCTCATGCCAAACCTCCGGCCCCGTCGCCTCGAGCTCCCACCCAAACTTGATCTGGATAAACCTCTGCAGATGACTGGCCACCTTGATTGCCCCGACGTCCGTCGGATGCCACTGCGGCCCAATGTCATTATGCTGCAGTATACCCTTTGTGTTGAACCAGTGCACAAACGGGGCGTCCTTCTTCCTCGGCCTCAGCCTCGTCGTCTTCTTCGTCACGCCGTCGTAAATCAGCGGCTCGCGGAGGTACCGGTCCGAGTTGAAGTACTTGACCAGGTCCTGAATCTCCGTCACCCACCCGTCGGGGTAGTTGGGGAGGTACGTGTTGCCAGACTGGTAGAACCCGAGCCAGAGGGACATGACGACGACCTGAGCCTTCGGCCACTTGCCGTGGATGCCCTGGATGATTTTGCCCAGGGCGTCGATGTAGGCTTCGGTCGAGACGTTGTTGGCTCGGTTTTGGTCGTTGGTGCCGATGTTGATTACCACGATGTCGGCGGCGGGTTGTTTGGAGAAGTCCCAGGGCTCCGGGTTGTCGCCCCAGATCTGGGAGGCTCTCCAGCTGGTGTCCGAGGTGTGGAACCACTGGTGGACCTGGCCTCGTGGGTTTCCCCAGCAGTCCTGATCGGCGGCGCAGATGCCTGGGTAGCCGGTGACGGAGTATTCGGTGTTGCCCAAGCCGGCGCCGAGGCCGTAGGCCCAGCTGCTGAGGCCTTCGTACGAGGTGTACATGCCCGCGGAGAGACTGTCGCCGATCACCTCGATGCGGCGGCCATAGTCGGGGATCTTGATCAGTTTCTCGCCCTTGGCCACATGGACGGAGTCGATTTGGATGCCGTAGGCCCAGTTTGTTACTCTGAGCTCAAAGGTCCAGGGATTGATGGGCCCGGTAAGACTGGCGCCGGGAGTTTCCGGGGAGACGAGGAGGTGGGTGGCGCCCGCGGTTATGTTGGTGAAGATCCAGTCGAGGCCACCGATGCGGTAGCCGACAAGGACACGGTCGGTGGTGAGGTTGCCAAAGGTTATGGCAACGGTTTGACCGGTATAACCAAACTTGATCCCAGGAGCTCTGTGAAAGGGTTAGAAAATGGTGCTGTAACAGTAGCTGGTTGTGCACTTACGACCACCAAGAGACATATTTCGAGTCCCAACGGCCTTTGTACGAAATCTCGCTGGCGTTTCTCGGATATGTCCTGTATGCCGAGGAATCAAAGCTCTCGAGGCGGGTATCAGGAAAATATGTATCCCTGACTTGGCCGTTTTGCAGGATTACGGCCGAGGCTTTGGAGATAAGTCCCAGGCCTAGGACGGCCAGTTTCGATAGCGACAACATCCTCAAAGTGAGCCCGGGTAAGAACGAACCTGAGCTTGAGGAGGCCTAGACATGAGCAAAGACTGGGAGAGAGCTCCAAGTTATATTCGCGCAAGCTATGGTGAGTCCACCACGAGCCGGCTCCTTATTGATGGAAGCATGGCACGCCCAGAAGTGAAGACGGGGAACGCGGGATGGTGAAGCCGACGTACAGGCTAGTTGTTCATGTTTGGTTGATATCGCCGTTGACTCTGCAGTTGAAGTGACACTGCATGCTGTCCCCTGCCAAGCTCATATCCGCTTAACTCGATAGTTTTTCTTGGGGTATGCAGTGGGTAAGCACCATCGTCACCAAGTCCTCAGCTTCAACACGATGTGAAGAGGCATTATCTGGGCTTGAGATGCAGCTGTCGGTGGTGGGTTGCTAGGAAAACGAACTGATGGCTCGGCTAGACGTGTATTCTCCCACTCGACCTCGGAGGAGACCGCTCCGAACTCCTTCTCGAGCATACATGCCCGAGGAGACAAGCATATGACGACCGATGCTTGCATTCTGGCGGTCAGAAATTGCAAGACGTTGGATAAGTTGTTAAAAGACTATGCCTACGGATGAAGGCACCATATGGTGTGACCTAGCCTAGATGGTCGGTGTATTTTTCTGCTTCCTTTCGTAGAGCGTAGCCTAACCAGTCATCTACATCGACTAGTTAAAGAAAATCGTCTCCCAAGATAAAACCCTCTAGATTCTTAGTCAACCTTGAGGTCGTAAAGTACGAACAAGCCAGGACACCAGTGAGCTCTTTGGGTCATTGTTGGTGATAACGGATGAGGCTGAAGTGATGGACCAGGGTTCTTGCTGTGGATCTGATAGGACAGAAGGCTGCGCCAGATTGCGGCAGTTCGCAGATCCCATTCTTTTGATTCGCAATTTGAGATTCGCATCTGCTGTCGACGTCCATGCGCCCGCGCGCCACTGCCGCCGTTCCGGATCTACTGAATGAGATTATCGAGATTCTTCATCACCCTCACCCGACCTTTGACGAAGGTGATGAAAGCATCTCGAGAGGCTTGGCGCGCACTTACACGGCGGGATCTGGTGGGGCAGCTCGATGCTTCCGTACCTGGATCTCACTCGTATCTTAACATCATTTGCTGCTCCAACACCAATTGTATGCCTGTACAAAGCGTTCGGTCTTGAAACGGGGAGGCTTTCATGTCTTGCTTCAATACGTTAATGTGCGACCAGAACCCCTGTGATGTCAAAGCTCGGACGCACCGACAAGGGGCCATGCCAAGAACTGGCGCTGGGATGACAGCACAAATTCTGGGGTTGCCCATCTTCAAAAACAAAAAACCTCCTTCTGGCGATTTCTGACCAAATCCTCGTTGCTACTGTTGCCGCAGTTGACGCGGCAGAGACTTTGATGAGCGGCGAGACAGTCGGCGATCAAAATATTTATACGACCAAGAAAAGCGGTTGCCGGGAGCCCACCAGATATTTCCCCGCCGTTGAATTTCCCTCCCTCGTACGTATTATTCGGCAGGTCTCAGATGCTTGTGCCTCTACACTTATCATATTGATGGGCTCCCGTGATTTCCTGGCAGATCACCCGGCTGCTTGCGCTATATATTTATTGCTTGCGCTACGAGATTTCTTTTTCGGCTCAATTTCGAGCCCGGCGTTGGCTCGAAGGCAGCTCTTATCAGCTGATGCGCTGCCGAGGAATTGGGGATGCCAGCCCATTTATTGAACTTTGCTGCCATCTCCTCGACGCAGTTTGTCTCCCGACGCCCCTGAAGAACCGGCCGCCCTCTCCGACAGACGCATGATCAAGCTCAAGAGCCTGGCGCAACGCAGTACATGAACGAGACGGCCACCCGCGCGAGCAACATCGAAGATCGTGTATCACTCAAAGACGTAGCAAGATCGCCGGGAACCCCGTCCCGCTGGCTCGGTCTCGCTTGCATCCTACCTCCCACGATATCACATACCACCCCTCCTCGTGCCGCAACGGCTCGTTGCCTGCTTCGACACCAGCTCGATCCTTCATACAGAAACCCCGTCGAGCCCCCTATGCCCAGCGCCTCAACGCCTGCTGCTATGGCACCAGTACAGTAGCGAATCGATACAATGATGCCGTGCACGTCGAAAACGTTGCCGACGCTCAAGCTACCGGCCGGTGCAGTCTTCACGGCCTTCTCGTTGCCGTTGGAACAGTTCGGCTTGTCGAGTACCGACGATACCCTCACTACCCCGCAGCTCTCTACTTCCCGCAGTCGTGATACGATACCCCGTCCCGAGCTATAGAAACGATAAGGTTGCTGCACACTGTGAATTCCTGGGTCAAGCGGTGCACCCGCCGGCACACTGTTGTGTGCGACAGGGACGGTTGATGTACAGTTGCACCATCCATTGGAAATTCTGAAGCTCCGGGAATCTGTCGGCTACTGTGGAGGGTTGACCGAGAAAAGCAGTTTCTCGGGGTCCCTCAAGCGACAGCACGGGTGAGGGCACTGGTCACTGCTGCTGTACATTGGGTCAGTAGCAAGAGTTGACTAAGTCGTCAGTCTCTACATTCCCGCTTCGTTGCGGTGTCTTGTTCGCCATGTCGTCGTCGCAACAGCCTCCAACGAATGCCGTGCCGGATACACAATTAGGCTTGACGGAAGACGAGATCCAGATCCTTCGGCATGGGCAGCAGGCAGTCGCAGCAGCCGGGTCTTCCTCCTCTCGTGCCGCAAGTAGGGCCTCTTCCCAAGGGCTGCTGATGATCGACAGCTCATCCTTGTCCGCGCTGGGCCGACATTTTGACCGGGTCATGCAACACATTCAGCAGCGGCTAGATTACCTGATGGAGCAATCGCAGATAGTGACACTGAGTGTGTATGACCAGAGCGGTCAACTCATCGACAATGCCGACGCCGAGATTGCGCGCTACCACGACATCATGGCGCAGATAGACGAGCTTGAGCTGGACTTTGACCGTATCAGGCACATCCGGGATATTGTTAGGGACTATCGCCGGCGTGCCGAAGAGTTGGAGCGGGAGCTAGAGCGGTCAGGCGGCGGAGGGTCGTCGAGACGAGACCATGGCCATCGGTCACATCGCAGCCATGGAAGCTCAGGGAGACACCGCACATGATTCAGCCGGGTCTACTCTGATCAAGAAAGAGAAGATACGGCCAGATCACTCGTCACAAATAAGATAGAGTGACACACCAGGCCACACGGCCACTTTATAATACACATCTGGGACACAAAAATCTTCCAGGACAACGAGAGTACTTCCTGTAGGCCACCCAGGGGCTTCGGGGCAAAAGTACACAAGCGAGCCCATATTTATCAGACATACACACCAACAACACAATACGTTTTTTGTCCATTCGGGAGATGGGATGAACAGGACCACCATCATCACCCAAACACAAGGGGAAGGGCTTTTGGGAAAATGCCCCAGTATCATTTACGTTTGCATACATACCCTGCATGGAGAGAAGAGAGAGAGAGAGATGTTATAATCATCGAGAGCAGGAATATACCTATCTTGCTAATTCTAATCACTGCACAAAAAGAAGGGAAATTGCCTCACGGCAAAAGGGAAGGGGCTAAAAAAATAAGGATTGGGGGACTTGGTGTAGGATACCTGTAAGGCCTCACGGCTTAGTCTTTTGGGGTACTTGACTACGAAATTCGTGTCTTTTTTTTTTTTTTAAAAAAAAAAAATGTCTGAAAAAGTATCCCGATGGAAAGGAATGGAAGTATGTTCACAAGCATTCCACAACGATGGCAGATTTCGCTCTTTAATAATGCTGTGATCTAGGGTGTTTATACAAAGTTTAAAAAAGTAGCCAAATATCATACGTTTCTCTACAGCTTCTAAAAATTGTAAAAAGGTGAAGATGTCAAAAATGTCACACCAAAAAGGGAGCGTGATCGGTTTCCATGTTGGAGAGCTATCTTGCTGACTGGGCTTGTTTTGTTTTGTTTTGTTGTTTGTTCGCGGTCTTGACAAAAATATGTGACAAAGAATCCTCCCCATCTTTTTTTTTCCCCAAATACATTTATCATGACACATTTTCCCCATTTCATCTTGGTTACAATTTCTCCCATCAAACATTTCAGACATTATTCCCCCCCTCCCTGGTATCTCCCTTCCACAAATCTTCAACACAAACTTTTTGTAAAAAAAAAAAGTCTTTCGCCCGGGAAAATGCTCGCCTTGCCCATGCCATGCAACAACAAACATGCTTTGCAGTGTAATAAAACCCATGGTATCCCCCTCCCACCCTTCCAATAACTCCAGAAAAAAAAAGCCTTCTCACATCGACAACCCATCATTCCCCCTCCTAATCATACTCTTCCTAACCTTCCTCTTCTCGGTAAACCTCCTCATCCTCCTCACCCCCAACTCCGTCTCCATCCCCCCCCCATTCCCATTCCCATTCTGCTGCTGTTCCCCCCCACCCATAAGCGGCACCCCCGCCGCCCCCTCCCCCCCAAACCCAAAGTACCACCTCGGACTCATATCAATCCCCCCATTCCCCCTACTCCCCGCCCCCATTCTCTCCAACAACTCCTCCTTGTTCACGCACCTCTTAAACGGCAGCTCCTCCCTCAGCTCGTTGTTAACTAAATACCCAATCATCTCCGCCAGACAGCCAACCCCATGCGGCATGCCCATCTCCTTCCTCCTCTTGGGCACCAGCGAGACCAACGCCACCAGGTACAGCGACAGCACAGCAAGCAAAAGGATGTAAGCCGGCATGTTGGCGTACATCCTCACCTCCTGCTCCCACGTCTCCGTCACGACACCGTCTTCGTCGTCAGCCCTACTTCGGAAGAGCTTCGTCAGCGCCATAAACATCCCTCCTGCTAGGATCGGTATCGCCAGAAACAAAACCGAACAGAGGGACACAAACGCCGCGCGGAAGTGCTTGTTCCTG
Source organism: Triangularia verruculosa (assembly GCA_033296885.1). Lineage (NCBI taxonomy): Eukaryota > Fungi > Ascomycota > Sordariomycetes > Sordariales > Podosporaceae > Triangularia > Triangularia verruculosa. The sequence continues at coordinate 209,693 of MU863930.1, read as the reverse complement.
AGCGCCTTGAAGCTGGATTGGAGCGGGAGGCAGGCGGGGTAATCGGCCAACAAACCCTCCTCTGCACGGCAGCCGCCAGGAGAAGAAAGGGCTGCCCAGGGGGTGAGGATCAAAAAGTGGGTGGTGATGTGCTGGAAGCCGAGGAAGAGCAGCATGCCCAGGGACGAGGGTAAAAACGCGTAGAGGAAGTTGGCTGGGGAAAAGGCGCCGGGTTGGGGGTCCGCTCTGAGGCCGGGGGTGAAGCCCTGGCTTATTCGAGTCGCGGGCAAGAAAGAAACGACGAAGAGGGCGGCGAGGAGGATGGCGCTTGCGACGATGAACCAGAGGAGTTGGCTGGTCCGCAGTATCCAGGGGAGGTATCGGTGGCGGATGGCGGTGGTGGGATCCGAGGCTTCAAGGTCGGCGTGGTGCTCTGGGTTCTCGATCAACGGGCTTTGGTTCGTAAACGGCTGCTTTTCCATCCTTTGGCCGCTGGCTACATCCGGGAAAGGGAGGAGGTTGGACTCGTTGTCCATCGGGCTGCCCAGCGTGTGCCAGTAACCGGGACGTCCGTCTTTCCATGTCCAGTAACCCAACCTATCGTGGGCGCGGCGGCGTAGGGCGAAGCGGATACCCTCGATTCCGCGGGCTAGTTGGGTGCCGCGGTAGTCGGTCGCCGTGTTGGTTTCGGAGACGATGGCGATGTAATCGGCGAGGGAGCGGGGGTCCCAGATCAGACCCGTCTTTTCGGTTGTCGCCCAGAACCTCCAGACGATGACGGTGGAAATAAGAAGTAGCAGGTACAATCCCACCAGTGTCCAGGCAACACCTTGACACGTCGCCCAAACCCACTCTCTTTCCTCTCCTCTGTCCACAAGAATGGCCGTGAAGAGTGAGCTTTGAAGAGGAACAGTAAAGTTCGTCAACCAAGTGACAAAGATGGGCACCCAAACATTCCATGGGCCAATGAACTGGGGCCACAAAAACGAAGGGTAAAGCTGCTGAAATACGGCACCGTCACGGGTGTCGGGGTTGTCCGAGGCGAGCCGTACAAAAGGCAGGACCCGAAAGATGGTGGTGATGATGAACTGGGCATAAAGCAGGAAAATTGCTCCGATCAGCTGTGGCAGAATCCGAAAGACGAAATACCGCCCTCCCACGATATCGTCCCAACCGACCAACCCCTGCTTCAGATGAGACCAAACAGCACTGAAGGCCAGAGCTGCGATCATCAGCACACACATCGCCATGAACCCAAACAACGCTGGCGGCCGCAATGGCCATGGTCTAAATGTGAGTGGTGGAACGCCGGACGCCTTCCATTCACCTGTTTTGTTCAGTATCTCTTCTCTCTCGACTGGCCTCCATTCGTGAGGCTGGGCAGGCTTCCTTGCGCCCTTGAGTAAACTGTCGGCGAGTGAGTCGGCAGAAGCGGCAGGATTCGGCTTTGAGAATTGCGGATTAGGAGGTTGCAATACTTCATCACCTTCCTGAATTGGTCCAGTTGAGATTGGCCGAGTGGTTTGCTGAGGGTGCTGGTATATTTGGCGGTTGGGTTGGTTTGGATGGATGGATGGGCAGGCTTGAGCGCTATCACCGCTGGAAGACTCATTGGCGGAATAACCGGTGTCACGATCACGGCGAGTGAGTGCCTCAATGGCATGATGGATATATGGAGTGTCGTCAACTCCGGGGGTGATGACACCGTCTAACCGGGCAAGATCCTCTCTGAAATCGGTCAACATTCGGGCATTGAAAGCAGGCTCCCAGTCGGAGCCGGGCTGCTGGTATCCCGGCGGTGAAGCCATGTTGTTTGTGCCACGCTGATAGGGTCCCTCAACTACGACGGGCTGTCCATATGCGCGCGCAGCAGCAGGAGGGTTGTGAATCTGGTCCGCTCCGTACGAGGTAGGCCGGACTGGTGGAGAGGTTGGATGGCTTGGTGCGTGGGAGAATTGTGGTGGTGCTGGTGGTGGGAGGGAGCTGGGATGAGAGGCAGAAGCTGCATGCCCCTCGTCCCGCTGTGGAGGTGTGACTTCGGAAGAAGAATTCGAGTGTGATCTTGGTTGTTGTGCAAGATTGTACTGCATATGTGATCCTAAAATTGGCCGTGAGCAAGGCAATCCAATCGAGGGTGGGGTTTGTCGGTGTACACACGAGGCTGTCCTGGGCGGGTTGTGTTGTTGTTCTGGAAGCTCATGTCTCTCTGCAAATCGGAGCGCACACAGCTAGCTGTATGCAGCTTTTCCTCGGCTGCTCAGAAACCCACAGGTGACACGGCCAATTGGATCGTGATGAATGTAAAAACAGGATGGAAAAGTAGGGAGAAGGCGCATCATGTCATCATGCAAGGTCCAAAAGAAAGAAATACCTAGGGAAACCGGGAATACCGTGCTTCAAGTTGTTTGAGCGAGAGGTTGGGCTGTCCCTGGAGAGGGCCAAGAGGATGGCGTGGGAGCTGGTGGTTGGGTGACGGGAAACGACACCAGCCACCACTTTTCCACCTCGACATCACATCAAACGACGCCCTACATATCGTCAGAGACTGTTAAATGAAGCTTGTTACGATGATCTGCCTCTAGCGCGGCACTCCTCTTCTTCTGAATTTAGACCGCGCCTGTGATACGCCGTGTTCATCCTATATAGTCTAGCATGGAAGTCTGTTTTGATGGGATGAGATCATGCTGTTGGCCAAGTGAACGGTTTGACGCGGGGCACGCCAAGCAAAACCTGTGGACCGTGCGGTGGGCGGGGCGACCCGTAGCTGGAGACCTCCACGTGTGGAGCAAAGGCATCAAACAGACATCTAGGTTTCTTGCCCTGCTACTTATATGCCAAACTGCCGGGATTCTATCTCATGCGACAGGCGCATTTTGGTGCCCAGTAACTAGAAAACCGCCATCCTTTGCGGGCTTCTGCTCAAACCCAACTTCTTCCAGGGCAAGTCTGTCCTCTTCCTCCGCCGGCTCTCCTAGCAGGAACTTGCGCTGCCAGGGTCCAACAAACATACCTAGCGGATCAACCTCATCCCTGACTTTTCTGAACTGGTGGAAATTCTCTCCGTACCATTGCTTGCTCGCAAAATCCTCCGGCGTGACAGCAAATGTCTTTGCCCAGTGTGGCTTTCCTCCCAGGTCCCTCATCAACCACTCAAAAGCCTCGTAGTACCTTTCCGTCGCATTATAGCTCGGGTCCCGGAGATACGGCCTGTACATTGTAGCGTTGAGATACAGTGCCGGCCCATCATCGGGGGTGATATCCAACCATGGCCTATTCCCCCTTTCTGCGGACGTCTTCACCGTCGTATCACTGACCCTGACCTCGACTGGACTATGCACCCAAAGCCCCTCCGCGCTGAATGGGATCTTGTGCTCGACATACCCCTCATCTCCTGGCTGCAACCTATGCAACCAAGCCGCCAACCTCTGCAGCGCTTCCGGGCCCTTCTCAAGCGGAATGGCCCACTCGTTCACAAACTGACTATACAGACAGTTCAACAGGAAGGCCTTGTAGCTCGGCTGCACCGCCCGCGTAACCGTCGCCTCTCCGTTTCCAAACCCATACTGCAGTCCAAACACAAACCACTCCACCCAGGGGGTAATCCTGGGAAACCACCTCGCCAGTGCCAGTAGGTTGTGATAGACAAAATACCCAAACTTGCCATCCTGGAAGCTCGTAGGCGGATCATAATTCTTGACAATGCCTGTGTCCAGGTCATTCCCATCCACCTTGTCCGCTTTCCAAACCACGGCCCTTCTCATGTAGGGGAACCACCAAACCCGAACAAATTCTGATTGTTTCCACACCTTTGATTCCCATTCCGCAAACAGTTTGCTGTCAGGGTCAATCTGTTGCTCCCAGGCCAAGCTGAACGCTTTGACGGCTCTGAAAGTCACCTCTGTGACAATACCAATGGCGCCTAGACTCAACAAGGCGGCGCGGAAAAGGTCTTGTCTTTCCGTTGGCGAGCAGCTGACTTCCTCTCCATTAGCGAGGACAATTTTGAGGGATTCCACTCCTTCGGAGATCAATCCATGCTTGAGGGAACTGCCGTGAGTGCCCGTGGTGATGGCACCAACGATGGATTGCTCGTTAATGCTGCCCATGCTGGGGAGGGCAAACCCTTCCTTGTTGAGGGCTTCGCTGAGCTGCCATAACCTGATGCCAGATTGAAGTACGCAGAGGCCGGTGGTGGGATCGATAGAGAGGACGCGGGAGTACTTGTCTAGGTTTACCATCCAGGAGGAGGTGCAGGTCAAGTTCGAGGGTGAATGACCTGAGCCGACAACCACCAACCGGCGACGGCATCGACGGGCAAGATTGGTGATTTTGGTTATCTGAGGAAGAGTGGAGGGCTGGAGGTAGACTTCGGGGTGAGAGCTGAAGGTCCGGGCCCAGGTACGGTGGGTGTGAGGGATGGGGGAGGCAGGGAAGGGGGTGCCATCTGAGGACTCGGACGTGATGATGGAGCGGATTTCCAAAGGAAGATGGGAGAGATCCTCGGTTGTGGATGCCATTGTGGCGGGTTTGGTGAGGGTATCTCACCGTGCTGGATATGAGAATTTGATGATGTTTGAGCTCTTGAAGCTTTGGACTGCGGGGTGTTCAATGCGGGGGTGTATGGCCAGAGAAAGTTTTATTGCGCAAATGCCATCTCCCTGAAACAGCACATGCAAAGCTCTAAAGATCTTCAGGGGATGACACTGAGAAATGTGTACGAGAGAAAACAAGAAGACGCAATCGTGTTTCTGAACGAGGTGAGGGAGTTGAGCCCCTCTCCACCTGCCAAGAGCTACCCGATAACGCCACTTTTATCATGTTCGATGATTGGAGGGAGATAATCAGTTGGACCCATCTTGGCAATCTAGGGTCCTGGCATTACTAGTGTTGATCGGAGGCCAGTCCCGAACTTCCTGACATCTCGGAGAGGCATCCGAGGGTCTTTTGCCTGCAGTTGAAGATGTTGGTGAGCTTGAACATGGTGCTGAAGCTGACTAGGGGCTGGAAGTTCACTCTTCTTCATATGCAGGACATTGACCTTTGAGGATTCAATGACACTCAATATGAAAACCATACTCTTCGAGTGACCTGTAATTCAGGTCTTTTTATTCACGAGGGAACGCTCAGCCCGGAAGATCACTGCTGTCAGGAACAACATCTCCTATGCGACCCACAGTCACTGTTCTTCTCCAGACTCTTCACTGTCTGCAGTGTGTTCCCTCATCTTGATGCATCTTGCCCTCAGATGCAGTTGTGTTTGTCCGGGCTATGTACAGACTATAACATAGATAACTTCCATTGCTTGTTGCCATAGTTTCTTTGAAGCTAGCATCATCCACGTGAGGACTGCAGAGAGAAGGAAGGGGTAACAAGGAGATATGCAGCTTGCCTGCCTGATGATCATATGTAAACAAGCACAACAACAAGGCTTGGAAGCTTTCCAATCCTTTCACAGTGATGATGTTCTAAAGACAAACTGCTTCCAAGTTCATAGCTGCTGCTCTTCAGGCACCATAATGGAAGGCTTGCCCCAGTCCCTTTCAGGCGTCCCTTCCTAAAGCTATCATCAACGACACCCCCGCCGATATTACCGTCGAGACCTGAAAGGTACCGCCCAGTTTCACTTGCCTTCCTACTCCCAACCTCGACCTCAGCCCCGCCTCACCTCATTTCCACTGAAATACCTACTGGGAACCCAAAGCTCTTTCCTCTTTCCTTTTTCCTCTCCACGCTTCCTCCTCACCCCGCTTCCGCTCCCACTCCCACGATTCCATCTGGCAGTGCGACTTGCTACGACCTTTCTACCAAGTACTGTCAATACGGAAACTCTCCGACAGCGTCAAACCTGCCCTACTACCACCGGTGGCCAACCCTCACACGAGACCGACTCGCCCTCTCCCTCTCTTCGATATTTGCGACTCTATCGCACTGAAGTCGACGGCTAAGAGCCGGCTACATGTGAGTGCCTTCGAGTCTTTCTTTTGTCCTAGCCTCTACTCAATCTCTCCATCAGATGGCGAAGCTAATTACCATCCAGCCAAGATGGGATCGTTGATCCCCGCTACAGCTGACCCTCTGGCTGCCATGTCTGAGGTTCAACTGATTCTTCATGCACCTCCGGATTTTCCCAGCTTTACTGAGATCCTCGGCGTCTGCGGAGTCGCTGACAAGTACGCAACGTCTGACAAGTATGCCTGGATGGTCGCCGACTTCCTCGCTTTCAAAGTCGGTTGTTACCGTCTTGGTCGGCGTCCTGATCATGTGAGTCGACAGCCTACGCCGATAGAGTTTCTTGACAAGTGATGTACTGACAAGCCTTTTCGCAGACTTGGCTGTCCTCCATTGATCTGGAGCCCTTTCTTGCGAATGTCTCCACGAAGCTGGATACCGGCCCTGGAAGCCCCATGCGCGAGATGATCTTTGGTCCCAAAGAGAACCATATCACCAAGATTCCTGATAATAATGCGGGATTTCTCAACGCCCTTCTCACACAGATTGGCGACAGTGCCAAGTCTGCCGTCGAGAAGAAAATTCCCCTGGTCATTTTCATGTTCACGCCCGTCACCCCCGAGCATGATATTTGTGTCGACTTTGGTGAGAAGAAGTTCTTGACTACAGAGGAGATCCGCAGAACCATCGAAGAAGCCACAGGCCGCTCTGACCTTCCTGTTACCTTGTTGACCCCATCCGCATTTACTGGGGGCTGGAATTGCAGGCCCAACCTCATGGGACCTGCGAGATGTACCGAAGACAAAGCCATGGAGATGATCGCGAGATCCGCGGGAGGTGCCTTCGCCGACACTTTTATGAAAATCTTCACGAGTCGCCAGAGCCCACTGTTGGCTGCAGAGCACCAGGATGCTGCCAAGTACGATGATCTGATGCCGCTTTCTCCGACTGTCGAGCAGAAGAACTTTCTGTATCACCTTCAAGGTCGGATTCATACAATTCTCGAACACAGATTCTCGCCATTCGCCCAACGCCACACCGTGGTGGTCGATGGACCTGATCCGTGGGAGATTCTCGCTCCCAGACGAGGTCTGGCCCTCAAAGACTGGGGCCCGAGATTCAGTGACCGGCCTCCTTACGATGCTGTTCGGCGTGTCGACTTTTTTGGTGAGGCTTTTGGAGGAGAGCGCAGCTCCCAATACTTTCACCTGTGTTATCTCATCGATATCGAGCTCAACACCTGTCCAGGTGACTGGAACAAGAAGACAGCTGGCATGACCCAGGAGCTGTTTCGTGGCTTCACAGAGCATCCCAACCCAGACGACGACCATTTCAAGCAGGTCTTTGACGCCCTCGACTATAGGGCCTCATCCATGAAGCTGGCTCACTGCATCGCCAAAGCACTGCATCTTCCGATGCCTGGTAACCTGAAGTGTCGTTACTGGAACGATGGTTACGACCAGGATGACGCCTTCTACAAGAGGCACGCTGCGGCTTTTGGCGAAGCACATAACCTGTTTGATCACGTCGCCGTTCGTCCTAGAGAGAGACGACATGACTACAAAGTTGTGCGCTTCTTACGCGCATCGCGCTGGCTCTCGGCTTGCATTGCCATGAAGTTTGCCCACGACGGTCCGTATACTGCCAACGTCAAGGAATTTGTCAACGACAGTGTTACCAGCTTCATCACTAAGGTCAAGGATTTGCAACTCGACTTACTTCTGCAGGACAAAGAAGTCCCCAAGGCGAGCTCCCGCTGGCTTGCTGCTATCGGCTATGGCGACAGCCGCAACACTGAGATTCTTGTAGGTCTTGACGCCGGCGCCACTTTGTCCAAGTTGTCTGTCCCGAACCCAGCTACTCAGATCGCGATTGACAAGGGCAAAGGTAAGGCTGTAGATGAGTCTGAGGAGCAGCAACCCCTCTGGTTTGAGAACCAGACTCCGATCTACCCAATCCCACAGACGCAGGTCAATGGCAGTTCCAGTGGCGTCAACAAGGAGTTGCCGGACAGTATCGATCAGGAGGAGTTTGCTTTACAGCAGGCTCTTTTGAACGAAGCCCAACTGAATAAGGTGAAGGGAAGGCCTACCATCGAGCCCAGGGCTTTGGGTGGCGTTCGCCAGCTTCTGCTGTCGACTCCCTCACCTCAGAAGACAGTCATTCAGTCTGTCCATGCTCCTATTCGGGTGCGCCCAGCCATTGTGGCCTCCGACAAGCCCGCTACAGCGGCCTTTGTGGTCTCCGACAAACCCAATACAACGGCCATTCCCGAGACGATTCGTACAAGTCCTGTTAAGCCGGCAACGAAGCAAGCCCCCGAAGTAATCAACAACTCTGACCCGACTCCTTCTGCAATTCCAGCGCCGATACCTCCCAAGCTCAATGTTTCGGCTCTGACCCCAGAACACGCACCTGCCGCCACCATCTCCAGTAACATGGCACTTGCCAGAGATGCTCTAGTTCAAGACCTGGCCAAAAAGGTCCTCACGGAGCCTGACCAACTCAAGGACTATTTTGCCAAACTTGTCGAGGAAGCGATGAGTCTCGCCCTCTCCCGCGTTAACATATCTGCAGAGGCCTCTGCGTCTGCAGTCCCTTCTGCGTGCCCCCCTGCTGCCGATGTTGTGCAACCTGCTCAGTTTACGACTGTCGAGGCAAAGACTGTGAACAACCCTACGCCTCCTAGGTCTCCTGTTCAAGAAACAGCTTCGTCGCCCAGTCAAAAGTCTCCCCAGCGAGCGATTAGAGGCCAGGCAGAGGATGCTGGGACTGAGTCCAAGGTTGCTGCAGAAACTCCCCAGGAATCCAAGTCATCGGACGCCCTGGTCGTCCCTAAACCGGGGGCTAAGGGACACCCGAATCCAGATGAAGCCCTCAAACTTGCATCGTACGAAGACTTTTGGGCTCGTGCGGCGAGCATATCTCACCGCAAATACTAGGATTGGGTTTGTTTTGAGAGAACACACCAGTTTGACGTGATGGAGAGTGAGACGTGGCAGTAGTTGGTTTGATGGCCATGCTTGTTGCCTAGGTTGTTTGGAAGATGCTGTTGGAGTTCTCTCTAGTTCAAGGAAATAAAGAGTACCTAATCGGCAGGACTTTGGAGGATGACTTCTAACCACAGAAGTCGGACAAAGCGACTGCCCCTCCATCTGAATCATGTGTTTTTCCTTTTTCGGAATTCTGAGGCTCTCGGAGGAAGTCCCTACTGGTTTGCAATGGATGGGATTGGAATGGGACTAGCGATAGCGTAGTAATAGGCTGAACTGGGAGAGTCTGTTTTGTCAAGCCTTGGGCTTAGCATGTTGCGATGAGCGTGAAGACGTATCGACACTCTTGATGGCACGATTAGCTCGCCTTAATGGAGCAGCGGTGTATTTTTGACTTGTTTTTTTTACATTATTGACCTGTTTTTATCTATGTAGTACTCTTCTTGAAAAGTGGAGAAGAGTGAGGGAGAAAGTATGTGTCGTGTACGGATATCTAAGTGTGTGAAAAATGTAGTCATGTACCATCAAAGCGTCATCAGGGTGCCTCCCATGATGGTGAAAAAGCTGGCCACCCCCATCACCCCTATTACCTCGCCCATGCCGGCTCCAAACCTTACAGCGTGATTCTTGGTGGTGACCAAGGTCATGACGGGGCCCGCGGTGGGGGTAAAAGTCGTCTGCTGCGCCCACACACCCGTGACAGAAGGCAGGCCCTTTGTCTTGGTCGCGGTGGTCTCTGTCGGGTTTCCATCCGTGTTGCTGTTGTCGTTGTTGTCGTTGTTGTCGTCGCCATCGTCCTGTTTAGTAGGCTGCTCCTTCAGCTCAATGATCCTCGTCATGGACGAGTTGAGGTTCGCCTGCCCCAGCCCCACCTCGTAGCTGCCGAGATCAAACACGACGTAGGCCGACCTCAGGAACGTGTCGCCCAGGAGGGTGAAGTTGGGCTGCTTGACGGTGCCGGTCGCCTCGAAGATCTCGGTCGACTGGATGCCGAAGAGGCAGGCGTCCTCAAAGGGGGCGGCGTCGGGGGCGACGTACGAGGGGGAGAGGACGTCGAGGACCATCTCCCAGACGGGGACGCGGATGGAGGCGGTGGAGTTGAGGAAGAGGAACTGGAACGAGAGGGTCGCGGGGGAGGGGGGGAGGGTGAGGTAGGAGCAGTCGATGAGGATCATGCCGAGCTCGGGGTCGAAGTAGGTCGAGAGGTTTTCTGTCATGAGGTCGACCATGGCGTCCGGGAGGTAGGAGAGGGTCGTGCCCGAGTCGAGGACGGCCGGGGCCGGGTGCTTGAGGCGGGAGGTTGGCATGTCTAGGAGGGTGGAGTTGGGGAGGGTGACGACCAAAGAGGAGAAGTCGATTTCGAAGGAGGTGTAGGTGCCGTTGGTGGCCAGCAGGGGGATGATCTGGAGGGGGCCGATGAATTTGTCCGTGTCGATGCCGCCGAAGAGGATGGAGCCTGCGTCGGTGCGGCGGTCGTTGAGGTAGAGGGAGAAGGCCTTGGACGAGATGAGCTTCTGGCTGGAGAGCTGGTCGATGATGTTGGGATATTTTGTTGCTGCCTTCTCGCTGGCGGAGAAACCCAAGCCCAGGATGCCTGTGTTGCGGACGGCTTTGGTGACATATGCTAGTTGGAGGGACTTGATTGTTGTGCCGCCGATGGTGAAATCATCCTGCATCCAGCCCCCTGACGCTACACCGCCGTCCAGGTAGGTGATCTTGAAGCCACGGGGATCGATGACTTTGTGGGTGGAGGATTTGCTGGGGTTGAAGGTATCGACACAGATAGACAGGGCTTCCTGTTGGAGGTCGTCGTCCAAGCAGAGATCGGCTTTGTGGCTGAGGACCCAGGCGTCGCTGCTCCCCGTGTCTAATAGCATTGTGATGACCTGCGGCGGCGTCCCAAGACTAACACGGGCATAATAGCCTCCGCCTGCCATGAAGTTGATCAGTCGTTCTGAATGCGTGACCATCCTTTTGCCCAAGACGGGTATGGCACCCAAGTGGACGCCTGGCACGCCTCTCGTGACGTTGAACTGGACGACATTTTGCGCAAAAACTCCCGATGCCAGAGCCAACACAGAAGCAGCAACCAATTGCATTTCGGGTGGTTTTCCGGTTCGGATTTCGGGCCTCTTTCACCAAAAGAAGTCGTTTCAGGGGCTCGACTCCCACGCCAGTATTTTAGAGCTTTTTGGACTACACAACCCCAGGCCGTCCAGACGGCTGGGACAGAAAAAGAAGGTCGGCTTAGGGCCTAAAGGCGATTTGGCTGGGAGAAAAGCTCGGCGGTTTTGTCACGGCATGTCGTTGATATCGCAGAGACTCGCGCCGTCGGCGGTGGTGATATATGCGCTTGGGTCGGATGCTTCTTCTCGCGCATGTCAGTCACGTCACGGGGAAATGTCATTTGGGAGAGGGCCAAGGAAGTTTGAATCCATCACGGCGGAGACAGGGGGCAACACACCAACGAGTAAGCAACACAGCCACCCAAACTTGAAGCAACACAGGACGGAACCGGTGATGCCTCTCGCTCTGGGGGCTCATCGCCATTTTAAATGTCCTTGATTCCCTCTCAGCCCTTGGCGTCGCGCGGCGTTCCAAGTCTTGGAGTGGTCTGGGCGTTGTTCTGGGCAAGGCCCCTCGCTCAAGGCAAAGACCAATCCACGCTGTCTTTTGTCCTTGGCGCCGAGACCGATCAGCGCTTTCGTAGGCTCTCGTTTGGGGAATGCCATGGGCGGTCCTCAAAGCCCACGGTCTGGGCAAATCTTGGGATTCGCGGGCATGACGGTTTCTGACACCTCTTCCCGAAAGGATTCCGCATTATCGTTTGATGACTGAACCCGACGCGACCTGATGCCGCGTTTGCGCTTCCTGCTCGCTCTTCGAAAATGTACGAGTCGCCAAGGCCAAGCGGCTCTTGGGATCTTGGGAGGTTTGCTGGGCGCCCCATGATCATCTCGGACGAGTGGGTCCTCTCATTCAACGGTTGCTGGAATTACCAGGTACTTTTCTCAGTACGAAGTACGAATATAGGATGCCCAATCATCGAGGGGATGAGAGCCGCATCGTAAAGCTGCAAATGCCGATAAATAATTAGCGACTGCTAGTGTTGGTGCATTAGGTCGGTACTCACCCTACATAACAGCTACACACATAGAGCACAGAGAGAAGACTAGCAGAATGACATGCCTACCTGACATTTGGCGATGGCCTTTCGAAGTGCCGTTGGAAATATTACGTCACACGGGAGTTCGGCATCGAGGACGCTACACGGACCCAGCTTGTCGCCGTTCAAATCTCCCGATGTCTATTTTTTCACCTCGAGTTTTTTCGCGGTTTCTCGGCCGTTTGTGCTGCTTTCACCGTCTTTGCCTGGAGTCGCCAAGTTGCCCAGCACAGGCCCAGCAACTTGGCCCATTCTCGGCCAACCTGTGTTTGCTAAAATCCGCTCACCTGAGGGCGAAATCGAGCGATCAGTTTCTTGGAGGCTTCGTCATCCATTTTTTCCGGGTCGATACTCTGTATGTGAGAAGCGGTCTGTCAGTTTTGAAGGGACGTTTCTGTGCCCCGTGTAATTACTAGACATCACGTGAGGGTGGGGTACCAAAATATAAGTCGGTCTCGGAAACTGTCGGCCTGAGCAAACCGCAAGCTTAATCGCTAATTATTAGTTCGAACCATGGGGGGAAAGATCGATCAAGCGCTTCCTCGTCACAGCCAGTATTGAACGACGGCAGCTTGAGTGAGCATATCAAGGGTCCAGACAGCAGACGTGATGTCAAAGAATATGATATCTACCTAGAGCAGATTGACCGGCACCGATAGTGATCCGATATGTATGGGCGGGAGGTGCCGGCTCGGCCCCACCTTCCACCTCTGCTCTTCGACCGGGCCCGGCTAAACAGAAAAAACACCGCACCGAACATCGGATCGGGCATGACACATACATTTTGGCGGGTCTGATTGGGCGAAGAACTTACTAACTCACTCACTCAGCACTTACAGAAAACAGTGTCGAGGCACCCATCAATATATCACACACGCTCTCGCGCATCACGAAGTACCATGTCGATTCCCGTGGTAACAAACATCGAGCTCAGCTCGCTGTCCAAGCTTGCCAGCGGCAAGGTGCGGGATCTGTACAATGTCGACGATAAGACGCTTCTGTTCGTGACGACGGACCGCATTTCAGCCTACGACGTCATCATGGCCAACGGTGTTCCTCTCAAGGGCGCCGTTCTTACCAACATCTCAGCCCACTGGTTCAAGGTGCTCCAGGAACGGATTCCCGACCTCAAGACTCACTTCATTACACTGGACCCTCCTGCCGGCCTCAGCGATGCTGACAAGGAGCTGGTGCGTGGTCGCAGCATGCAGGTTCGCAAACTCAAGGTGTTCCCCGTCGAGGCCATTGTGCGTGGCTACATCACGGGAAGCGCGTGGAACGAGTACAAGAAGACGGGCATGGTCCACGGACTGTCCATGCCGGCTGGCCTCCAGCAGTGCTCTCCCTTCCCAGAGCCTATCTACACGCCCAGCACCAAGGCCGAGCTGGGCCAGCATGACGAGAACATCAGCCCCGAGCAGGCGGCCAAGATTGTGGGAGAGAAGTACGCTGCCCGCATCGAGGCCCTGGCTTTGCAGGTGTACAAGGCTGGAGCAGCTTATGCGGCGGAGCGAGGGATCATCATCGCGGACACCAAGTTCGAGTTTGGTTTGGACGAGGAGACGGATGAGATTGTGCTCATTGACGAGGTTCTCACCCCCGACAGCTCTCGCTTCTGGCCCGCGGATGAGTACGAGGTCGGCCGGGACCAGAACAGCTTCGACAAGCAGTTCTTGAGAAACTGGTTGACGAAGGAGGGGCTCAAGGGCAAGGATGGTGTTGAGATGCCGGCCGACATTGCTCAATCTACCAGCGAGAGGTATCTGGATGCTTTCAAGCGTTTGACTGGCAAATCACTGCAGGAAGCTCTCCAGGGGTAAGGCACCATGTTGCGGTCGGCTGCGGGGTGGTGAGGTGAAATGGAGAGAGTGAGGGGTAGCATTATCTAAGCAAGGCTTGATTATAAGCCTGGATATGGGTAACTCGGGGGCATCTACCAGCTCGCAGTGGATGTAGGGAAAAAAGTTGCGACGAAGCTACTGGCGTTTGTCTAGCGGGTGATCCCCATCTAAAAAGAAGTGCTCACATGAACCCTTGTTGTCTCTGTTCACATCCCTTTATCACACATGGCTCGCACCTCTGCCCCTGAAGCCGGGCCGGAAAGAGACCGAAGTGATTGCTGTCAATCGGAGCCCAAATGCAAATTTGGCAGTGACATGCATGGGATTGTCCAGTTGACCTGTCGTACCCGACGTGGGCTTGTAAAGAAAAGAAAAAAAAGTGTGGCGCCCCGTCCTTGGACCCCTCATTGGCCCTCCACAGACAGCTCACGACAGGGACGGATAATGCTGTCCGCTGTCGGGTTTACAGAGTGGGGAGGCTTCCGTTCGGCCAGAATGCTGGTGAGTGGGACACCGCCGGATGCTTCAGCTGGTCAGGCAGTGAGAGTTATTTACCTATTAGTGTAGAGGGCACATTATGATGTCTGTGTTGTCGTTTTGCTGAAGGCTGAGCGAAGACTGAGTGGCTGAAACTCCACCAGAACGTTCGGTGGGTCAGATGGCTAGCGCTGACATGTCGACGTTTGCATAGGTTTTGGACAGAATCAACCAGAGCATATCTGGGAATGACGGGAATTTGATGCATGGTGACCACAAATTCTGCGATGTTTGGTGATACTGCCAAGTGCCACCACCCCAAAAGGGTTTTAGCGGATGGTGCCGCTGGACAGCCCACTGAAGATGCGGCGGGCGGTCGAAAATAATGGTGCCCAGCGCCGGCCCAGGTCCCTTGTCGACCGGCCGCGGTCTGGAAACAGAGATCTACAGAAACTGGTCCTCCACCATCCCACCTCCTCACCTATCACCACCGACGCTCCGGCACACCACGCTTTTTCTCGTCAACAAGCCAACCCCGGTCCGAAAAGTCGGATACTGGTGTAGGGATGGGAAGAAATCCCTTTAGCTGAACACCCCCCAACACGCTTTGGTTCCCCTCTTTCACTGGTAGCAACCCCCGCCGTGCTGCAACCTTTTAGGTACGGGTAGTCACAAAGGCAAAGAAACTCGACTCGGGTTGCTCGTCAACCTCGATTTCCTGACCTGTTGGTTACGACTTCCAAAAAACCCTTACGCTTGCGTGTCGCATTGGAAACATACCCAGACGTCGGCAACAGATAATGCATTGCGCCCTGCCTACTCGCCCATACGGCCGTCCATTTTTCTCCTTCCACCGCGAAAGCTGATTCTCTCCCTCGCCCTCCCCGCATCCACCTGTTACCACACACACGCTTCCGACCCGAGAACAGCCATGCGCTCCTCTTTCTTGGAGACGAGCATTATCGATCTGCTAGAGGCCGACCCGAGACCCTCTTTTATCGTGGCACTCATACCAGACCCACCGACTGTCGTCTACACAAACCCGGCCCTGGGGGATCACCCGCCCTTGCTCGAGCTTGTGACAGCTGCAAAGGAAGACAATGCGCCGCTATGGGAATGGATCTCGGGAGGCTCAACGGCGACGACCGCGGGGCCTTCGCTGTCGTACTCCGACACGTACTGGACAAGATCAATAGTCAACGAAGAAATGGTAGTCGTTGGTGCGAACGAGCAGGTCAAATCCTCAACACCAGCGCCGCCCACGATTCGGGTCGACTCAACAGCCTCTGGCCCTGGCCCTGGCCCTGGCCCGCACGAAAGCATACTTCCGGCTCTTCGGCGCACCAGGCCTGTTGAGTTTGCGGCAACTGATACCATTTTTGAGATACCGGCCGGTGAGAATTCTCCCAGTGCACCGGCCTCGCCTACCCGACCGGTGCAAGCGCTCGATGACCGAACTAAATCTTCATCGGCCGTCCTCCAAACGGTGACCAAGGACAGGCTAGCCCTGCGCGCCGAAACCGTTCAGTCTCTATCCCTTGGGCGGTCCGCTTCGGATCCAGGATGGATTCTGCCAGATATAGACCCAGGTAAACCATCTTCGCTCTTGCAATGAAACAGAACGCTAACACACCGCTTGCAGAGGAGCCTTTCTTCGGAGACGTGATTGAGAGTGTGGACTGGGCCGCCACCCCGCTTGGCCCGCAGAAGAGTTGGTCCGACAGGCTAGAAGAAACGTTCAACCAGATTCTCGTCGACAGCCGGCCAATCGCACTATACTGGGGCCCACAATATATCACAATCTATAACGAAGCGTTTAGCAAACTATGCGGCTCTCGACACCCGGAGATGCTGGGTATGACCGTGGAGGACGCCTGGCACGATGCAGGAAAGATGCTCAAAGACAAAATGGGGAGTTTCACTCCCAAGCAAAAGACAATCGAGGACGAGTGGAGGTTCTTCATTGAACGGGAGTCCGAGGTCCCAGGGGGGCCACATTGGCAGGAGGAAACCTATCTCAGGTGGTCTCTTATACCTGTGCTGGAGAACAATGAGTATTTGGGCTTCATGCACGCTGTGGCGGAAACTACGAGTATGAGGCTGTGGGAACGGCGGATGAAGATGCTGATTGATATGGGGGGGGTTTTGATCGCGGCGAGGGACGTTAAGAGCTACTGGGAGAAGACGATTGAGCAGCTTCGGATGGTCGACCCTCAGTACGACATCCCATTGGCGATTCTTTACAGTGTTGACGAGGATCCCGAGGCCTCCTCCCAGCCGCCGACTCCTAGTCTGGGTCCTTCAAAAATCTGTCGGCTGGAAGGGGCTTTGGGGGTGCCGGATCAGCATCCTATCGCCCCGCAGACGATCAGTTTGCGCATGAGTGATGAGGGACTGGCACTTGCTTTCAGGGAAGCTCTCAAGTCGCCTCATCCGTTATTGCTGCAAACAGGCGACGGGACTCTGCCGACAAATCTGCTTGAGGGTCTGCAGTGGAGAGGATTCAGCGACGACCCTTGCCGGGCAGCGGTGATTTGTCCCATTCGGCCTACCAAGACAGAGAATGTTATGGGACTGCTCCTTCTGGGGTTGAATCCCCGTCGGCCGTACGACAATGATTACAGGCAGTACATTTCGCTGCTTAATCAGAAACTTGCGACTTCGCTAGCGTCCATTGTGCTACTGGAGGAGGAGGCGAGAAGGGGCCGCAATGCCGCCGAGCAGGCTGCGTATGATCAAGCTATGCTCAAGGAGAAACTTGAGGTACAAACCAAGGAAGCGAACGAGTCGATTCAGATGTTTGAAGCCGTGGCCGAGTTTGTGCCAGTGGGCATGTGCTTTGGCGATCCCGAAGGCAATATCACTTTTGCGAACGATGCCTGGTATAAGATCACGGGGTATCCGGAAAGAGGTCTGGTGAAGAATGCCGGGTTCTTGGCCTGTGTGGTAGAGGAGGACAGGCCGATACTGGTGACGCAGTATGACAGGCTCAAGTCGGTGAATAACGTCGAGTTTGAGTTTAGGGTGAGGCAGCAGGCGAACGTCGAAGCACCGCTCACGAGGACTTCGCCGAGCTTTGAGAGGACGGGGCTGGATCTGTCGTCGGTTGAGGGCTCGAAGGAGAGGCATGTTCTTGCGGTTGCGAGGGCGGAGAGGGCGGTGGATGGAAGTATCCTGAAGGTGTTGACCTGCCTCACGGATGTGACGGCGCATAAACGGACAGCCGAAGAGGCGGTGAGAAGAGCACAGCAGGCGGAGAATCTGAAGAGGATGGCCGAGTTCGCGACGGTTGGACTTTATGATATGGATCTGGAGGGCAAGTTACTCGGGGCTAACAATGTCTTCTTTGAGATGTGCGGGCTGGAGAAGGTTGACCCGGCCGAGGTTGAGCTTAGGCCCTGGAGAGACTGCGTCTGTGAGGAGGACCACCTGCAGATTAGGGAGAAGATCGAGACGATGGTGAAGGAAGACAAGGTGCAGAATGTCGAAGTCCGCCTCAAGACAACGTGGACGGCCGAGGACGGTGGGGGACACAAGGTTATTGTACCACGTTGGGTACAGGCTACTTTGATGCCAGTTCGGACGGCTGAGGGTGAGATACAAAGCTTCACGGGCTGTCTAAGTGACGTTTCGTTGCAAAAGTGGCAGCTCGACAGAGAGAAGCAACGAAAGGAGGAGGCGCTTGAGTCAAAGCGACAGCAGGAAAACTTTATCGACATGACCTCCCACGAGATGCGGAACCCGTTGAGCGCCATTGTTCACTGCGCTGATGCGATCATTGCGACGCTTGCACGGGTTCAGGAGCTGGTTAGCAACCCATCTTGCGGCTCTGCGGCCTGTGTGGCTCTCCCACGGCCTGATTCACGCGATGGGCTGTCTCTCAACACGGATCTTAGCGAGGATTGCAGCACCGATGTGATGGGTCTCCTCGAAAGCAGCATCGATAGTGCCGAGACCATTGTCGGATGTGCCCAGCATCAGAAGCGAATCGTCGACGATATCCTCACCATGTCGAAGCTCGACTCAAAACTGCTTGCCATCACGCCCATCACGGTCAATCCGATTCTTATGGTTCAGGAGGCCCTGAAAATGTTTGAGATTGAGGCTCGCAGGGTGGATATCAACTTGAGCATGGTGGTCGACCAATCGTACCGGGATCTGAAGATCCAGTACTTGGATTTTGACCCGTCGAGGCTGAAGCAGGTCCTCATCAATTTACTCACCAATGCTCTCAAGTTTACGAAGACAGGACCGACGCGGAATGTGTCGGTAGCCATCAGTGCCAGCCTCACTCGCCCTACAGAAGCGACGAGCTTTAGCAAAGTCCAGTTCATTCCTCGATCGGAAGAGGATTACTTTGGACATGACCCATCCAACCCCGCTCCTCGTAGGAGCGGGAAGCCGGTGTTTGTCATGTTTGAAGTCAAGGATACCGGGCAGGGTCTTACTGAAGAAGAGAAGAAGAGTCTGTTCAAACGCTTTGTCCAAGCCTCGAGCCGTACCCATGTGAAATACGGCGGGTCTGGTCTGGGGTTGTTCATCAGTCGCCGGCTGACCGAGCTCCAGAACGGCGCGATAGGAGTCGCCAGTCAACCAGGAGTGGGCAGTACGTTTGTCTTTTACATTGAAGCCTCTGTCCCCAGTGAGGAGGCGAAACAGGAAGCTATGGCTGCGGCCGAGGCTGCGAGCAAAATGTCTGCTCTTAAGCTGAGCGGCAAGGCAAACGGGATCGGCAACGCGGCCAACAGACGGGCAGCGAGCAGCAGCACAGCGAGCGACTATGTCGTGACCCCCGGAGGGACTGTTTCCCGGCCTAGTCCGATAACGCCTTCTACGGGCAGCGAGGTTAGCACCCCACCGTTGTTTCCGTCAGGATTGTCGACCACTTTTATCCCCTCAACCAACAACTTGTCGGCTTCGCTCTCTTCCCCGCCGCCGCCACCTATCCATGGGATCTTGGTGGTGGAGGACAACCTCATCAACCAG
This sequence comes from Triangularia verruculosa, assembly GCA_033296885.1. NCBI lineage: Eukaryota > Fungi > Ascomycota > Sordariomycetes > Sordariales > Podosporaceae > Triangularia > Triangularia verruculosa. Next base: position 190,302 of record MU863930.1, on the reverse strand, counting down.
CTCATCACCCGCAGGGGGCTGGTGAATATGGGTTTCAATGTCGACGTCGCGAATCATGGAGTGGAATGCCTGGACAAGCTGCGCAGGACGGATCGGTTTGTCTCGTCGTCGTCGTCGGACAGCGGCGAGGCCAACCAAGAAAAGAGGTTTCCACTATCGGTCATTTTGATGGACATTGAGATGCCTGTTCAGGATGGGCTGACGTGCACAAGGAACATTCGGGAGCTGGAGAGGAAGGGGATGATTAAAGGAGGGCGGATCCCGATTATTGCTGTGAGTGCCAACGCGAGGATGGAGCAGATACTCGAGGCAAAAGATGCGGGTTGCGATGACGTGCTTGTGAAGCCGTATCGGATGCCGGAGCTGCTGGAGAAGATGAGGGTGGTTGTCGCGCAGGTTAGGGGGCAAGGAAAGGAGAATGGGGTGGGAAGCGAGGAGAGGGAGGGGGTGAATGGTGGTGGGAAGGAGCATAAATGATACGATAGGGGTCTGAAACATAACCCCCTCCCATTTTCATTTTGTCATTTTTTCCCCCCCATTTATTGGTGTCTTTTTATTTGATTTTGCTTTGGGGGTTGTCAGGGGGCATGGGAAAGCATGATTTTTTTATCTAGCATTAGCAGGTGGCGCATTTGGCGCGACTAACTGGACTTATAAAGGAACCATGGTTGGGAGTTTTTTTATTTTATTTTTTGGCGTGAAATGAGATGGAATGGGGGGGTGGGGGGGCTATGGAATGGTATTGTTTTGTTTTTTTTCTTTTCATTTTGGTCTGGCAAGTTTTTACATGAATAAAAGATCAATTTTATGGTGGTTGGGGTGTCGGGTGAATGTTTTTGTGTCGTGTGGTGGTGATGAAGGGGTATGTGTTTGTAGAGAGAGGGAGGTATTGGTAGGATCTCTGATAATAATCAAGGCAACAACAACAACTTGATGAGTCACGACTTCCTGAACCATTACGCATTTTTTGGAAGATGATTCGAGTTTTTTTGCTTCCGACTCGCGCTGACACCCGACCCTTCGGACTTCCAGGTTAGGTAGTTTAACATTCGCCGGGACCTGTCCGGGCAAAGTCAAACTGAGACACTTGACAAATCAACGGATGTCGATGATGGGTGAGACCGGGCGGGGGAGGGGGGCACCGGCCTCGAGACAACTTTTTTCTTGTCACCGATTTCTTTTTGGCTTGTGTGGCTTGCTGGCTGGCTGGCGTCGAGCGAAGCGGGCGTTCGGAGCCCTGATCGGATTACACGACACGACACTACACGACATTTTTGTTCCAATACGGAGAGCAAATGATTCGACAATCGGCGGGGTTCAGAAGAACACTTGTCGGATTGGAGGATGAAATTCAGTCGGCATGGTTCGCCGGTTTCCCTTTGCACCGCTTGCATCTTATCGTGTCGTGGCAGCACAAAAATCGGGACGCGGTGGATTTGATGGTGTGGTTTTTGGGCGTTTGGGGCCGGAATAAAGGGGGGGGGGGGGAGGGGACAAAGGGGGGGAGGGGACAAAGGGGGGGAAGGGGGAGGATACTTAAAAACAGTACCTGTATTTGTCGTTTGTTGGGGAGAGGGGGGGAAGCAAAAAATATCACGATTAGTTTGTCGGTTTTTTGTTTAATTCCATCAAGGCTATCAAAAAGGCGCGCAGGAATACAAGAAAACCAAAATCTATTTTTTTCACCAAAAATGGGTTCCCGAGGCCAGCAGCAGCAGCAGCAGCAGCAGCAGATCTTCCGGACGACCATGTTCAAGGTGCCCGATCCGGCGAACCAGCAAAAGATGGTGGAGGCGTACGATAGGCTTGCGCAGGAGCAGAAGAAGGTTTGTTTGCTCTCTCTTCTCCCTAACTTTCTCAAAAAAAAAACCAAAAAAAAAAAACCGGTGTCTCATGAGGTAAAGAAGACTTGACGGTTGTTTTGTATGGGGGGTTGGTGTGTTAATGGAAAAAAAAAACAAAAAAAAACAGGACGGCAAATCCTACATTCTTTACTGCTGTGCCGGCGCGGCCAGCCCTGACCAGCGCTCAAAGGGGTACACGGTTGTTGCCAACATGAAGTTTGCCAGCTTGGACGACATGAATTACTATGACAACGAGTGCCCTGCCCATGCGTCGCTCAGGAAGGCCGGGGGTGGCTTTGGGGTGCAGGAGCCGCCTTTGGTGGTGTATTTCGAGGGGCAGCCGTCGTTGATGGTGAACTGAGGTAAATAAAAAAAAGGACTTGGGTTGAGAAGGAAAAATCAAATTTGCTTTTTGTCTATTGGACTGTTTACTTGTTTTGATCATGATTGATGTTGGCTGCCCTCCTCCTCCGCCTTCTTCTTCAAACCTCCCATCCACCCCTCAAACCCCTTCCTCACACCCTCCCCCGCAGCCAACCTCACCACTGGTGCCAGCAAGCCGTAGAATGTCTCCCAGTTCCTGTACTCTGTCGCCTTGCCGCCGTCAGCCTCGATGAACTCTTGGACTCGCTCGCACCTGAGCATCCAGTCGGGTTGCGGGCCGACCTGGACCCAGCACACCCTGTGCCCAATCACCTTTTGCCCGGCGGCAGCAGCAGCAGCAGGGTCGATAATGTCTTCGAGAACAGAGACACGCTCCTGGGATCTGGTTGATGGTTTGGAGTCAGGTGAGGTGTTGAAGTGCACGTCAAAGGTGAAGATGGTGTCCAGGTGGAACTTTTCTGGTGACGAGGCTGCGGCTGAGGGGGGCTGGGAGTCGATTTTGACGAGGCGGCAGAAGGGGTTCCAGGATGGGTCTATTGTGGTTATTTTGTTAATAAATTTTGATGATTTATAAGGATGGATAGAAACATTATCATCAGATGGTGCACAATGAAGCTTTTTATTCTCATGACATCACAGCTGGGGAGAGAGAGACTGAGACTGAGACAAGGGGCATACAATCTGGCGCATTGCGGACGATTTCAAGACATTTTGAAGGGGGTGCGTTGATGCGAGTTGAGCTGGCAAGTGTGAAGCTGCCGCCGCCGCCGTGGCTTGGGGTTGGAAGAGGGGTAGGGAGGAGGGCGGCTTTGTCAGAGGGGAAGACGGTGTCGGGAGGGAGTGAAAAGTGAGCCATCGTTGGAAGGTCAGTGGCTACCGGGCTTTTCCGTTTGATGTGGGAGACCCATGATAGGTAATGCTGGGGGTTGGAGATGATGGATGTTGGTTGATGCCAAGAAGTGGCACCCCCACGTTGGTTCGACAGTCACATCAAGACCGGGAGCTGCTTTGTTGGTAATGAGTTCTGGATTTGCTGGATAAGGCACCATGACGGTCTTCTTCCCCGTTCGAGGCCGGATCAGCAAAAGATGTTGCGAGACACGGAATGGATGTAGAAGCTAAGCAAGAGGTCATCACGCATTTAAGGATCGGAACCACTCAGAGCCGCAGCACACTGGCCTGTAAACGGCATGGCGTGGTGATGGCGCTCCGGTAGGCTGTCGCCGACGAGCTAGCGACTTTACCTCCCCGCCGTCGTGTCGCAGCTGTCAGAGGAGATGACAAACGTTGAGGTGTAGCGACTATCTTTGAGCGCCTCGCGACTGTTCTTCGGGACACGGTAGTATAAGTAAGAGGTCTGTAGGCTATGGAGGGGTCCTGCCACATCTTGCAGGTTTACTTGTTCACAGCCACAGCCACAACGTGCCAGGCGATGGCCACTTGAACGGAAAGCATTGGCTGTCAAACATGCTCAATGTTCCAGCCAGGCAAGACCGGTCTCGTTAGATAGACAGGTACGGGCGTCGACAAGTTAAGCTTTCCTACACAGAAGCCGCGGGATCCTCTGGCCTCTCCGTCCCACTCAGTTAACTCGCGCTTCTTCGTCCGTTTGCACACAACCTCGCGCACCGATACAGCTCTACACATCAGCCATTTGCACATTCAGCAAACTTACTCGCGACTCCAACATGGATCCCAAAACTAGCTATCCATCCAGCCCTCTGGCTCGAACCGAGGTGTGTCCCAGTCTCCTAATGTGTCTACTTGGCGCTGTCTGGTCGGCGTCCTCACTGACTGGGGAACATCGTGATGTTGCAAGTCACCCTTTGTCCAGCCGCCGCAGCAGCAGGATAACGTTCCAATGCCTGATGCGCCTAGGCCCATACGACAAGACCAAGATGTCGATATGGAAGATGTTTCTCGAGTGCCAGCCACAGGCACTCGAGAGGCGCCGCACCATCAGTACCCGGGACAGACCCCATACAGGGGACAAGTCTTTCCCCTAGAACTAAGTCCACCACAACAGCCGCTTCCGAATCCTTTGCAGGACCGGTCTAGGAACGCAAGCCAGCAACGAAGTTCTCCGTGGCAGCCTGCCCGAGTACCCCAGTACGAATACATGGGTCGACAAGAGCTCCCCACAGGATACACAGGCCAGCAGCCAGCTGCCGGCCACCAACTCCTGCCGGTACCTCAGCATCAAGCACTATCACCTGTCCCTCCAAGAGCACCCCCTGGGCAACAACGAGTCGCAGCATCAATACACTCCCGGCCCATGACTCTCTCTTCAGATCCCATGTACCAGCACGATTTGAAGTCCATCACCCGCCACTTTGCCAGTTTCGCCCCCAACGGCACTGTGCTTCCCACCGCGGCTCCCGGCCAAGAGCATCTTCGCAGAATTGGTCAGTCGATTCTTTCTCCACCTACACCTTACCATCACTAACCTCCTGCCAGAATACATCCCTATGGTCTTCAAGTCAGCTCTTGGAGAGACCAAGGTATTGTGGGATGTTGTTATGGACGGCGTTCACTACGAGTACACGGGCGACCCCCAACTTCACCTCCATACATCTAGTATGGGTCAAGCAGTCTAGCAAAGCGAGGCCCAATCGGAGTGGAACACGAAACAAATCCTACTTCAGCAGTCACCATGTCTATTTACACAACAGGATTACGCATACCCCATCCTATGCTGAATAACACACACGATCACAGCCTGCGTGCGTATCTGAAAAGGCATCTGAGACCACAGGGTCTGGTTGGGTGCGACAGGGAAGGGTCACGGTTTCATTCCCATACCAGCGTTACTTTGTTTCTGGTCACTGGTCACAGAAGGAAGCCTGGGGGGAAGGCAACAGGGTAAAGGTTTCAACGCATAGCAAATAGCGAAAGTCAGTTCAGTAAAAATAGTCATCTACAAGTTTGTCGCGGTATACATGCCAACTTTGATCTCTTTCCATGCGCGCAAAAAGAGTGTGCGTGTCAGAGGGTGGATGGCACCCCCTTTTCTTTTCGCCTCCTCCACGAGTCAGTTCTCCAACACTGGTAAACAATACACAAGTCTGTGTAGCGTTGCACAACACCCAGACACCCAAGCGTTTTCCACTTTATCTTTCACTCATCAGATCTCACTGCCACTGGGGCATACTCCATCTCGCCCTGAAACACATTCAGTCACAGTTGGACAAGACAAGAAAGCCAGAGAGGCTTCTGGACAAGCTGACAAAGATACTGTTCACCACACCAGTGTTACAACGGGTGCTATATAATGTCTCAACACCTCCTCCTCCTTAGGTACCTACCTTACTCTTCTTGTTTGCTGCAACCTGCTCCTCAGATTCTCATTCTTGCTTGCTCCACAATCCCACACCTGGGTAAGGCAGGTCATCAAACAACAACACACCTCAATCATAGACCGGCGGCCAAAAACGTAAAATATGGGAACTGAAGCTAAACACAGTGTACCTTGGTGCATATCCTAACGTAACCTCATAAACAAAAAACCTTTCCATCAAAAAAAAACTCAACCAAGGTACCAAGAGAATAAACCCCACTTCCCCCCCAAGAACAAAAAAAATCGTTGACGTAAAAGTAACCCCCCCTAAAGAATCAAAAAGAAATACCCTCGGTGTAAAGACCAAAAAAAATATAAGCTTCCTACCTATACCAAAGCTCCAAGGGTGGTGATAAAAAGGTGCCGACAACCCATCCCCCAAAAGTACCTTGAAACGCCTGTCGAATGTAAAAACATATACCAACTCGCTTCGATCAACACTGACTCTCTCCAACCTGTGTCTCTGACAAAAAGAAAAAAAGACAGGGTATTTCGCACAAAGAACTCTCAACACCGAAAAGTTAAAACCTCAACCACAACAACAAAAACATCACCGAATAAAACTCCTCACACTACTCGCACTCTCCAATTCCACCTCCCTTTGTCTTCTCCCACCCCCTTTCCGTCTCTCCTGATGTCCCTCCATCACCTCCACCACCGTCCTCTCCCCTTCACCCCCGCTCTTTGCTCTCCTCCAAGTGCCCAACGACACAGCCAGCGCAACAATCACGACCCCCAAAAAACCCCATAACTGCTCCCCAAAAGCTTGTGTATAAAGCCTCGTCACATGCGCCCGCTCCTCGGCAGTAAACCTCGAGTCCATAACAGCATATAGACTCCTATGAATCATAGCCACCTTCCACTCGTTCTTCCCCTCCCAATATCCCCTCAAATCCCCCTCCAACCTCTGGTTCAGCAGGATCCCACAAACCGCCAACCCCAATGCCCCCCCAAACACTCTCGCCTGAGCAATCGCGCCTTGTGCCGCTGCCAAGTCATCATTCTGTGCCTCGACGGCGGCAATGATTGTCGCGCTCGCAAAGCTCAGCCCAACTCCCAGCCCATACAGCCCAGTAAACCCCAACAACTGTCCCATCGTCATTCCCTTGGTTACGACGTAATTGAATCCCGTCATCAGGCCCAGTCCAAGCACCTGAAGCAAGCCCCCCATAATCAGCGTATGTGAAGTTAAATTCTTCTTTTTCGACATCAACCCCCCAAGAAAGCTTCCAAAAGCACAAGATCCAAGCATAGGCAGCAGATGGACACCGGCCAGGAGGGCAGAGTCGTGGTAAACAATCTGCAGCCTCTCCGGAATCTTAATCACGAGGGCAATGTAGACAAATCCCGACAATAGCGTATTTCTGTCCCGTATCATCAGCGTCACCATTGACAGAGTTTCAAAAGAAGGAGAAGGGACTTACACCAAAACACAGCCATATACCCTTCTTTTCACCAAATTCACCGGGAAAATCCCTTCGATCCTAACGCTCCCACTTTCCCCCCCTCGATACAGGTACCATTCCCACGCCGAAAACAGCACAAAGCACACCGCCGAGATGGCCAACGACCATATTATGACCGGGCTATCCCACTTCCAAACAAAACTCCCCGCTTCCTGCAGCGCAAAGACCAGCAATATCGACGCCAGTGCCAACAACGTGTTGCCAATAAAGTCAATCCTGGCAATCTTGTGCCAAAAGCTTTCCATCCTGGTAGTCGGCGGCTGTTGATACTCGTCTTTTCGTGAAGGGCTGGTAATTTCCCGTGGCCACAGAGTCAAGATCCCTACTATGGAGATGATCCCAAACGGTATACTGCATATCCACCCATTAGCCATCATAGACGGGTCGACATATGCCGAGATAAGAGAGACTTACTTAATCCAAAAAATACCCCTCCACCACCATGCGTCGCTTATCCCGCCTCCCATAATCGGCCCAAGAACAAAGCTCACGCTCAACGTGATTCCCACCAGACCGCCCACCACCTCTGGCCTGGCGGGACCTTGCTCGACAAGACACACCTGTGCGAGTGAATACAGCCCCGAGCCTCCCACTCCCTGAACCGCTCTCCCCGCGATCAAGTGCGGCATGGAGCCTGCCCAGCCGCACCAGATCGACCCCATGGTGAACAGAACCCACGCGGATAGTAAAACTGCCTTGCGGCCGTAGATGTCCGACAGCTTGGAAAACCCGACGGCAAAGGACATGTAGGTGAGGAGGTAGGAGAGGATTGTCCAGGGTATGTCTTGGGTATTGGAGAACTCAACTGCTATGTTGACGAGAGCGGTGGAGACGATGGATGTGTCGAGGCATGAGAACATGAGACCCAGACAAATTCTAGGCGGCTGCCAGTCAGAGGGGAAAACGAGAGCGAAATGGGGGAAAGGGAACATACACGAGCGTTAGGACGACCTGGCGTATCACTGGTGTTTTGGAGGAGCAGGTTGATAACTTTTCCTCTTCATACTCGAGCTGTTCGGTGTTGTTGGTAGCTGTCATCGATGAGGATATTGAACTGGGCGTTGCTCGGTGATGTTCGTCGCCCGCCATCGAGGACAATGAGGGATTGGGGTACGAGAGTGTCATAATTGTTGCCGTTGCGATGAACGATGGCGGTCCAAAAGGAAAAGAGCGTGTGTATGTTGTTAACTTGTGTTGGTGGTGGTCTCCCTCCCGTAAACGGACCAGGTGAGCCAGCTCGGCTTTCAGTTTCTCGCCAAAACTTCAAGATACCCAAAAAAAAAAAAAAAAGGAAAAGACCTCGGCAACTGTAAGGCCGTTACGCAACGCAAGAATGAAAGCAAAGTGCCAGGAGTACAAAGTTGGGCTGGACTGGTATGTCAAGTCTGTTTAGATGACATAGAGTAAGTCGGTGACAAGACCCAATCTCCTGGTTCGGTTCACCTGAGCAGTCGTACTTGCCCTCCCTTTCGACCAAGGTGGAGTAAAGCAGCAATTCGAGACGAATGTGGCTTGATTGCAAAGAGAACACCCAGGGAAAGAGGGAATCAGTCATTACCTTGAAGATTGGCACTTCCTGTTGGTTACCTTATGTAAGAGCTTCTCATGGCCAACTTTCGCTCTTGACCACTTGATTGCTGAGTTGTCTGACCATTTCATCAGACCGGTCCGCCGGAGCCAGGCTTTTTGTGAGCGGAGACATGAGACAGGTTTGTATTCTGCTGCAACGATCAAGAGACATCCAGAATATCCGCCTTGACTTGCAGTGTCTCTCTTCTTCACTCTCGCCCGCGACAGCGACGGCGCCGAAAGCACATGCGGAATGGCTTGAGGCCGTTTTTGACGTGCTTTCAAGCCTGTGCTGCGTACTTGGTGCCACTTGAGCAACAGTGCCCCGGGCAAGACCGAGCAGAGTCTCCTCTTGGAGGTTTGGGTTTGACACTGCCGAGACCGCATGTCTCTTGAGGGTGTCACAATGATACAATGGACGATGACGGGCTGGCTGTGCTAGGTGTGACAAGCTTACAGGACACTCTTCTTGGACCAGGATTACCACACGCAATCCAGAGCATCCAAGAGGGTAGCTGCATATGAGAATCAATGGGATGTGGTGGATTCGGGACACAGGGCGCGTGGCTGGGCTGTTCAGATAGGCTTCACTCATGAAATCTGAGAGCACTTGCGTGGTTCTCCTCCTTCGAGATAGATCTGGTGGAAACGAGTGAAACACAATGAGGTAAATCTCGATGAGCTCGCTTCCGTATGCTCATCTGGCTCTGTGCCATGTATGACCAGTCTGATCAGTCGGATTTATCTGAGATACTCTGGTCTCAGGTATCGTGTCCTGGCTTAGAGAAGCCGCGGGAAAGAGCTCTGCATGTGGGAAGGCTCTGGTCCGGTCTTCCCGTGTATTGCCGTGCCGTCATTGATCATGATGGATTGCCGCATCTGCGGATGCAGCAGGATCTAATGTTGTGTCATGAAACGGCGCGATCCAACGCTCAGGTGGTGATATGAGAAGTGGTGGATGTCTCTGATATCTATATATTGTCTCCCATGGTGGCGGCCATCGGTCATCCTCTTGTCTCCTCCCGCACCAAGATATGCGTAGTGCATTGCGCCAGAATCCTCTTCGTCACCCCCGGGAGACAACAGATAGATTGCTCGCAGTGAGGGGCAAAATCTGCTCCAGGATTCAAGACATAGGAATCTTGGGCTGGGGACACGGTGGCACCTCAGCAACTCGGCTTCAACAGAGCCATTGCTCTTGCTACTCTTGTGTCTGCTCAACCGTATCAGCCCCGCCACAAAGCGTGCTCCGCCAGAGCCGAGGCTTTCCGACTCCAGTTGGCTCCTGGACAAACAAAAGGTCGGAAGTTATGGTAGAGCAATGGCCAGATGCTCTCCACATGCGTGCCTAAGCTGCCGTGCTGTTTAATATTATGGTTTCCGCCACTTTCAAAATGTTGACCAATGCATGGGAAAGAACATCACATGCATTCTGGCATGGCGGCCGAAAGGCCTTAAACACAGGAGAGACTTGTCCGTAGGTTGGCTGACCACTATCAAACTCGGTGAAGAACTTCGGGTCCGTCTGCCTGGCAATAAGCAAACAGAGCCGTTCATCGCACCACTTGCCGGGCGGCCGCGACTCGATCAGAAGGCAAGATCCAAGATGCCGCCCTGTTTTCCATTGCCAGTATTTATACCTGGCTCAAACCGGTGCTCTTGAACATCCATCTATGATACCCATCAGAATCCGGTTTCCACCAGCAAACTCATTCCCACTACGTGCCAAATATCAACACTCACCAAGCAACACCACCGCAACCATGCAGCTCACCAAGATCGCCGTTGCCGTCACTGGGCTTGTTTCCGCTGCCGAGGCCACCAAAAACTGCCAGACATACACCGCTAGTGTGAAGGAGACTTCTTCAAACTCGCCCCCAGAGCTCGACTGCTACGCTGTTCAAGCTAGCGGTGAGGACCACGAATACACCGTGTACGTTGCTGTCGACCACGAGGATCTCTTCCACAACGGCCTAGCTAACACTGAGATAGTTCTTGGAAGGGTTCCGACGGCCAAAAGCAGGTCGCTTCATCCGGCGAATGTAACCTCAGTGTCCTGGTCAACGGGGCTGACAATGAGGTCGCCTTTGGCAATCAGGATGTGGCAGAGGTCACCAAGCTGGCTATCGAGAAGTTCAAGCAGACCTTAGACGGTGTCCTACGCGTTGGAGGACAGGGCACGATGACCTGCAATGGCGTGCTGGTTAACTGGGCCATCAACTAGCTGTAATTGGATCTCTGTTGTGGTGGGTTTTGGGAGTGGCAAGATTGGGGGAGGCAAAGTTTTCGAAGGTCATTTGAGCGCCGCTGGCGGTATAAGCAGATAATGAAGAGGATAGAAGATGCTCTCAAGACGTGGGCGGGCAATTTTCATTAGAAAAGTGTCGAACTTGCGAACTTATGGACGCTTGAGTGATTGAGTGGTTGAGTGATAGACGTCCTGCATGCCGAGCCACATGCAGGTGGTATAAAAAGTCAAAAAGCTCACCCAGTAACCTCAAGGGGGGATTCTTACTTCAAACTCGAACACGCCCCCTTATTTAGCAACTATCAGTCTTCCACAACTCCCGTACTGTTAGGCTGGCTCGTTGTCCATCTAAACTGGAGTCTACTAGGGAAGGAAGGAGTGCCACTCTACATCCTCTCAAGTCGTCACATGCTGTGGAAAGTGCAGTTTGGCGTTGTTTGTTTGTTTACGTTAGGGGCACCCCACTTACCCCTGAGATACGTATCTGCTAGCACTTTGTCCTGACAGCATCATGATACTAGTGGATTTATTCCAAATTGTCTTCTTGTTTAAACCTACGGAACTTAACTGCCGAGGCGCGTAGTCAAAGCAAGTAAACCCCGGGATGCTCCCACCACCTCCCTAACTTGACGCTTGCCCGGCTGCTCCATCTCACCCCACGGGAAGCCACTTCATTATACCTAGCTCTTATTGCTTCGAAGATCCAGATTCGGATATACACAAAACCTATATAGGATCCTTCCCGTCTCGTGCTAGACATTTCTTTTCTCAGCCGACGCTAACAGCTTCTAGGACGGCAGCAATCGTGAAGGAACGTACTCTTCCCAGTTGAGCAGAGCCAGTCCACGTCATGCAGCAGCCTACTCGATAAGCGGCATGAACTCACCTTCAGGGCCACGTCAGTCGAGCCTTCCGTCTTTCTACAGGTACTTGCCCGTCTTGATTGGCAGCCGTTGACTGCTGCTGACAGTTTGACCGCGCACAAAACGGGACCTTGAGGTTTCATCCTCGTTGGACACGGAAAACAGCACTCTAAATCCACATCTTTCTTGCCCTGGTACATGCCTTGCTAAACCAGTTTTCTGAGGCTCTATCACGGCCAGTCTTCTTTATTTTTTGCCACCATGAAGCTGCTTGGATTGTTTTGCGACGTTACCCATTCTCTCGTAAGGCTTTTTTTTCTCCCTCTTCAAAACCGAAAGCGCATTCCACGCTCAACAAATCCATCTCAATCGTCGCACGACATGATTTCTCCCCCTCACTGTTTCGGATGCTTGCTGTCAACCCCATATAACTGCTTCCGAACTCGCTCGCGTCTGTTTGTTGTTGTTATTGGCCATGCCGCGCGCCAGCAGCAAGTCCACTGAGCTTCACAGGGCAGATGGCTCTAGATGGGCGGTATCACGGCAACCGGTCCGACGGACGAAAACAAGTTGAATACTCGAACCATCTCCCCTCCCCTCCCCTTTTAACCACGGCCGACTCGTACCCGACCGTCCCACAGATCTTCAGTACGTCGTGAGTCGGGCTCGTCATAAAACACATCGACGGGCTAGGGCTCGTGTCTTGGCTTCCTGTCTCTAATCACCATTTCCCCCGTCTCACGTGGGCCTTGTTGCTTGCCGTCATGCCTTGAATCACACCAAACTTTGGAAACCTTTTGCTGGACGACACAGAAATTTTGATGATCCCCCCTTTGTCGGGATTCCTCGTCAGACAATGGAGCCGCCGTCCGCGAACCAACACGTCCGCACTGGCAAGTTGCGCCAGCTGGTCTCCAGCGTCCATCGCCATGTGAAGACAAAGAGCAAGTCGTTGCTTTCTTCGTCTGAGACCTCGACGGAACTGAAACAATCCGATTTGCAACGGTGCATCGCCACTGTGAATTCCTACTCGCACCATTTAGGGGAGCTTAGGGGGCTCTGGGAGCAGCATAGTCATCTGCTCTCGTCCCAGCCTGAGAGCAAGCAGCGGATTGACCTCATCATACAGAAGTCGTTGGCTGATATTGAGCATTGCGGTTTGTGAAGGACTTTTGCTTTTTTGCATTTTCTTTTTAAATCTCATTCTTGGATAGCTGATTCTTCACGTCATAGAAAGGATTCTTCAACGATGCTCCTTGGTCAACCTCGGCGATGATGGCGAAACTCGCATGTGGAGAAAGCTGAGGTGGGAGCTCATCGATAGACACAAGTTTGAACATCATAAGGCCCAAGCCGAGCGTAATGACAACACCATCACGACGCACATTTTTGCCCTCCACCATCTCATTCTCGACCGGGCCGTCAACAAGCTTCTCAACGAGGTAAGGACCCCAGCAGCAAACGCGAACGGGCTAGGCACCGAGAATGGTCAAGCACGTGAGGTGAATGGAAGTCCCCCTCCAGCAAACACGGGGCTTACCGTACCCCGGCTAGTCGTGACACGACCTGGCCTTCCCGCCAGTCCACGGCCGGTTCGCGGTGCCAGTACGCCTCCGCCTCCCCGACCTGTCGTTTCTGGAAAGGGAAAGCAAGCGGTTGAGCAAAGACAACAACGGCCTTCATCTGAGCCCTTGCGTCCGACGACGGCAAAACCATGCTGTAATCATGGAGAATGCCACGTAGGAGAGGACGTCGCCAATCTGGCTGTTGAACAAGATCAAAGCACATCACCACCACCACAACCAGATATTAGGATGGTCATGGCAGATGCGACAACAATCTCGACGACGGATTTTGCGGCAGAACCGACAGCCCGAGCTCGTGCCCACGGGGGAGGGAGAAGACTTGCAGGCCCATGCTGCAGCAAAGGGGAGAATATGGGTGTCGATGCAGGGAGCACAGGGATAAAACTTGTTCACTGACGAGGCCCATTGGAACTGATCCCTAAGAGGCAAGCAAATCTTGCAGTCGCGATAAAAGGGCATGTGTATTATATACTCAATTCTTTTTCCTGTCGCTTTTTCTTTCAAGTTTCATACACAGAGTCGACCAGGATAGATGGATGGATGGACAACGCCACGGGTGGTGTAGAATGCTGTGTTTCTATGGATTTTCTTCGAGACTCTTTACACTCATTTGAAACAATTCAAAATTGGAAGAAAATGGCACCGGTCAGTATCAGAGTATGCTTTGTTACATGTTTTATTTTTACGCGAATGACGGATAATGATGATGATGACAAGTTTCAGCAACGATTTTGACGGTTCAAACTATGAATTATGTAACTAAGTATGGATAATGCTTGTGAAAGAAAAACGTTTCGCTCTTTTATTACAGCTCGTTTACTCGGCCTTGATCTCATCAGCAGGAGGAGCGACGGCATCAGCAGCAGTCTCATCCTCCTTGACTTCGACAACAGTAGTAGCCTGTGGCTGCTGCCCCTTGAGCTGCCAGACCGCCTCGATGATGCTCATTCTGCAGCCTTCTGGTCTCGTGACGCCCTGTTTTTTTCATTTCAAGCCACATGTTAGTAAACCATTTAGAGAGAGAGAGAGAGAGAGAGAGAGAGAGAGAGAGAGAGAGAGAGAGAGAGAGAGAGAGAGAGAGAGAGAGAGAGAGAGAGAAAAGAGAGAGACAGACCTTGAAAACAAACTCCCCACCCACCTGCCCCTCCCCGGCCTGGGCAAACAACTCCCTGAACTCGCTCTCGGTCCTCTCCTGCGCGTTGAGCAGGCTCAGCATCACCACGTCCATCCTCCGCATCACCTTTTCGTCCCACGGGTCCTCCTCCAGCCCAGACCCCTCAAACAGGCAGTGGTCGTTAATCACGATCCGCGCGCCCGGCTTCAGTGCGGGGATGAGGTTCCTGAGGATCTGGACCGCGTATGGGGTCGAGTAGTTGTGCATGATCCAGCGGAAAAAGTACACGTCGGCGCCCCTCGTGACCTGCTCGGTAAAAAAGTCGTGCGCGAGCAGGGTGATGCGCCCGGCGACCTGGGGGTCGGGGGAGATGGGTTTTGGAGCCGAGTCGACTGTTTTTTGCAGGTCCTGCACGACAAACTTCATGTTCTTATACTTGTCCGCCAGGGCGACGCACATGAACCCGTGGGAGCCGCCTACGTCGACGAGCGTGCCGCCTTCCCTGTCGACGTCGGAAAAGTCGTAGCCGCCTTTTTTGACGTCGAGGAAGTACGACGGCTCGTAGCCCTCCCCGCCTGTCAGAGAGACCATGGCTTTTCCCATGCGCTTGGCGCGGTTGGGGTCCTTGCCAAAGGTGACGAACATGGGCTCCTTGTCGACTGTGTTGAAGGCGAACTGGAAGCCCGTGCGGGTCAGCGAGGTGGCTTCGGGGTGGGTTTGGAGGGCCTGGAGGACGTGGGCCGAGGCGGGGAGGATGTCCTCGCCGTTGAAGCCGACCCAGGCTTGGAGGTCGTCGTCCTGGGCGAGGGTCTTGGAGGCGGCGGTGTGGGCGATGAATCCGGGAGTGGGCTCGCAAAAGATCTTGTTGGTGATGGCGAGGCGTATCAGGCGGGCGAGGTTGATGGGGTCCAGGGGCGTCTTGGCCTGAAGGTCGGCGAGAGAAATTGGGGCGTCCAAGGGGACGAGCTTGGCGATTCCATAGTGGTTGATGGCAGCGAGGGCGAGGGTGTCGAGGAACTAGAAAAACATAAAATCAGTAAATCTGAAAATGGCTGGCAATCAAGGGGAAAAAGTGAGACTTACCTCCCAAATGCCCCATCTTACACTCTCCCTCGGCCCGTGAGCCAACAGTCCCAGCTCCTTGGTCGCCGAGATGATCGTCTTTCTGCTCTGAGCAATCTCATCTGGCAGTTTGGGGAACTCGGCAGGGCAGTCCACGTCAAAGCTCGGCATGGGGAGGTTATGCTCCTTCATGTAGGCCTCAAGCTTCTCGGTTTCCCTGGTAATCTTCTGCGCCAAGATAATCATCTCTGACGTAGAAGCTGGTTCCGGAGCTACGGATGGGGTAGCAGACTTGGAAGATGTTGCGGCACTGGTGCCGTTGGTCTCGGCGTCCTTGCTGCCGAGCAAGGAAGCAGAGAGGGCCGAAAAAGAACGGCGGTTGGACTTCTTGATGTCCTTGGCCTCGCCCTCAGCTGTCGAGGCGACATTGTTGGAGCTGGAGCTGAACAAAGAGCTAAGCTTGATTTTGCCCATGTTGGATAGTGCTGAGAGTGCTGTATTCGGTTGAGAAGAAGCAAGATCAATATCAAGAACCACTTATACCCGTTCAAAAATTAGGTATACAAAACAGAGTGCCGCTAGTTGAGCTGTCCTATATTATGGGGGGCTCCGTTAGTCGAGTCCACTTCGTCCGATTGCTTGTCATTGATGAGATCAGATGAAGATCCGGAGAGAGGCAATGGTAAATGGTAGACGAGCAACTCAGTCTTAAGCAGTCAAGCCTTAAGCCATATCTCGATCATATTCCCCAGGCAATAAGGCAGCCATTGGTGGTCACGACCCAAGAGGTATACGTATATCCATGCTGGCCAAGTGACAGCAAGCAAAGCAATGTAGATAAGAAATCTCCATACCCGAAAGTATCCAAAAAAAAAAATCAACACAAGGTGATACCTGGAGTCAAAGATTCCTATAAATCCGTATAAGTCAGGATCCGACTGGAGGGTACCAAGGTGGGACAAGACGACCCGGAGCCGTCTTGCTGGTAACGTACTATGCAGAGATGGCGTGGGATTGTCTCATTAGGGTGGTTACACCGAGATACAAAGCTCCCGTTGTCAACGTCGGCAAAAAAAATAGACAGAGATGCTGAGTGATCACGTCGGAGTCTGCCAGCGAAAAGGTCAGAAGGTCAGAGAGCGATCGAGGTCTTGATGTTGTGTGTATATGTGAGGGTGTGTGCGTACGAAAAGAGATGGCAGGGATCTCCTTGCAGAAGTAGTCTCGAGCTGGAAGATCTGATATGCTTGTTTTCTCGGATGAGGGTTGAAAGAAAAACAGAGGGTTGCAACCTGTGATGATAGAAGGTCCTTCAGCAGGAGGAAATCCTGCCGGAAAGCAGAAAACGCAGATTGCTGTCGCTTTATTGCCCTTTTGGCAAAAGACGCAACAGATGGGCCAGTCCACCACCCCCCCGGGTAGCCAAGAGGGGGGTTCGTGAAGGGCCAAACCCGTTTGGAGGAAATCTCCCACGATCCCAAAGGCAGAGACTCCAGTTGGGGCTCCGTTTTGCCCCGCTACCCGGAGCGTACCCTCCCCGGTAACGACCTGGGAGCCATGCTACGGGTACATTGCCCCTGCAGGTGCAGCGCCGTCTCCTTTTTGCGCAGGAAGACTATCGTCTCGCTGTCTGTTTGGTGAATCCGTGGTCCTGTCGGCCTTGCTCCCCCGTCGGGTCTATCGAGAGGTGAAGATGGATGGCCATGCGTACCGGCCTATCACAATGAGCCAGAACGGCCCTGCAAGCCAATCCGGCAAAGTAGGTGTCTTACAAGATTGAGCAGCAAAGGTTGTTTCGGAGGGACGACCCGGCACCCTACCTCTGGGACGAACGCCATGTTCCACGCTGTCAGACACCAATCAGACGCACCCAGGTTGTTGTGCATTACAATTCACAGAAATCCGCCCAGCCAAACGGGCACTAGGTAAAATTGCCTGTTCTCGGCAGGCGGGCGCTACCACCTACCTAAGGTAAGGTACCTAGTACTGTATCCATAGCTTCTATCTAGGGCCCCGCAGTTCGCTGTTCAACCCGTCTCTGTTGTCGTGTCTCCACCCAAGCCGGCATCCCTCCCCAAAATCAAGACAACTCCAGTCGAATAACGGCGAGGGGCATATGACATACGTGTATGTACCGCACAACGAGCAAAAAGATGCTCGAGGGCAGGCTCACTGCATTAGCGTCCACACGTTGGTCATAGTACTGTAGTAGCGGTCAGGACCTGCCGCCGCTCTGCTGCTCTCCTCCTCTCCTGCGTGATGCATGTCTCACCCATGTGCTCTGCATCTCAATATTGCTTGACATCTCAAAGTACTGGATGGTTACCTCACCATGACGCGCATTTCCGCAACCAGCAGGGTAGCATCATCAAACCCCAAGCGAAGAATAATATTGGTATCGTGCATGACCATAGCAAAGTGACCCCCCCCCCCCCAAAACACCGCCTGCGTCCCTCACGCCGGCTTCTGTCCATAGACAATGTGGAACGGCATATACAACAGACAGCTATTGTCCTTGTATGCCTTCCGAACCTCCATCAGTAGCATCTCCACATCCGACTGTGACCAGCCTAGTCCTCTGGTCAACGGACCAAGGGCAATGGCCTGCATGCCATCAAGTAGGATAGTCCTCCAATACAGTCCCACCGTCTTCAGAACCTTGTTCTTGGGCCATGTTCCAAGAGGAATCTGCAACACCCGCTCAGTGACATTGACGAACCCGACATCGCGCATCATGTCGGCAAGCTTGCCCCCAGCGGCAGAGTGAAAGTTGACCCCAAGGTTCCCCAGCCCTTCATTGATCAAGGACCAATACCGCGCGATAGGATGGTTCGCTGGCATCGAGTCGTTCAGTGAAATGGGGAAATGATACACCTCTTGCATCTCAAACCAACCCCCGGGTCTCATGCATCTGTCTCCGAGTTAGCCAAGCCCATTCACGACGTCGGAGAAGAAACCTACTCCAAGGCCCGTCTCATCAACCTCGGCCAATCCTTGATGGCCATAACCGTGTGCCTCGAATGAATGTAATCGAAATGGCCCCTCGGGTGCAGCCACGGGCTCTCGACATCATCGATCATAAACTTTACGTTTGGCGGCACCCATTCTGGCTGATGCGGACTCAAATCCACACCCAGCACCTGTGCTGTCTCAAAGTCGTCTGCCATCTCAATCGCCCAGATCCCCGTCCCTGTCCCAATGTCAAGGATCTCATGCGGCCTCTCAATTGGCGCGAAGAACAACCTTCCACAAAGCATCTTCACCATTTGATGTTTCATGTCCTCTCTCTGCTGTTCCACATCATCATTCGGAAAGTTGTACCTCCCCTCTCTGAACTTGTGATATCTACGCCCGTTTTCGTAGATGTAGTCCCGGACGCTCTCTGCTAGAGACGTAGATGCCGTGGTGTTGGTGTCAGTCCCGTACCCATCGTCAGTTCCCATATCATCGGAGTCAACAATGATGCTGCCTTCTTCTGCTTGCTCTGCAGCGGCTTGCCCTTGGTCTGTGTCCTCGCCATAGAGGTCGTCCGAGTCATTTTGGCCGCGACGGGGCATTTGCTGAAAGGGAGGAAATGGGATTGGCGGGAGGGTTAGGTCTGCCGAATAGGCAGTGTCTAGCGATTCTGACGAGTTGCCAGCGTGATAGTTTTGGGCGAGGGAAAAGACGGATCTGTTGCCTTCTGTGGAGAGGGAGGGTCTTCCAAGGTCTGAGGACATGCTGTCAAATGAGCTTCGGCCGTCATAACCTTTTGTGCTATTGAGGAGGTCTTGGGGTCCGGTCAGAGTTTGGTGTTGAGTAGCGGCATTTCCGGACGCGCTGTCTGGCCTTGCGGTTAACTCGTCTTTTGGCTGTGTCTTGTTTTCGTCTGATGGATCCGGCAAGGCGGGCGTGGATGGGTTCGCCTGTGAGTGAACCATGCTGGGCATGCCAAACTAGTGTGGAGAGCAATGATCTGGTGTGGGCAAGATATATCGTCGCGATCTGAAGGAAATAGGATGATGGATGTACGACAATCAATGACCAGCAGTCTCTGGCCTGTCACTGATGTGACACAGTAAAAAGGCACGGAGAGGGCGGAGGGAGTTGTTGGTTATCGGATGGACCGGTTCCTGCTTACCAAAGCAGAGGCTGGTATGGTGCTGGAACAGGAGAACAAAAACTGGTTACGTGACGAACTGGACACAAACGATGGTGTAAGTGTAGGGCAAACGGGCGGGGCGAATCGAGGCTTCGCCGGGTAATCTAGTTCGAAAGTGAGGTTGAAACAGAGATCTGGGGATCGCGAAAAGAGGAGTGTGCGTGTGATTCTTATTGAATGAAAGGCAAGCGAGTGGGCCGGGTTCCAGCGATCTCCAAACTCGGGGTAGCTCGTGTGGGGGGCTTAGGTTCAAGAGCCGAAGTGACGGTTGCTGTTCAGGGACATCCCCAACCGCTGGTGTGAGTGCGAAAAGAGATTGCAGATGCAGGATCTCGGACCCTCTGGAATTGTCGGGATACCAATCAGATTGTTTGGAGCAGGGTGGACGACGACGCTTCCAAGTTCTAGGAGGGAGTGGGAACTTGGGTATCGGCTGGAGAATTCCGTCCGGTTGTCAGCTGCAAGCATGAGCTGGTGGCGAGGGCGCCCCCTTCCAAAGGAACCCGTCCCGTGTGTCCGCCGTCGGCAGGAGCTTTCCAATCTTTGGCCGATTCAGGCATACATCACGTATCCATACCCATGTACGAGTATCCAAGGTGTCCAAGATCGAGGCTTTCGGACGCTCTTTGAAGGAACTGAAAGTGGAAGTGACTGGGGAGGGATGTCCACACCATGTCTGGCCCCACCCCCGTACCTGCCAATTGTTCTTTGTCCGTCTGTGCCTTGCAGCTGTGGATTACCACGGGATCATAGAGTGTTGCGCCTTCTCAACCTTATCTGCACTCTGCCTGGGATGCTTCTCCCGTAAAAGACGGCAATGGTGGAAGGTGCAGTAGGTAGGTGCATTCCCGAGGTTCCAAGAGCAGTTGTTGTGAGGGGTTCCAAATGCGTGGGAAGGAGTGATCCCACGGACGGAAATGAGCACTAGCCACACGTGGCTGAGCACCTGCTGAAAACTGGGGCTGGTCCTAGCTCCAGCCTTAATGTGGGTTCCAAGCCCAGCCTTGTGGTGGGACCTTGTGGTAGGCAGAGCCAACTGACGTGGGCTGGGTTGGGGACTGGGGCTTGCCTTGCCATTCAGCAACAGCACTCAACATCCAACCACAAACCAACAGGCGACCATCTCCTTTTACGTGAGCCCAAGCTTGATCATCTCTGTGCGGAAAATCCCCGACATCAGAAGATACTCTATCCAACCGTCTTTCTACAATGGCGGACGCTGCGTTCAAGCCTGAGAAGGACTACTCCAAGGAGGTGGACCAACAGCTTCCCGAGGCCGAGCAGCTCGCAAAGGTACCATCCTAGCTGGTGACGTTCACAAACGCATTGCATTCCCACTGACAGGTTTCTGAACAAAACAGACAGATCTTCAGGCCGCCATCGAGAAGCTGTCCGTCCTTGAGAAACAAGCTCGTCAGGCATCCGATCTCGCCTCCACATCACGAATTCTCGTCGCCGTTGTTACGCTCTGCAAAAATGCCGGTGACTGGGCCCTCCTCAGCGAGCAGACACTCATCCTCTCCAAGAAGCATGGCCAACTGAAACAGGCCATCACCAAGATGGTGCAAACCGTCGTGGGCTTCCTCGACCAGACCCCCACCCTGGAGATCAAGCTCTCCGTCATCGAGACCCTCCGCACAGTCACCGAGGGAAAGATCTTTGTCGAAGTCGAGCGTGCGCGTGTGACCAAGATCCTGTCGGATATCAAGAAGGAACAGGGCGATCTCAAAGCCGCAACCGATATTCTGTGCGAGCTTCAAGTCGAGACGTTTGGGTCGATGGAGCGGCGGGAAAAGGTCGAGTTCATCTTGGCGCAGGTGGCTCTATGCATTGAAATTGGTGACTGGACACAAGCTGGCATCCTCAGCCGCAAGATCAGCACCAGATATCTGGCTCGCAAGCCCAAAAAGACAGCGGAGCAGCTCGAGAAGGAGCAAAAGGAGCGGGAGAAGAAGGCCAAGGCTGGCGAGGAAGTGCCAGAGGTCAAGGAAGATGATGTCACAGATCTCAAGCTCCGGTACTACGAACAACAGATCACACTGGCCAAGCATGACTCCAAGTATTTGGATGTTTGCAAGCATTACCGACAAGTGCTCGACACCGAGGCCGTGGAGGAGGACCCCGTTAAGTTACGAGCTGTACGTTTCCTCACACTTTATTGCGGTTGCTGTCACTTAAACTAACTTTGACTAGGTCCTGCAGAGAATCATCTACTTCATCATCCTAGCGCCGCACGACAACGAGCAGCACGATTTGCTCCACCGAATTCACAGGGACACACGCAACACAGCCGTCCCGGAGGACGCGGAGCTCTTGAAGCTCTTTACCGTTCAGGAGCTGATGCGGTGGCCACAAGTATCCCAGGCGTTTGGCCCACATCTCTGCAGCACTGAAATCTTTGATTCGGCCGAGGGACAGTCGGGCGATGAGAAGGCGCATGAGAGATGGCAAGACCTGCGCAAGCGCGTGATCGAGCACAACGTCCGCGTGGTGGCCAAGTATTATACTCGCATTCAAATGGGCCGCCTGACACAGCTCCTGGACTTGACCGAGGACGAAACCGAGAAGTACATCAGCGAGCTGGTGACATCCAAGACGGTGTATGCCAAGATCGATCGACCTGCCCGCATTGTCAGCTTTGCCAAGCCTCGCGATGCTGACGATATCTTGAACGAATGGAGCTTCAACATGAAGAGCCTGTTGGGTCTATTGGAGAGGGTCGATCACTTGATCACCAAGGAGGAAATGATGGCCCGGATCCAGCCAGGTGTGAAGCAGAAGAAGGGCAAAGGTTCTAGGAAGGATTAGGAATACAAGATGGTTGGCCCCTATCGTTTGGGTCGGATGATTGTTGGCAGGGTCCCGGTAATTGTCTTCCCGCTATCGCGCAGCTGTGAGCTGAACCCTCTGGAAGATGTGATGGAAGTGCGGGGTGCTGGTTGGCAGTTTAGCCACAAGACTTTCGAAGCAGACTGGGGTGACGGTCCCGACGAATACTGCTACATTTATCAAGATCCGGGCGGCGACGGCAGCAATGACAGGGCCATTGGTATGCATGATCTGGAAATGGACCGGGTGTATAAATAGAAATGACTGCATTTTTTCAAGCTGGCGGCGTAATGTTGTGAATATCGGTATGGCGGCCAGCGGTGGTATATGTATTTCATCGATGGCAGGCCGTGGGCCTACGGGGCTTCCCGCAGCTGTGGAAGCCTTGCGAGACTCGAGGAGAGCAGCGTATTACCATGATTTCATATACCAGTTTGACCTGCTTTCATGTGTCGCCAGTGACAAAGAGTTCTCTACGTACTGAAGGTGCTTATGGTGGATCTCGAGCTTGGTGGTGTCAAACAGAACGATGACATCATCGCACCTGGAGCCCTGCTGCGTTTACACCCCTTGAACTTCTCGTTGTTGTTGGTGGTGATGATTGTTTGAAGTAAATAAACGGTTTTTTTTTTTTCAAAGATGCCCTTCAAGACATCAAAGCCATTTATCTGCTGCGTCGGCAACCCCAGCTTCGATCCAGCCAAGGGAGTGGACGATCACGACACGCATCAAGCGGCCTTGGAGTTATCGAACGAGAAGAACGAATTTGAGGGGGCGATCAGGACATGGTTTGGTCTTCCCGAGGCGGGGAAGGATGATTATGTGTATCATGCTGTTGCCAGCGTGACACTGCCGCAGGTGCAGAGGGTTGTTGAGATGGGCGGGGAGAATGGATTGCATGGGTGGTACGATGGGCAGGGCGATGTATGTTTTTTTTGTTTTCCTTTTGGGATGCTGATATTTTTATTTTGAATTGATCAGTCATCTTTGATCCCCCCTTACACCAATCCCCCGTTCACTGTTTTTGATCCTTATTGTATTTTTGTTCTCTTTTTTTCAACCTCATCTACCTACTTCAGGTAAGCACGAATCATACTAACACCCCGGCCTTCCAGCCCTCGATACCCGACGACATCCAGGCATACACCTCCCTTTTCTCCCCTTCCACCTCGCCGGTTTCATCCCTAAAGTCATTTACGTCCAACGCAAGGAAGGACTCAGTCCGCAGCTGGGTAGCCGGGAATCTGACGGGGAAAAGGTATCTCCACCCGTCGTATCCCGGTTTGGTCATCCCAAAGGTGAAAAACATCATCGGGTCGGTACCGCTGAACCCCTATTGCGATTTCTGGTCGTGGTCCTGTCGGAACCTGGAGTGGTGCGGACCGGTGGCGGAGCAAGGGCTCAAAAGCCACCACGTCCTGCCCGTGTTGATGCACCATTTCGGGTGTGTCGTCCCGTCTCATGAGGCGTTGGGTGTGATTAGGGATCTGGCTTTGGGGGGTGTTGGCAGCAACAGCAACCGCGGCAGCACCGGTGTTATTACTAACGACATTAAGAATGGTGACGATGATGTTGACTTGATGAACGGGAACGACGAGAGCGAAGCTGGAAGAAGCAAGAAAGCGAAGAAGAAGAAGAATAAGAAGGAAAAAGCCACCACCACCGCCGCCACTGAAGATTTTAGATGTGGGCAGTGGGAATGGATACTGGAGCTTTATGCTCAGGCGGTACGGAACTCGAGACGGTGGCGGTGGATAACATGCAGAGTGAATGGTTTGTTTGTTTCCTTTCCCCCTCCCAACCCTCCGTTTTCTAACACAGTCATGAATAGGAGAGTAACCTGGATCAACGACACAAACCTCACCACTGACACCGCTTACCTCAAATCCCTACCAAAAGATCAGCACAAGGACTGCATCTTGCTGCTGGTGTACCCCATCACCGGCCCAGACGGCGGCAATGGCTCCTTTACCAGGGAACTGCTAGAGGGGTGCAAGGGAGATGTCGTCGTTGTTGCCGGGACGCAGAACGGGAATGGATACACTTCCTTTGGGAGAGGAAAAGGGACGATGGATTCGTACATGGAGGCCCGGGGCGGGTGGGAAAAGGTTGCGCAGATCCCGTTGCCCAGTTTTGCTGGGAGGGATGAGGGCATGTTTTGTAATGTTCGAAGACGGCAGCAGTCCAACCTACCTTTAGATACCCGATAGACACGAGGCAGTGGGTGTAACTGATGCGCTAGGGGACGCTTCTGATGTTTGTGCCGCTATGCAAAAATCCTCATGGAAAAACCAGAATATGTACAACTTCTATGTAATAAGCAACACCACTCCATCTACCTCCCCTTCTTCCCACTACCACCCTTTCCCTTGCCCCCTTTGCTCTGCCCTCCACCACCCCCCTTCTTGTCTCCCCCAGCCATAACCGTCACCTTCCCCACCGGCACCACCCCCAACACCTCCTCCACCTTCACTCCCTTGATCAACTCCACCTCCCTAGGCCACATCTTCTCCCCATCCTCCCCCCTGGGATCAACAACCCCCTTCTTCCCGGCCACCCACTTCCAGCTCTCAAAAATCTCCTTGACCGCCTTCCCCTTCTTCACCTGCCCGGGTTGCAGCTTAACCTTGTACTTCAGCTTCCCCAGCGCGCCCCACGGTCCGCACACCGGCACGACCTCCAAAATCTCATCCCCCGGCATGGGCGTGCCAACCAAGCTATCCAACGGACCAACGTCCGCCTGTTCACTTTCATCCAGGACATCAACCCCCTCTTCGAGCATCATCTTGCGAATCTCCTCGTGCTTGGCAATCTGAGCCCGCTGCCGCTCCTGCTGCTTCTTGCGCTTTTCCATGGCGGCCATGTGCTCGAGCTCCTTTTGCTTCTTCGCCGCAGCCTCGGCCTCGGCCTTTTTGCGGGCGGCGGCGACGCCGAGGAGCTCTTCCATCAAGGCACGGTCGTCTTCGTCTTGGTCCTTGTACTTTTGTGCCATCTTCTTTGCCTTGGACCGCTGGCCGCGCTTGAGGGGTTTCTTGCTGCTTTGGGGTTGGGAAGGAGTCGAGGTGCCGGTTTTTGAGGGGGTGGCGGCATCTTCTTCTTCCTCGTCGTCGTGGTCAGAGTCCTGGTCAGAGTCGGGGGCTGCTTCTGGCTCTGCCTTGGGTTCTTCAGAGGGGGCGATGTCGAGGTTCGAGAGCTGCTCTGCTGGCGGCTCAGAGGTTTCCTCTGCCGCAGGAGCTCTTTCGTCTTCATCATCAACGTGTGGCTGGGCTTTGCCAGACTGGAGAGGGTTTGCTCTCTTCTCATCTTCGGGCCCTTCATCGTCATCATCGCTGTCGGATTCATTGTGGACTTCCTGCTCCGGGGAAGCCTCCTGTTTCTCGCTACCCTTTTCGGCCTTTGCTGGTGAGGCAAGGTCCACGTCACCGTCATATAGCCTATGCTTGACATGCTTCGCCTTGCTCTCCTCGGAAATTCTGAACATCAATCCGAACCCTAGCATCAACAGCGCTGGTGGAAGCGGGTTCTTCTTGCCTCTGACCATAAAAGACCCGGCTGGGAGATACTCGCCTGACGGCGCAGACTTGGACACCTGGTCGGCGTTCACCCACCATGCGCCCATTGCCGCCTTCGAGTCCCATGCACTCGAGCAGCACACCGAGAGATTACCCGCCTGAGCCAGTGTTGAAGGTGGAATTGGTGCATCGGGAGTCTTGGGGCTGTTCTTGATAATGACCGTGGACGCGCCGTGCATGTCAGCGTGCACATACACGTCTCCCTTCCTCAGATACCGCTTGTACAGGATCTCGTTTTGCTGCGCATCCCTCCCGCCAAGAACGAGATACCCGTCTGTGGAAATAAACCATGTAAATTTCTCAAACCACATCTGCTTCCGGATCGGCTGCAGAACCGGCTTCTCCTGCTTGAGGCCCTTCCGCAGATCCTCAGCGATCTTCTGCTCGGCGTTCTTGAGCGCGACAACCGACTGCTCGACAGTTTTCTTCTCCTTGTCAGCAGCCGTTCTCTTTTGCTCGTAGTACTCCCGAGCATTATTCCAAACCGAGAGCTTGAGGTGGATGTCGATTTCCAGCCGCTTATCCGGCCCCTTGGCCTTTTCAGGCTCGACACCGGCATCGACAGTCTCCTCGTCGGTGTCGTAGTTGAATTCCATGTCATCATCTCCGCCAGCTTCTTCCTCCTCTTCTTCGCCCAGCAGCAAAGTGATTGTGCTCTCGGCAAGTTTCATTGGTAACTTGATAATCTCCGCCACCGGGTTTCCTTGCGTCTGCTCCCGCTCGACAAGCTTGTTGATGTTTACCCAATCCATGCCTTGCTCAAGCAGCCCATTGACCGCATCCATCGCCTCCTGAACACGCTCAAGATTGGCCTCGATAGCGGCAGCCTTGCGGAGATTCAGCGTCTGGAACCCGACCAGCCCCTCGATTCTCTTGGCCTGATCCTGGCGAGCAGCTTCCAGTTTTCTCTTAGCTGTCGCTTCCCGTTCTTGGAGCTTCGACTCGAGTTTCTGGCCTTCGAGAGACGAGAAGAACTCGTCAACAGTCTTGTTGTACCCATCGAATGACAGGGTTGTCAGAGACTTGTCGTCTTCAAATTGTCTCGGCAGAAAAGGCTGGAAGTCTTCATAGAGCAGGCTGCTGGGCTTTTCTTTCGGTATCTCCTCTTCTTGTTGTTGGTCTTGTTGCTGCTGCTCGACCACACGTGGGTTTGGCTTCGCAATGATGTACCCCGTTGCCTTTGGCGAGCTAGTCACTTCCTCCAACACAGCCCTTGCCTTGGCCAACG
The DNA here is from genome assembly GCA_033296885.1 of Triangularia verruculosa. Classification (NCBI taxonomy): domain Eukaryota; kingdom Fungi; phylum Ascomycota; class Sordariomycetes; order Sordariales; family Podosporaceae; genus Triangularia; species Triangularia verruculosa. The sequence goes on along the minus strand of MU863930.1, from coordinate 163,059 downwards.
TTTGAAACAGAGAGTCCAGCAGAGCGTCGCTCTCCAAGATCTCAGCTGGCTTCGCAGCCGAGTTGAAATCTGTCATTCTGAAAACATGATCAACCAGAACAGGCGGCAGTTCCGTAATCGTGGTTGCCAGGCCTCTCCTCAACTCGTCCGCTCCCTTTTTCTTGGCCTTTTTCGTGGAGGCATGCTCCGCCGCCGTCTTGAGCGCGGCTCTTAGCCTTTCCTTGGTGAGCTCTGGGACGCCGCCATAGTTTTGCCTGTTTTCGAGTGTGTACTTCAACCCTACCCGCTGCGGCTCCTGTCCCTCGCCCTCCGGGACGTTGCGCAGCAGCGCAATAATGGTCAGGTCGGCATCGGTGAGGATGACGTTGCCGCTGGCAAAGAACTCGAGGTATACTCTGTAGGCTCCATCGCTGAATTGAAACTCGATGATTCTGTCTGTCCCGATCTGGGAGACTTTGGTGACCCGGCGGGTTTTGAGGAACTTGCGGAGGCGGGCGACGAAGGCGGAGGGAGCCGGGGCGGTAGAGCGAGCAAAGTCGGTGAGGTGGCAGCGGAAGCCAGACTCAATGAGAAGCTGCTGCCGGTTGTCTGGTTTGGCAAACTTGAAGAGGAGGATCTTGGAATTGAGGTCGTAGATGTTGGCCAGGCGGAGAGTGACGAGAGCTTCCGAGAGCTCGTGCGCTATCACCTGGCGAGCAAAGAGTGTCAGTATGGCGGCATTGAGTGGCCACTGAAGACCCACATACCTTCACATCCAACGAAGAGAATCTCTGTTTCATTTTCGCTATGTTTTTTCGTAGTTTAAACAGCTTGCGACTGCGATCTCGACGGGCAACTTGGCGGTGTTCTGGAAGCTGCTTGCTGTGTCATGGATGGAGGGGCAATCAAGGTGGGGTTAAAGATGTCCCTGGCACTTCCGACGTCTGCCAAGCTTCTCCCCGGTGTGTGACTGCGACGGCGAAGCAGCTTTTGTTCAACAACAGAGGCAGCGTCGCCGGTTGTGAGGAGGGGGATAGCGGCGATGGGGCTCCCTGTCCAGCCAGTATCGGCACAGACACAGTTTGTAGATGATGGCAAACACGATGATAGCAAGCAGCCCTCCGACCACGAATGCGGCACCGGTTTTTTGCCAGCCTGGCTCTTGATCCATCGGTGCTGACGTCGAGATAGGACAGAATATGCAGACAGGAACCAAGCACTGGGAGCGACAACTGATCAATTGGAGCAGTCAAGGAACTACTTTGACAACTCTGCCATTCTTACCTTTGCGCTACAGTTTCTGTTGACCCCAATGGCAGCCATGCGGTCATGATCAAGCTACCGGTTGGTGCTAGCTCTCCAGACTCAGCGGCAGCCATTGGCACTGACAGGCAGGGTGTCTGAGGTATCCCAAGGTCCGAGGGCACAGGTCTTCGCCTCGAAAGCATTCCCATCTTTCTCTGGGCCCCTTCAACACAGCCTAGCACCATCGTCGGTGGTGACTCGCCCGTTCTCCATGTCGAATCGGTGGTTCGGATCGGAGTATCACCAGGGCAAACCTACCGTGGGAACTGAAGCCGCTTAGACCGGGGCACAAACTCTATTTCCCCCTTATCCAGGCACATGGACAGAACGAGGAGACCCGGGAGGCTGGTTCGGCCTACGGTACGCAACCGGATCCGGGGAAGCTGGGTTGACGGACGCTGTGACCGGACCCTCGAAAACATGGTCTGTCATCGGATCGTGTCTACTCGGGTTAACGGGTGTCTATCGAACTGATGGAAAACAAGCAGCCGGATGTTCGTTTACAAAACCACGGATAAGCAAGTCCTGACCACGTCGCAAGTAAACAACACAAAGTTCCCAAGCCCCTGAAACCACGCCGGCGGCTGTTTCCCCTGCGTCGGTCCCTCCCTCTCGCATCTCGCATGTGACGGCAGTTCAATGGGTAGGATCGGACATCTCGGCGGCTGATCCCGCGGAAGAGGCGGAGCGAAGATGCAAAAGAAGGTCAGTTGCCGTGACAACTGGCAATGGTGTGCTATCCGGGGTGGAGTTTTTTGAAGATGGCCTCGGTAGCGCAAGGGGTAGCAAGACGCCGGGCCGGAGCAGCTTTTTAATCCAGCCCTCGTGTTGCGTGTCAGCCAGGTACCGGCTGCAAGCAATCAGCCTGTCCCCACAAAGCTAGAGGCAAAGCTGGGAACACCTTCGGAGACAACGGCGGTCTGCTTGGTAAGTCTGGCAGATGCCATCTGTTTCGATGACAGCTTGACAAACCGATAGCCGGCCTGTGCAACAATACGAGACGAATAAAATTATGCATACGTTGTGGATGGCTGGAAGTCCCCTATCGACCCAATCGCCATCCCCCACGAGCTCTCAGACGGGTGAAAGAGGCTGGGACGGGGGTTATCAAGGGGGGCATCAAACAGCCAATTGCCAGACGAAGCTGCTGGTGATCAGCCCTTTTCCTTGCTGCAGCCGAGGAAAGTGAGGGAGTTGCTCCCGACCTCCTCAATTGCACCACGGCCCCCACCGCGTCCCCAACCACCTATCAACGAAGCTGGCACAAGCGTGTGCGGCGTGGGGCGCCCCGGTCTTGGCTGGCTAGTCCGTCTCCCGTCAGCCTGTGGTGTGGTCGGTGGCGCCCTGAATGCACGGAAGCTGCAGGAGGACGGGGGTGGGCCAATTTCAATCAGAGACAGGACACACACGCGCGCGCGCTGATTGCTGATACGGCCTCTCTTCGCTTGTGTGTCGTTTCGATTTCATCAATTGAGAGACCAATTCGAGCCATTGAGCCCTACAGGAGGCCCGGGCAACCCTCGCTGTCGCTAGCAAGCGCTCTCTGCTACCCCCCAGGTTTTGGAGAGGCTGGAGAAGCGCGCTTTTCTTGTCAGAGAGACCCTGGCGATGAGACGTCAACCGCGATCGAGCTCTGAGCTTTTTCAGCTCCCAACGAGACAGCTCCTAGCTCGAAATGGCTGGACGCGTCCCCAGCCCCCGGTCACAGCTTGAGCAATCAGAGACAGGCTCGTGGGGCCAGGCCGGAGAGGAAAAGAGGGTCCGCTATGCCCCATTGGTTGAGGATAAACAACTCGCAGGCCCTTCTCCACACAAGGTAAACAGAGCTTCCAGAGCTGGGCCTCGTTTGTCAGAGCTCTCAGACTGCAGGACTGGAACCACCCCCTGTGGTCACACCCACATCCTGTCGTCGTCGACGGTCCCCTGCCAACCGGCCAAGCTCGTCGTTCAGAGCTCGGAAGCGCTCCGCCCCATGCGTATTTGAACCGCGCTCGCTCGAGCAGCTGTGCCCTCCTGGTTTTGATCTTCTTTCCTTCATCACCCTCCACTCAGAGCCAGCTCACGCCTTCACCACCATCTCCATCCAGTTTCCCCGCCTCCTTTTCAAGGACTCGAACAGAAACCAGAGCACAGAAGACGGGTCGATTTTCAGACCGCCTTCTCATCTCCTTTCTTTCGACTTCTTTTCTAGGAAGTTAGCAAGAGGGATCTTCTTGTCCTCCTTTCGTACGTCGGAAGGTCGAAAGAAGATTGTTTCTTGCGCCCAGTAAACCGGCAACCTGGACTTTGAAGCCCGTGTCCCGGTCCCATTCAGCGTCTTCCCGTCTGCTTACAGGGAGTCTGAGACCGCTACCCAAACCAAAACCCACGAGGAGATCAAGATCCAAGTCCCCCCAGCCGGACGGATAGGTCACGAATCCCCTTTCACCGCCCAAGCAGCTCTTCCCGCACCCCCCAAGGTCGTCGAAGAGAACCGCTTCAAAGAGGAGGTCCGCATCACCCGCAAGGAGGAGGAGCACCGCCGTCCCGCCATCAAGAAGGAAGAGTACCATTTCCACGAGGAGATCCGCAGGTATGTTTTTGAACCTCTCATCTGTCGACAGCGTGTCTCTGTCCGCCCTCTCTCTCTCCGCCATTTGTTTTGTTTTCACCGTCAATTGTTGTTTTCCTTACCGCCCCTTTGGCCTGGCCCGGCCACCATGGCTGATCCCCAGCCTCCTGTCCCGGCTTGGGATCTCTTGGGTGTGGATTCCCGCTGGAGCCTCAAGGCGACATTTTCCTCGTTTGTCCTGCTTTGCTCCGCTCTTCAGCCCACCCCCCCTGGTCGAGCTATCGATGCTGAGGTACCGCCAAGGTCCTCTGGACCAGGGGGTCACGGGTTGACCAAGCGACGCGAGGGCCTCTCCCACAACAATATCTGGCTCAAGGAAGACACATTCTTTTGCTCTTTCCTTTTGCTGACCACATCCTTCCTTTGCCTTCTTCAGACCTCAACCCCCTCCCACCTCCAACTACCTCGAGTCCCGTGTTGAACTCGACCACCGCCACCGTCCTCACAGCTCCGTCGTCGACCTTGCTGAGAGTGAATTCCGCGCCCGCACCCAAGCCAACTACCGCAAGGAACCCTCCGTTGTAGCCTCCCCCAGCTACGACACCACCGTTGACCTTGCCAACCGTCGCCCGGTCTTCAAGTCTAGCACTTCCATCGGTGACAAGTTCACTGTCGAGGCTGCTATCACCCGTCCCGCCAAGAAGGAATCCCACTTCCAGGTCACCGACACCACCGTCGACTTCCCCCGCCCCGCCCGCATTACCGCCCCTAAGAAGGAGGTAAAGCTTTTGGACAACAAGCCCTACACACCTTCCACGGTTTCATCCACCCCCACCACCGACACCATGGGTTACTACGATGAGGACAGTAAGTTTTGATCCCAGCCTCCTTGTCTTTCTTACCCCCTACTCTAGCGTTTGCCTCTTTGGTGGTGCCCCTTGTTGCCATCCCTCTCCCTCCCCATGGACACACGAGTGTGGTCAACATGCGCGCGAGTACTCACGCTATGGCCCACCAAACGCAGACCGCTATCACTCCATCCGCCAGGAGGTTCACAACAAGCTCCACAACAAGTTGCACAAGTTGGCTGACAAGATCCACCACCACCATCAAGGCCACGTCGAGGCTGAGGTTTCTTCGGTCCGCCGCGGCCCCGCTGCTGCCCCTGCCCCTGAGAAGGCCGCCAACACCGTCACCATCCCCTGCCACCACATCCGCCTCGGTGACATCCTGATCCTCCAGGGCCGCCCCTGCCAGGTCATCCGCATCAGCACCTCTGCTGCCACCGGCCAGCACCGCTACCTCGGTGTTGACCTCTTCACCAAGCAGCTCCATGAGGAGTCCAGCTTCGTGTCCAACCCCGCCCCCAGCGTCGTTGTCCAGACCATGCTCGGCCCCGTCTTCAAGCAGTACCGCGTCCTTGACATGCAGGATGGCGCCATCGTCGCCATGACCGAGACCGGTGACGTCAAGCAGAACCTCCCCGTCATCGACCAGTCTTCCCTCTGGAACCGCCTCCAGAAGGCTTTCGAGTCTGGCCGTGGCTCCGTCCGCGTCCTGGTCGTCACCGACCACGGCCGCGAGATGGCCGTCGACATGAAGGTTGTCCACGGCTCCCGCCTCTAAAGCGGGGGTTTGTTTTCTCTGACAACACACCTCTTGTTTTTGGCTTGTGTGTTTTTTTTGTGCAAATCTTGTTGGTCGTCGCGCGATGAAAAAATTCTTTATCTAATGTTGTTTCTTGGTTAATTGTCTTATTTGCCGAGAGGCTTCATTGGGTAATAATTTTTTTGGGGAATTGGAAAGAAATTTCAGTGTGTGTTTGGATATTTGTTTAGGGAAAGGAGGAGGAGGGATTCGGATATTATGATAAGGGCTTTTTTGGGAAACAAAAACATGACACAAAATGTTCTTTTTAGTACTAGGGCCGTGTATATGAATCTGTAATGGATGATGATGATGGGAGTAGAAACCTTTTTTTTGGTGATGCTTTGTGATGTGACTTTTGCTGACTTGCACTGACTCGATTTTGATTGTTTGTTATGGTGTGGACTTTGGTTACGTTGTGATTGATGCTGTGCCTGTTATGCCTTGTCTTTGGTTCGACCATGCAGTTTTTGTTGTGAAGAAGACACAACACGCTGTTACATTGTTGCTGTATCGGGTAAGTTGATGTTGGTGTTTGTTTTTACGGCAGTGGGTGATGCGATCGCGATTGCAAGACTGGCGAATTGTTGAGGTTTGTTGAGTCATGTTTTCTCACTAAATACAAGCCTACCTACCATTCTTATAGTATCCCTTTTGCCAGCCATAATAGGTAGTTTCAGAGACATCCCTTGATTCAGGTGTCGGACGGGTGTGGTTTGCTCACTGGCATGGATGGTGGGAGGTGCTGTTGTTTTGGCGGTTGGAATTTGTGTTTAGGCATGGAAATGATGTCTTGTTTTCTATTCATATTATTTCTATCGATTTTCTGACTCTAATCCTGATCTCCAGTGTGAAGTTTTGTGGCTTGCTCAGTTGCTCTTTTTTACTGTGGTAGAGTACATATTGTGAATGGAAAACGGATGTTGAAGAGATTATATCACATGACTTGGGTGGCAGTCTTGCAAGATTTTTGTGTGTAGGTTTTTTTGTATGCACTTGATAGGTACTTATGGATTGCCGACTTACCAAGGTAGATCATCTACATGTTTATGTCATTTGCTCTTTTAATCCGATTTTATCTGAAATCTTTATAGTGACCGTCCATCCCCACTTGCTATTGATGTTGGCCTTCAGGGGCGTTGGCCGCAAGACTGACCATAAGACTTGTTGGAGATATCTACATACCAGCCAGCGATGGGTTAGTTTATGTTGTCCGGGATCTCATCTGATAAGAACTGAAACGGAATACTGGCACATCGCCAGGTACCTAGCTGCTGTTAACTGGCTGATTGGTAAGGTAGTCACCCAAGTTGAAGTAAACATGAATACAGACGGCAACACAGTGTACTTTGTTCAGAGGTGTATCCCAATTGTTGGCGCTGGCTTTTTAGTACCGGCTTATTTTCACTGAATATTCTTCTGTGGTTGAGATGTCTCCCTTTGTTTAGCAATTGATACCTCGCCCCCATCCTCAGATAATACTGTAGGTCTCTCTCTCTCTATCCCCATCCTCAAGTTTTTCCCCAGTTGAGCACGGTATACCTGAAGCAACGGGAGCAGCCGAGGCATCTGCATCCAGAATCTCTCATCTGACTTCATGTTCCAAGGAGCAATACAAGCAGCCGGATGGAATCTTTTATCACATTTTATTCTTCCAAGAAAATAAGGCCTACAGTTGCTTTGCAACAACCAAAGCCAACTGGTTATTTCTTTTGCTAGATAGAATGCACGGCACCTCAGTTGACACCATAGCATCTCAACCTGCTGATGGGCGACACCGAATGTAGAAATCTCAACAACATCGACTAGTGACACAAACCCTGGTGATAAACCTGCCATCAATCCTCTCGGCCGACGGTCAGGTAACCCAAACCAAAAAAAAAAAACGCCCGTCACACCGTGGCCAAGGCGAAAAAGAAGACCGTAAACAAACATTCTCCAGCCTACCTATCTCAGGTACCTTAGACACCGAAATCCATCATTATGTGTTACAACCCTCTCAAAAAAGCACAACAGAGCCCCTCGGAGGCTAAACCGAGGGAAAAGCCCCACTCGGTCACGATTGTTTTTGTTTTACACTATTTGTGAGGGGCTGTGTGTGTGGCAGTCACACTCAACCTGGGTACCTGGAGTAGATAAATATCTTGCCGCGGGCAGGAACACGAAACGGCGTGGGAAGGATGTTGAGAGAAATGGGGATGTTTTGTTCTACCTACTTTGCCTAGGTAAGGCGGATGGGATACTATTTTCTGCGGTGAGATCGGGTACACAGGCAGCTAGGTGGGCTTTTGTGGTGTGGGCTGCAGGGCCGTTTTGGCCAAAGGGACAGCGACCTAATGTGAGTTAGGTAGGAAAGCTGGATGAAAATGGGGGGATGGGTTTCGTGCTACTCCTGCGGTTGTGTTTTTGGCTGCCTGCTTTGGTTAGAGAGAGGCGGTGATGGAGAAGAGGACGGGATATTGCGTTCGTCGGTGGCTGTGGGCCGGTCTGATCTGGTAGTACATAACTGATCTTGCAGAGGGCTCAGGTTTGATGATAGTTGAGGATCTGATGGGGGTTGCCCGGATGGTCGGACGTGATCTCCGGCAGTGTGTCCTGGTTGTTGGGCTGTGATCTTGCGACACTAGCTAGCTATCTAGAGAGTTTGCTCCGACAGAGACCAGGGCTGGCTGTTTTGTGACTGTGGTGGCAATGGCTTGATCGGGCTATCCGATCTTGGACGGAAGTGTCTGGTTGTTGTTTGAGCTGTCATAGTCAGTCTCGATTGAATGCTTTCTTCCGACGGGGATGTGGTCGGGGCTACCTCATGCTTGTGGAGACGACAATCTGATCGGAGACAACCGGACTGTGAGGTCTCTCGCTGAACATTAGATTGTGTTTGCTTGGTCGATGGCTTGCCACATTGCCTTTGAAATACCAGGTAGTCACCCCTCGACGCGGACCGAGATCTGGCATCGGCTCTTGTCATCATGGTGTCAACAAGGACGTGTGGGATTGGGCTACCATATCATGTTCTAGAAAGCATGGCTATGTTCGGAAAGCAAGAGGATAGGACAGCCTCAGTTGGGCCAAACTCCTGACCAATTTTCAGTTGACCGGTCTCAAGAACAACATCAAGTTACTCCTCCTTACTGTTGCGTTGGCAGGCACCTCGGGCTGGCTGTCCAATATGAAACAGCGAGTGCACGAGGGATGAAACCCTGACCAGGCGCCTGCCTTGACCGGCCGTGAAGAGTTTTTACGATTGCATGTGCCGGCGGTGAGTGTGTGTATTCTTGGTCTCGTCTGGTTGGCAACTCAGGGAAGGCATCGACGAAGGATAGGTATGCTGTGCGGTCGTTCCTGTGCGAGCCACCAACCACCTGTGCATGTGGTACTCGATCTGTCCATGGCTGCGACAAGATGACTGCATATGCTCCTCTATGTATTAGGCATATCAACTCTTGGTCTCTACCTTGGATCAGTCCGAATATTGCCACTCGGGCACGACTCAGCAAAGTAACGAGAGACAGAGAATGATGCCTGAATATCAAGAGGGCACGCCGTGCCGCAACGCGAGAATACGGTGAAGAGTACGTCTGTCATATTGTGATTGCCATAAGGCTGTTCCAAGACGGCTGAGCCTTTACAGAATCGGTGGCTCCCAGGTAGAACACAATCAATGTGCCCGCTTGCCCTTTTCATGACCGAGATGGCCACCACTGGGTCACAGCCCTAGGTCTAAGGTTGTGCTCCCTGTCTGGAGCTGTGCCTGTGACACTTGCCATCCTACCAACACAATAACAACAGCTTATCTAGTTGAAGCTTTTGCGCTTGCCTAACACTAGGAGGGTAGCGTTTACGTACAAGAAGTACATAAATCAGGTCCATACAGCTTTAACAGGCCTTATGTATAAACATCCCGTGCTGGGCAACCCCCCACTTGGCTGCCACACGAATTGCCAAGGACAACATGCCGTTGCCCAGTCGGACATACCGCGCTTCGATGTATGCAATCGCGGGCGGGTGGAGTGACGAGAGCGCAGGTTCGAGAAAAGAAAGGGGTATGGGCAAGGGAAGTGAATATTCCGTCTGCGACCACCGCTTACTCGGGCCCCCCCACCACCACCTCGCTCCCGTCGTCTCATCTCCCCGCTTCCCGCGGTCTGACAGCTCGGAATTGCTGGAAGGTTGAGAGTGGTATATCGCTGACACTGGTCAATAGCAACATCACATCACCTTTCCACGTGCGAGTGGAGAGAGCGCTCCCTCCCGAGCTGCAATCGCGTCCCATTATGCCAATCGGACTGGAGCAAGCCATACTTTCTTGCTTGAATACATCGTTAGACGCCCCTGGCGGGCGGGACGGGATGGGACTGAGGAGCCAGTCGAAAGCATCACGGGACCGATCATGATTTGACTAATTGGGTTGGGTTGAAATGGAAATGGAACCGTGGGTGTGTCGTAGATGCCCAATGCCCCCAAGATGGTCTTGGTGTGGAATTACTGGCTACTTTGGTGGCGGAGAGCAAACGCTTGTGATGCTACCCTGATTTTGGTATTTGATGGTTTCTGACGACGGCCATGCGTGCCATCTCTGGTGCGGGAGGATGGAAGACAATTTGGTACCTGAGTAGGGGGTGTGAGAGGGAGACCAGCGATTGACTAATCAATGCCTGGCGATTATCGGCTGTCGGCTGCCGGGTCGATGTGATCTGCTCGATAGCTGTTAGCGAAAGGGAAGTAAAAAACAGCAGAGAAACCGGAATTCCTGCATCTCGAGTGTGTGCTGTGCAGGAGCAATTGGTGCTAATGGAATGCAGTGAAACAAGAGCTGGGTACTACTGCATAACTCGTCACCAGAGTCTGTGTAAAGTTTGCCACTTGTGCATTTTTTGATTCGTACTGTACCGAGGTGAGGTCGACGGTGAGTGACGACGGTGAGGCTGCTGAGAGAGCACTTGTATTGAGTGTGGATCGCTGGACCCTAGGTGCGTCATGGTGATCTTCCCATGGATGCGGCAAAAAATCAAACAGGCATGGAGTTATTCTCAGGTAATCGCAACTGCTCGTGATGCAAAGAAGAACTATTTCAGGCTCCATCAACCACGAGACGTCGTCGACGACACCAGAGAGGGTCCAAACGTCATCTCTTCACCTGCGAAGCTTTGACCACCTGATGGTGTCCTGGCCAATCAATGGCTGTTTCGAAACAGTGCCCCCGGTCGGGGTCCACACATAGGGCAGGCAAACTGCGAGACTCGTTGAACTCTGGGTCTCCGGCACCCGTGGAATTCCATCAGGTCGTGCCCAAGGGGGAATACGCGCCATGTGCTGCAGCTTCCATCGTAGTCCAAAGGCAAAGAGAACGGGCAACTTCGTCAGGGAAGCTAGCCATGTGTGAGACGAGCCAACCGGGACCTGTTCCCAACCTGGAAGTTCCTCGTCCACGGCAGCCGGCATTTTACTCCCTGCGCGCCCGGCTACTGACAAAGTTGCCATATTGCCTCGTCCCACGGCTGATTGCGAATATTGACTATATGCAACACTTGCAGTACAGCTTCAGCTCATCCAGCATCGGTTGTGTAGGCTGTCACATCCGGTCACAGCCTCGTCGCCTCCTCTCAGCGATCAAGTGTACAAGGTGTGGGGCAACACAAGGTGACCAAGAAGGCAACTCGGCCTGTGAAGGGAGAGGACAGAGGATTGGGCTGGCGACTGGCATCAGGCAGACACGGGCACCCCACCTTGGTTGCATTCCCTGGAAGCACACAGCAAGAAGACACAGATGACCCGGGTCATATAACGGAAGAGCCTCTCATTCGATCAATACAAACATCGTCCCCAGAACAGTCGAATCGAATGAATTACCCCACGGACCGTCTGCTTTGCTGAGAGGCCTGTACTGCGACCCCACGGCGCCGGAACACCACTCGTCCGCCCTCTTTTTCCTCACCGTCTCCTCTCTGACATCCAATCAGCAGGAATCCGCATTTTGATCGAGCTTGGCTTGCTGTCGTGGGAACAACACCTGCTCGAGTCTTCCACCAACGTCTGTGGGAGCAAGCTGCGTGCGTTACCGACCAGGGCCAGGGCGTATCTGGATAAGTAGGAGGGGCACGCTTACATCGTCGAGAAGAGAACCCCGCCATCACTCACACACACATCGCGCGCACACTTTCTGAGCAATAACCCCGCCTGCGCACACCTCCGACGGAGGTCTCCTCTCTTCCCACCAGCTTACGCTGCGCCCCCGACGGGCAGCCTGGAGAGAGATAGACGGCCACACACACCTGATACCGTCCCTCCATTGACTTGCCTGTTTCTTTTCAACCTTCCCCTCATTTGTTCCACCGCCTTTTGCCAGAGCTCTGTCTGGACGTGTGTTGGAAGATATCCCTCATTGATTCAATCGCTTTGTACTCGACATTACTGGTGGGATCCTACCTGCTAGCAACAACAAAATGGCCGACCCAGCCAGATACCGCTATTCTGGCGCTGTGGGAAGACGCTCCCCTCCCATGTACAATCCAGCGCGAGCTTCATTGCCTGTGACACACAGTCCGGGCTATCCTCTCTACAGTGGTGACATCCATAGCATGACAGCATCCCACCATGAGGGTTTAATGAGGCCATCCGACGACTACCGCCCTGCCGCCGTTCCTGTGAGCGCCACTTCCTATGCCGTGAGAAAGGAACCCATTACGAGGAGTACCAGCGTCAAGGACGGCGCTCGTGAGCCCCGAATTATCGATCCCGCAAATAAACGGCCGATCATTGTCACCACGAAGCACCCTCCCGCTGCCCCTAGGTCCAACAGCCCCTCACGAGACTCGCGTGACCCCTACCGATCCAGCGACGAAGGTCAATATTATACACAGCCCGCCGTCTCTGCCAACCGGGGCCGCACTGGGGGCCCTGTTCCCTTCAGCGCCGCCATGGACGATGATGAATACCGCCGTCTGAAGGAGAGGACGGAAACAGATAGGCTTCCCAGAGGTGGAGGAGACCCCTACCGAACCCGTCCCGTCTACTCTGGGCCTCCCCGTCCCAACACAGTCGACTACGAGGATAACGGATTCGAGTACACCAAGCCAAGTGAGCTTGCTCGCTACGATCTAGAACACGACCGGCCACGCAGAAGGCGAGAAAGCCTCGACCGATACTACCGCCCCACCGTCAGCGTCAGTACCGACCTGGCCTTGGGCCGTCCCTACGAGCAAAATGAGGGCAGGCGTGTTCGCGCAGGCCCGCCGCCCACAACCTGGGGCCTCGACAAGATCAACAGAGCCCCAACAATGCCAGCAGCAGGTGGAATCTACGATGGCGCTGGAGTCCGCATGCCTAGTGCCCCAGATGCCAGACGATCCGGCCTGGCTATTGAGGGTCCGCCTGGCAGTCCCATGTCTGAACCACATGGTGTCCCCAGCACCCGCCCTCTTAACCTTCTTGAGAATGGCCCTCCTCGCTCTGGCCACTATGACGATTACTACGACGACTTCGATCGTGACCGGGGATACTTCCAGGATGATGTCGCCAACAGAGGGTTCGGCATCCGTGTAGACTCAGGCCTCGAAGAGCCCCGTCGTCCTCCTGACAGAACCTACCAGGACGACCGCCGCCGGGAGCCACGCCGGGACTATGGTGATCGTGAGGTAAGGCGGAGATCAGATGAGGACCTCGAAGTCGTCCGACGCGAATATGATGATCGAGACCGGCGAGATCGCCGGGATCGTGACCATGAGTATGCGATTGAAGACGATTACGACAGAGAAAGAAGAAGGCACGACAGGTCACCGCCCTCGGAAGAGGAGCGTGATCACGCTGGCCGGAAAGACAAGGTCGATCCACTTGCTGCCGGAATCGGCATCGCAGCGGCTTCCCTTGGTATCGGGGCTGCAATGCAAAGCAGGAAAGATGACAAGAACGATTCGCCATCGAGGAGATATAGAGACGAGGAAGACGAGCGCCGCAGATACGGTGACTCCGAATCCACCTACACCAGGCCTCCCCGCAAGGAACCTCTTCTCGGGGACGAGGACTTTGAAATTGTGGATCATCCGAAGGACCGCGACCGTGAAAGAGATAGAGAACGGGAGCGTGACAGAGATCGCGACAGAGACCGAGAGAGGGAGAGGGAGAGGGAGCGAGAGCGGGATAGAGACCGCGAAAGGGAGCGTGAAAGAGAGCGCGAGAGGGACCGCGACAGGGATCGCGATAGGGAGCGCGAAAGGGAACGTGACAGAGCTTCTCGCAACGAGCCGGTGTCACAGATTGAGCCTGACCGCAAGAGACCCGAGAATGACACCAAGGCCGGTGCTGATAATGTACCTATTCCAGCAGACCGGGAAGAGGATGGAAAGACTAGACCAATCCGTCGCCGGCCCAGGGCTTCGTCCTTCAATCCGAACGACACGGCCGGCCTGGCTGAGCTCAAGGCCAAGCTGGCCGAGACGGAAGAGAAGGACAAGACAGGCTCCTCCAAGTCTGAAATTCCTGTCGGGAGAGAGCACTCACCGGAGCGGAGACCGTCACCGGTCGACAAGCGTGACCGCGAAGACGACTCGGCCGCCATGGTTGTCAAGGACGACTCCCGCAGTAGCAGCGGCGAGATTACCCCTGCATCCTCGGCCGACAGAACTGTTCGCGTCGTCGACCCTCCCAAGGAGAAGGAGGCTGAAAAGAAGCCCATCAAGGGTATCCTCAAGCAGCCCAAGCCCAAGTTTCCCGAGGAGCCTAACCCGGTCAGAGAGGGTGTCGCGCCCCACAAGGACGACAAGACCAAGGCTAATGTACCTCCTGGGGCGAGGTGGACCAAAATCAGCCGGAAGATGGTCAACCCCGAGGCCCTCACCATTGGCAAGGAGAGATTTGAAGTTCGAGACGACTTCGTCATCGTGCTGAGGGTGCTGAGCAAGGAGGAGATTCAGGCGTACGCTGATGCCACGGCTACACTGAGAGGTACTCACCCTTTTGATAATGACACAAGCAGTGATAATTTCAGTGATAGCAGTTTGCTGACAGAGGACTTTGACTTTATAGAGCGTCGTCGGAAAGAGTATGAAGCAGAGAAGGGAAAAGACGATGACAAGAATGAGGATGATGACAAGAAAAAGAGACACCGTCAGCATAGCAGACGGGATCGGGATGATGATGACCGCCGGGACCGGCATCGCAGTCATCGGTACGAGTCAGACGATGACGAGGAGTATGGCGGAAAGTCAAGGCGGTCGTACCGGGAGAGGAGAGATAGGGACTAGGGGTTGATGGGTGGTGATTGTGATGATCATGAACATGATGAGAGCATGAAGTTATGACGATTTCTTTCCATGTACGTAAATATACGTTGTTTTTCTTTTTTTCTTGGTGGTCGAGTGGAATCTGGACTGGAACTTGACATAGATGGATTGGACTGGACGGGAATGGATTGGGTGAGGTAAAAGCGCTGATTTGGTTGGGCTATTATGAAGAAGTTCTTTGTTATCAAGATTTGTCTCGCCAGTCAGGTCCGGGCAGATATGGCCGAGGTCAAATTAAGGTAAGCCTTAGCGTGGTGTGTGAATTGACCTCAGTCCTCTTTCCCCAACCCAAGGCTCCGAGATGGGACTGTCGGAACGAACGCTTGTCTCGGCCGAGCGGCTGGTGCCTTTGGCTTCACTTTCTCTCGCAACAGCTTTCCCAATTGCCGACTCAGTCTTGTTTCCCGTCTGCAATGGTTCACCATCTGAAGCCCCCTCTTCAGGCCTTACTTGAGCGCTCGCTTTACTTAGTTATTCCAACCCTTTGCTACCCCCAGCCAGCCCATCGGCCGGGATCACCATATATTGGTACTCTCGACTCAGTTATCCGGAGAAGCCTTTTACCAAGTGTCGAATCCATGGCACCGCTCCAAGCGGAGTACCTCGTATTATTTACCTTTCTGCTTAGTTGGCTAGTGTTCCTCAAACTGCCAGTATCTGGGGTCATGATGAAATAGCTCTTGGTGTTTCCCCACGGGGAAAGTCCGCCCATTCAGCACCTCTTGTCGCCCCGGAGACACCCTTACTCATGACCTCTGTCTGGTTGAACACCGCATGCAAGCAGAGAATCCTCAAGTGCTGGGGATTCGCATGTCCCTCGAGGATATTTTATCAGCCGTGTTTCTGCTTCTCATCAACACAGCTGCTGCTCTGTATTTGTTTCTTCTGTACAATTATTTCTTTGGCCTAAAAAGCCAAGCGTTTGTTTTCTACACCACCAGCCCCCTCATGAGAAGCATCTGCAGCGCTGCCCGAGCTCCTCACCCACAACTCGCCTGCTAAGGCGGCCAAAGTCGCGGAGATGCCGAATCTCCATGTTCTTTTCCTTCAGGTGGTGGTTGGCTTGGTGGCTGTGACTGAAGCTGCTCCCTTTCGCCGTCACGCCCAAGAGGCACGCAACGATGCTGTCTCCTTTCACCAACACCAAGGGCGGGCAGACAGCAGTTACCTGGACGCTGCCGCTGCCGCTGCCCCTCTGGCCGCTCCCCCGAGCTTAGGGTTCAACACTGACCGCATGGAACGATGGGAGGACCGTGATTCGGTTGACGAGGAGATGGA
The DNA here is from genome assembly GCA_033296885.1 of Triangularia verruculosa. Taxonomy (NCBI): domain Eukaryota; kingdom Fungi; phylum Ascomycota; class Sordariomycetes; order Sordariales; family Podosporaceae; genus Triangularia; species Triangularia verruculosa. Next base: position 147,021 of record MU863930.1, on the reverse strand, counting down.
CCAGGAGCTGGAAAGGTGGTATGAACATTGGCACGAGTTTTACGAAATTGATGACAACACCTACAACGACAATGATTACGACGGCGACGGCGAGGATAATGATTTTGGCCCCTACCCCACGACTTACAGCCACCTCCTCGTCGGCAAAAGAAGCAGCGCCCCTTTTACTCGGGAAGACTACGAAACTCTGTACCCTTTAACGTCGTCCCTCTTCCACATCGGTTCCGACAGCAGCAGCCCGCCTCCCCCGCCGTCCAGAAAGCTAACTTACCCACCGCCCCGGCCACCGTCTTCCGTTCCAGGCGCCGTCGTCACACCCGCCTTGTCTTCGCTCGCTGACGCGTTGACTTCCTCTCAGGCCGGCGCGCTCACCTCGCTCCACAAGGAGCACGTCGCCCAGTTTGCCGTGCTCAACGGCAGGTTCAGGAAGCAGGTCTCGGACACAAAGGAGAAGCACGCCAAGAACATTGCCGATATCCTGGGCGTGCCCTTCGTCGAGGTGGGGAAGAGCGGGAGGCCAAAGTACGTGGACCTGGACGACCTGAGCGTTGAGCAGACGAGGGAGCTGGTGGTTTACTCGCAGTTTGTCGAGTTTGAGCTCCGGGCGCTGTTTCAGAAGCAGATGGGGGAGAGAGTCGGTCTGCTGAGGACGCAGAGGAGCGAGTGGAGTGCGCTGCAGCAAAAGTTTGGGGTGAGTGCTGCGGCTGAGGGTGAGGGGGAGGGGGGGCAGAAGAAGGATGTGTATTGGGGCGGGCTGGAGCAGGGGGATGTTAGTTATTATGGAGACTGGCTGGAGAAGAAGGGGGGGACGATGGACGACGATAACGGCGGGGATGAGGGGGTTGAATGGTGGATGGGGAAGAGCAAGAATAGACATGGGGCGAAGTATTAAGGGAGGCTTTGTAGGGGCTGAATATATTAACGGTGTTATATGGATGATGAGCTACATGTATACATTTCAGGCAACGCGGTTGATAGATCACATAACAAAGGGCAAGTTGCAGCCTTGTGATAATACCTGTTGACATTATATTCCGATGGGAATTCCATGTATTGACCTACCTACTTTGCTCAGCCACCCTCGACACTCACCCCTTCAACCTCCCACAATCTAACATCCTAATTCCTCAACCACCCCCCCCCCCCTCTCAACCCAACCCCTCACCCTCCCCCCCCCCTCAGGAGTAAGATTCTCCCAGTGCTCCACCGCCCTCACCACCCCCTTTTTACCCTCAACATCAACAACCTCGAACCTCCAAACCCCGCAAAACGGCTCCCTCACCTCCCCGCAGCCCCCGAGCTCAAAAGCACCCATCACGCACCCAAACTCGCCGGACGAGCTGACGGTGATCTGCTCGACCTCCATCTTCAGCGTTCCCCTGGTGGCGGCAACGAGGTTCTCCTCGTGGGCCTGGCACGCTTGAATTCCGAGGCAGGCTGCCGCGGACCTGTCTGCCGGGTGGAGCACGCAAGCTGGGGAGGCGATGTGGCTGAAGCGGGTCACGTCTTTGTAGAGGTATTCTAGCAATGCTCTGGGGGAGGTGAATGGGGGCTGTTGTTGTTGTTGTTGTTGCTGTGGCTGGGTGGTGGTGGTGGTGGTTTCGTTCTCTCTTGAGGGGGGACCGTCGTGGGGGGTGAGGCGGAGGGGTTGCTGTGATTGTGATTGTGATGCCATTATGCTGGTGTGGTGTAATGTTGGGTATTAATTTTCAAGAGCCAGACGTTGTCTAAAGGAGGTATAAAAACAAAACAAAAAAAAAAGAAGGTTTGAGTTGGGGTAATCAATGATGATGATGGTGAAAGAGACTTGTTCGGACGTCCGTCAGTCCCTCCCCCCCCCCCCAGCACAGCCGAAACGGTGACACTACATGGCCAATAAAACATGTTGAACTACATGACGACGAAAAACAGAGAAAAAAAACCCCAACCGAGTTTAAACCTTGTATATCTTGATTTTATGTATTTTATTTCCCTCTACCCATATACACAACAGCAGCAAAAAGTACTTTTCTTACACCACCCACCCATCCCACCCTCATATACCAACCAACCAACCACTGACCACTACTTACATACATCTACCTAGGTATAACAAAATATACGCGGTGATTTGTTTTTTGTCTTGTTCGTAGACCAACAACAGCAATAATAACAACAAAACAACAAACAAAAACAGAGGCAACTATAAATACACCAATCGCCACCCAACCCCCCCTTCCCCCGCCTGACCACTCATGAATATGCCAATGCCGAAAAAAGAGAACTTGTATCAAAAAGGAATTTACTACTACAGCCGACAAAACTTGACGCTCAACAAAAATTGCTGAATGTTTTCGTTGCTGTGCAAGAAGAACCGCCTGCTAGTGATCATGCTCATGTTTCATGCTCATGCTCGTGTCATCGTTCGTATTTTGGCCCCCCAAACGTCCCCAAAACTTGTTGCCGCAGCAAGATTGTAGCACGCCGCCGCCGCTTCGCAAGACGACGAAAAAAAAAGAAAAAAAAAAGGCAAGAGTTCAGGTGAACACACACAAACGAAAAAAAACCTAGTCATCCTCCTTCTTTTCGCCCCCGCGCATCCGGTCGTTCCACTTCCTCTTGCCGACCCGCGTCTCGTAGTGCGGCGCCGCCGCCTTGACGTCCTGCATGACCGACTCCATGGCGCTGCGCGTCTTGTTCCGATAGCAGTCCACTGAGACAAAAAAAATGTCAGCATGAGATTAGAGACTTGAGGGGGGGAAAAAAGAACTCACAAGCACGTTGCAAAAATACCGTCCTCCCTGCAAAAACTCTGCTCTGCAACCAGGCCATCCGGTACCCCAGGTCATTCAACCTCACCTCCTTCCCCCGGAAGCCCCTCCTCATCCTGGGGATGGCCACCTCGCCCTCCTGGTTATCCGTCATGGAAACCTTAACCATGATCCGACCTCTGCTTCGGGGACCGCGACCAGCACGGCGGCCCTCGGTGTCGGTCGTCCCGTCGTCCTCGTTGTTGTTGTTGTTGTTGTCATAGTCGCTAGCGTCATCCATAAAGAACTTGCTCCCGGTGGCGCTCGGCGGAGGGCTCTGCATCTCCCTGGGGAAGTACGACCTGGGGTACACGCTGCTGCTCTTGCGGAAGCTGTCGGGGATCTCGCGCGTGTCGACCCCGTCCAGCGTGACACGCACCCGGAGCCGGCTCTGCCTGTCCGAGTCCTCCACCAAGATGAACTTGCGCTTCTTGGCCTCGGGGATGTCGGGAAACAAATCTTGGGGCTCGTCGTCGCGGGGATCACGTCCGACGCTCATCCGGCGAGCCGCAATGGCGCTGCCGCTGGCATGAGGAGAACCGCTCAGTTGGTCGTGAATCGACATCGAGGTGGACGACCCGGCGTGGGCGGGCGCACCGTTATACGAGCCGTAACCGGTAAAAGCTTGGGAAGGACGGTCCTCGGAGCCGGAGCCGGATCCAGCCTGGGTCGGGGGTTGGTGGTGGTGGTGATGCTGCTCGTCCATGTACGAATCTCCGTCACCTATAAGACATGCTGTCGTTAGTGAAACATATTCTCAGCCAATGACATAATGACCTCCTCTCCCCTCCCCTCCATCAACACCCCCCGCCGAGAAGGATGAGAAGAGAGAGAGAGAGAGAGAGAGAGAGAGAGAGAGAGAGAGACGTGCTGCCACGTATCGAAAACGACACGCGTCGGATCATGGTAAGTGTGATGCTTTCCAAACGACGAAAACAGCAGCAAGAACTCGCAAAATCCTCCAAACGAGAAGCAAGGATACAAGGGGTGATTTCTTTTTTCTTTTTTTTCTTGTCAGGATTGCTTTCAAAGCCCCGTCAGATCAGGCACTCCGTTTTGCTCGGAGTGTGAGGCAAGTGACATGTGGTCCTGTGTGTGTGTGTGTAAGGTGCTGGTTGATATGTGTGAACAAAGCGAATGCTGATGAAGGTGCAGTGCCGGCAGCCAGACGACGAAAACGACGGCCGAAAACCAGCAAAAACAAAACTAACAACAACAACAGCAAACGCGCAACTAGTGTAATGTACAGATCTTCCTTTTGTACCAGGTTCCTGTGGTTGCCCCAGATGCGGTGTGCTCGAGAGATTTTTGTAATGTCGCCGAGCCGGTATATAACAGGTAAAACAGAAAACAAAAATGACTTGAAACTCCCTGTAAAAAAAAATAGAAAACCCAATAACACAACGGTAACCGACGAAAAAAAAAAAAAGAAACGCGAGCAAAGCAGAGCGGTTTGAAGAGGTATCACACTTAATCACAAACAAACGCGCGCGCTTCATGCCATCTGGTGGTGAAACATACCGACTTCATCTCCCCCCTGGGCACTCCCATCCTGCTGACCGTGGTGGTGGTGAATTGCCGAGTTCATGCCGCCCATGCCGGGCTTGCCAATCGCCGGGTTTCCGCTCGCCCCCATGGCCGTCGGGGTCGCCATCCCTGGCCCCGTCGGGGTGCCAATGTGGGTGGCATGCGGCGTTGTTGAACCCGCCTTGTTGTTGTTGCGCGTGTTCATCTTGGCCATTCGTCGGACGCGACGACTTCTGAGTCTCGGGTCCTGGTTGCTGTTACGCCAGCTGTCAACAGCCCGCTGAATCAGACCTCTCTTGCCTCGCAGAGGCGGGTTGAGCTGAGCCAGAGCCCATCCCACCGAGTTGCACTCGGTCTCGTACACAAGACGATTTCCGCGGTACTGATCCTTGGGGCAGCAAGCACGCGGATACACGCAGTTCTCCGTCTTGAACTCGGCCGACAGCTCATCCTGATTCACCGACTCCACATCGCAGCGGATCGTGTACTCCATCTTGACTCTGTCGCGCGAGTACTCAAAAGCAATCCACTGAACACCATTGGTATCTTGCCTCACCACCAAGGGGGTTGTGGCGGGGATCGGCCCAGGGGCAGCGTTTGGGTTGACGCCAGCAGCACCGCCATTGGGCGTGGAAAGAGGAGCACCATTCTGAGGACCTGTGGACGAGGCGCTGCCGATCGAAACCGGGGCCGAGGGCCCTGGTATCCGGTGGTTGAGGCTGTGCGTCTCAATCTTTCCAGGACCAGGACGGGGGCTGACCGTCATGCCCGCCTGCGAGTGCTGCGAGGTGTGCTGGTTCATCTGATGCTGAGGGGCCGTGTGAGACATCATCATGCTCGATTGAGGGGCCATAGACTGGTGTGATTGCTGCGGGTGTTGGGCGTACGGGGAAGAGGCAGCCTGCGCCGACATGGAAGAGTATTGCTGCTGCGGAGCGCCATAGTACATTGACTGCTGGTGTAGCTGCGATGGAGGTTGCCCATACATGCTTCTCTGCTGGTCATGACCTGATGGCGATGCTACCGAGGCGGGCGAGTTGGACTGAGGGGTGTGGTAAGATGACATTGGGGGATACGGTGGTCTCGGCATGGTTGCAGCCATCATGTCTCCGGTGTCTGAGGGCACGCGTTAGCCTTCAGCCAAGTCTGGGGTTTTGGTGTTTTGGGGGACCAAAAACCGAAGTCGAGAAATTTTCACTTACCTGCGGATGTGTATCCGCTAGTCGCACCCGGCGTGCTGTACGGGCTCGGCTGGTGTCCGTAATAAGACAACGAGTGCTCTTGGGCGTTGCTTGCCTGAGACTGCGGTTGATAGACCGAGTGGCCGGACGAGTACGCGCTCGAGTGGGATTGCTGCTGTTGCGCTGGGGTTTGGCTGTGATGTTGTTGGTGAACAATGCTGGAGGGGCGAGAATGCTGCAGATGGGGAGGAACAGGACCCTGTTGTTGATGGTGGGTGTGATGCTGCATAGAGGAGACGACCATTAGTCTTCACGGTACAGGGTTGCTTGCTAGATAAAAAAAAAAGAAAAGAAAAAAGACCAGGTGTGTGTATTCTGGAGCGCCGCAGACGCGTCTGGGAATGTTGTGCCTTTTTTTTCTCGCTGGACCGCGTGCAAGGTCTGGGCAGCCGGGAAGAGGTGATGGTCCCCTGAAAAAAAGGACGAGGGATCCACGGATGAGGTGGGCTAGCCTCGGGGATTTGGGGTGGGATTTGTACAGCACGACAGGGCTCCCATCATCCGGCATCCAAACCGACGGTGAGGAGCCAGGGAAGCCAATGCTACCCACCTAGTGGAGCAGCGAAATCCTCGGAATCACCTCCCGAGGTTTCGAGATTGCCATCTGGGTGATGTCTCGATGGCAGCGTGGCATTCTCACTTGACACACCACATGGTAGAGGGGGACAGAAAGGGTTCAATGATGGCTACTAACCAGCTATGCAAGATCGCGGCGAAGGCCACGGGAACCGTTGGGTCGACTAGGGGATGAAGATGGTGTAGAAAAGCTGCTGTTTTGTGGGGATGGCCGAAATATGTACCGACTGGGGACAGCCAGATGGGTAGATGGGGTCTCTAGGATGAGATCGAACAGGGGATAATGAAGATGATAATGCTTGGCCAAACGGCTATGGAATGATCATGGGATTGGCAGGCACGCCAGCGGTTGCCCAACGCCCTGTCTCGCAGCCCAGACCGGGGGATTCGAAGACCGAAAAGAAGCCTCAAAGCCCTGACCTGACAAGAGTGAAGGAAGGAACTCTGGCTGGTTGTGTGGTGGATTGTGGATGGTGGGAGAGCGGATGGATGGACCAAGCATGGCAGTAGGACAAGGGCTTGAAGGAAACGCGGGCAGGGGGGGGGAAAGACTGCATTTTTAGATGAAGTGGCCAATGGCGGGAACACTTGCAGAGCCGAGGGCCATGACTATTGCCCAACCGGGACTGGCAATCCGGGGCTAGCCACTGAAAGGCAAGCTCTCTGGCTTCTTGCTCGTTTTCCTGGCAGGCCCGTCTCTCCTGCGTGTCTGTCTCTGTGTGTCCGCTGTGTGTGGGTGTGTGTGTGCGCTTTCATCATGGTGGGCAAGGACAAGGGGCGGTGAGGTGTGTGTGTGTGTGTGTGTGCATCTGCGGGTCTCCATAGTCCCCCCCATGGCCAATCCCTGCAATGACAGGCCGGCTCTCTCTTCCCACTCGAGAACACGGTACTCCAATGGAACATGGAAGTCCCGCGGCATGTCGCCGATACGTACCGCTTCCTTCCTGCCATTGCTTCCCATCTGGCAGAAACCAGCTGGTTGGCTCTGGGCTGGGTCAAGCGACTGCGAATCGGCTTCGTCTGCACACGAGAGGCTGAACATGAGGACATTGCTCACCAGCACTCGCCGATGGAGTACAGGATTGAGTCCTGCGGTACGAAATACTCGCAGTCCCGTCATTTGGGATGACATTTGCAGCAGCTTGTCTGCTGCAGCTGAGACAGCGAGGTCATGCTTCCGAGAAAACTTGCACCCATGTGTGGACCCTGGTCGGAGCACTGGGGGAAAAGAGACGCAGAACGTGTTGGCCCTGTCTCCTCCCTCCCACTCAGTGCGGCGTAGCCACTCAGCAGCTCCACCACACACGCTTGAGGAGAAGCCCCACAGGACACGGTGAATTGCCTCCAAGACCCCACTTGCTAACGGTGCAACTGACTCTAAGCACGACTCTAGAACACCGGACAAGCCATGTACTGTGTACCGTGTACATGACGAGGTACCATCGAACATGGCCAGACCGTCGCACGAGTGTCGTCAGCGTGCACACCTGACTCCGGCGAATGGGCCACCACACAGGTCCGACATCAGATTTGAAGGTGAAGCACCGCGATCGCTCGATCCGTTTCTTGTTGTCCTCATCTGTGATATGCCAATTGTGACTTTTGGACCGTCTTCTGTTGGGGGTGGGGGGAAGGGGAATGGGGTACGGGGTACGGGGGCGCCATCATCCTAGCCACACCGCCGTTGGAAGGGGACTGTTCGCCGTTTGACCGGCCATGGCCTGTTCTGTCCGCCACTCTGGGGAACCCAGGCCATTGACAACGCTACCAAAAAGCCATGCATGTATCGGCCACTGGCCTGGCTACTACCACTTGGTTGAAAGCTGGGAATTGGCGTCGTGTAAAGGCGCCATTTGTTGACGTGGGAATTGAGTTGCCCCGTTGACTTGACAGAACTGCCGGTCTGATGTCTCGCACCAAAAAAAAAAAAAAAAAAAAAAATAAGTGCTGATGGTGCATCTCGTCCAGACCAAAAGCGCACTACGCAGGCCGGCACAAGCCCCTGTTGCATACTACCGATGCCCTGGCTGGTGGTGAAACAGGAGGGCCCCTGAACCCTGGCCACGCATCTTCTCCAAGTCAGGCTTGCGACAGGCACAGCCGTTTTCTGGAACAACTCGACCCCGGCATGATTGGCCAAGCAAATCAACAACGTTGACATGGGGCGATTTGGAGACGATGAGTGCATTCTGATTTTTGATATCGCCCTCGAAGAAGACGTATGACCAAACCGGCCGTGATGGGAGTGGCGACAATAGGGAAAACTCAACGGTGCATTCCCCGCAGTAGGTAAATGCCGCGCTCAAGACAACCACTTGACATTACCTAAAAGCGCGCGCACGCATGCGGAATTCTCGGTGATGGGGTCGATTGGGGAAGAAGGATTGAAAAAAGTGGCACTCACCGAGTCATGACCGGGCTCTTCCTTGAAGTGGCTGGGCGCCTGCCGGTGCTGAGCCATCTTCATCAGTCCCATAGGGTATGCTCTTCTTCGAACGTCGTGCTTGGAGTCCTGTGGGAAGGCCTGTGTCAGTCCCAAATCCCTTCTGGCTGTGTCGCGATGAACACGTTGGTTGTGGTACACGCAGCGGAACTGGCTGATCGCCTCCCAGGAACATCTGCGCGCAAAGGCGACCGCGAAACCAGGTTGTGGCCGGGGGGGGGACCCGTGCACCCGCCTTGCCGTGGACGACGCGACCATGGCTGGCCATGGCACGAGAAACGCGCGCGCATAAAGGTTCGGGAGGCGGATGCAATGGAGATCTACTCACAGATAGCTGGTTCTTTCACCACGCAATACGTGTGGCTATGAACAGTCGCGGTCTGGTTGATGTCTGTTGAAGGTCGATGTTCAGTATAGGTGAGGGTATGGACCAAACGCGTCGCTGGCAAGGATGGCTTGATGTGAAAAGCGGTCGGCAGTGACGGTGTTCTAGAAGAAATGGGGGGAAAAAAAGGGCCCAACAGTTAGCTCGATCCGATGACATGGCGCCCGGCTGGGCCTGAAGATAGCAATATAAAACGAAATAAAAGAACCAAAGAGCCAAGGGGGGCTCGCATGCAGCAGAATTTCCCAACGCTTCATGCGAGGACAGAAGGGGGACTAGGGTGGAACATTGCCGAGATTGAAACGGGATCGCGCTGAGTGTGACACCAGACCCTGGTACGATTTCCGAACGGGTGGTGCACCAGAACACGCCAATTGATTTGCCCGCGCAAACATGGGCGACAAGTGCGACGGGTGCTGCTCGAGATGGAGGTTGTAATGGGAGATCGTTATGCACATACCTTGGAATTATTACCTCGAGATGTCCCAAAATAGAAATCCTCTGAGAACGCGTCTGATAGTCGCGTTGCGCAAAGTTAGAAGGCGTTGTTCCCAAGACTCGGTCACTTGGTAGCTTTCCGGGGAAGGTTGGGGGAAGCGACGTCTAACGAGCAGCCAAATCCAGTCGGCCGGGTTCAGACCGTTGCTTGAACCACGTGCTCGCCTCCAAAACCACCACCACAAAGACGTACCCTCTTCAGGTCTTGAACCCTGCTGCTCTTGCTCACGTCTCGCCGCAAACCCGACGGTATCTGCAACGGCCCCTTTGTTAGCCTTGTGTTCCTTGAGGGTTCGGACACGATGCAATGCAGCTCCTCGAAGACACGGGACTAGGGCCATGCTGCGAAAAGCATAGCTATGATGCAATATCGCATGTCGCGATGGCGAACTGGATCATCGAAATCGGATGGCAGGAGACATCGCTTTTGCTCCGCCGTCGAACTAGGAATCCGGCTGGCTGTCTAACTTCTGAACCCTCCCCCCCGGATAAGAAGCGGTAGGTGTTCGGCGATGGTGAGGTTTGTGGCACCACTTGGCGGGATCGAGGATGCAGCATGGAACCGATGCGCGGCATGGGAGACATGGAACTGGCCACAGGATGGACTTGCCTTGAAAAGGAGAAACGGGATACCCTTCAAGAACAGTGTTAGCCAGCCGGAACTATGAAAGTTGACAGAAGCCCATGCCGCATCAAACCCATGCGCTGAACGAAGAGCAATGCCACGTCGACAACCGCACCCACCCACCCACAAAAAGGTTATGTAGACGTGGTGATCAAGAGATTCGGTCCAGGGCAAGTCCTAGTCGCTGGGAAGGGGTTTGGGGAAATGAGCAAGGTCGAAAGTATCGCGACCAACTTACCTCTTGCTATAACAAACGGCAACCTGCGATGTTTGTGCGATGCGCGCACCACAAGACGAGGACTCGACGGTGTTCTTCCGCTACAGCTGTGGCGCGATATACTATGGTAGCTTCTCCCGGAGGATTAGAGGTGCTTCGAGACGATGATGAGAAGCAACAATGTCTTTGGATTTGGTATCAGGAACGCGCAATGAGATGGTTTGAAGGTGCGTCTTTGGAAAAAAAGTTCGGATGAAAGGGGGCCTGTTGGACGGGACCTTGATATTTGAACAGGGATGATGGCGGAAAGAAATGCGCGTCGGCCACTGGGTTACACCGCAGTCAAAAATCAGCACAAACAGCCTAGCGCGAGGAGCAAGGTCTCAGATTAACGGCCACACTTCCCACGCTGCCAACCTCGACACCACGAGACAATAGAGGCCGACTGAAGAAGACCCTGCAGTAAGAAATCGAAACGTCAAGTCAACATGCCGACAGACAGCATTCAGAATGTCTTTTCTTGGCTGGCGTCTGTGGCGGATGTCTGAACAGTGACTTCGGAGGCCGTGTCTAGGACACACCTGATGATGACAAAGGTATAAAAAGAAACGAAACGAAACACACAGCACACACCGGTAGTTTGCTCTCCCTTTCGACTATCAAAAAATTCAACCGCCTCCTTCGTATTCTCAACCAAGCGTTTTTGGTCTTCCGCTTCGGTGGGTTCTGTGGACCACAAGACGGCGCGAGACGCGAAAAGGTGCAACGGTGGGAAAACGGTCGAGTCTGATCAATGTGTTAGGTAATTCCCAGTTCCCCGCAGGTGGACAGTGGTGACGATGATGATGGCTGGTGGTGACTCTGAGATGACTCTGACTGTGACGGTGACGGCGGCGTGAAGAAAGACAATTGTTTGCTTCTGCAAAATGCGAATGCACGTTTGCTACCTGCAGTGGGAAGCAAGCCTTCTTCCAGAGCCAGAACCGTCAAGGCGCTGTGAATTGCTTTTATTTTTCGTGGTACTTGGGTCATCACTCAGCATGCAGGGGTCTGTGTGGGGGAGAAGGCCAGACACGCTGCTGCACCCAGACACGTGAAGCGGCCTGACCGGGGATTTCGAATGGGATTTGGGGAAGATTGGAGGATGTCGACAGGGGGAGAAGCGAGGCCCGCGAAATGCTACACCGGCACACACCTCGGTGAGGGACAAAATGGAATGGACCGACTGACCTGGAGATGAATCCAACCTGATCAAGACCGGGAAGAATGTGAGAACGAGAACTCGGCCGGAGGAAAATCGAAAAGCTCCGAACTTGTATACCCGGGATGGTCAGTTCATGATTCCTCCGTTATGAGATTCGGAGGTGAAAGCACCGCTTCCTCGCGGCGAACAGCACGCCCGAAAGTGTTGTTGATCGATGCCATCTGGATGAAAATAAGTTGAGCGCAACTTACTATCTAGTGAGCCGTCAATTATGTTCTTAGATCTCGAGGTTTCATAAGTATGAATGCTCGAGGTTTGTACAATTTCTTGCGGATAATTGAGAGTGATTTCGGCGCTGGCGGCGGATGTTGATCCCACAACCAATAGCTTTTCGGGAAAAGAATCATCAAGACTATATGAAAACCTATGATTGTCAAGTTGAAGATGCAATTGCAGCAACAATGGGCTGAAAGCAGCAAGGATGGCTGTTGCTTCTCGACCGTTGCGCCGCCGCGAAACACCCTTGTAGAAATGGGGCGTGAGGGGGGGGTCGCCAGGGGCAGAGGCGGGAGCTGGGGGGGTGAGCTTCTTCGGATTCTTGGGGACGTCTCTTGCGCAAGCCCGGTCTTCAGTCCTTGCATTCAGCGGCAGCCCTGGTCACCTTCTGGGATCTGGCGGGAAGGGAGAAAAGGTATACAAGGTTAAAAATTGGGGGGCAACAGGGAAGGTTATGTGGTAATTGGACGTCGCGGGGGCTTGGTGGCTGCTTCGGCTTCCTCTGCACACACGCACTCACACACATCCGAACAGGGGGCTCGAGTGGGATTTTAGCACAGAACCGAGGGGACGGTTTAGACGGGTTGACGTGGGCAGGGAGGCCGGCAACGCTTGTCTCTAGAATAACTGGATATAAAATAACCACGGTGGCCGACGACAGCCAACACACGACCTGACGGCATGAGACCGGGAAAACACCCAAGAGGGGACGGGTTGGTGGGATAATTCGGCGCTTCTAAGACCACTCAACTCGAGCTGGATGAGACGCAGAAAGCAACACACGGGCAGAGGAAACGGTGACTGGATGGATGGGATTGGCGCGCCCAGAAACTGGAACTATTTGCCCGGCTTTCGCTCCGCGGACTGGAAATGGCCGTCAACCTGCCTGGTCAAGGCGGTCAACTGTTGCCCATCTGGTCTGATCCTATCATCCGGTCCGGCCAATAGAGCCAAACGGAATCGAAACACCAGAGCAATGCGCATGACAAGCGGCTCTCGGTGATAGCACACGAGATAGCGGGGGATACACCTGTCCATCACCAGAGATGTGGTTTCTAAAACGGCACCCAGGGGGTTGTAATTTGCGACAGCTGCAGCTACATCTGCAGAAGATGCAAGGCGCTTGGGGCGCACTGAAATGGCTCAGTGCCGCTGCAGACGGGACGCACAGAGGAGGGTGGGGGGGAGGCCAAGTACATCCCGCCCCGAAGCCGAGGATGGAGGGGGAGAAGGCTGTGCCGTTCGTCGACAGAAAACTTGGTGCTCGTGAAATGCTTCAACACGAGCGAAGCATGTGCATGTCGAGTTTGCCTCCAATAGGCGCGGAACCACAGCCGCGGCACCAGAAGAAAACTCTCTCGGTGGACAAACCGGCAGGCTTCCGGACGCTCCGGGGTCCTCAACCCGCTCACCGCAACCCGCCGCCCACAATTATTACCAATCCAGTTACGGTGAAGTGGGCTCTCGGATGCGCTGCTGTGCATCCATGGTGTCGGGCTAGTTGCGAATGAACAGCGAAGCAGTCTCCATCAGGTTGAGCGGTGAACAACGGTGAGCCAACTCAGCAACCGGCCAGTCGCAAAACGGTTAGAAACTCCGTAACGGGATGGTCCCATCAGTTTGGGACTTGGGAAATGAGACACTGAAGAATGACGAAACCCGTCTGCTCGAGGGAACCAGTGGCTGATGCGCCCTTTGGGACCAATGAGCGTCGCGGACTTTACGCAAATAGGGCCGATCAAGCCACAGTTGCTCTCGTCCCTCTAGCGATGTACGCTATTGCATTGATGAACACTGACTGCAAACAAAACAGCTCGTTTTCTCAGCTGATGAAACTGGACTTTATGACCATCATCGTTTCGCTTCAAGTACGACCAGTGATTCCAATAATAGCATCAACGTCTTCTCATACACTAACTACACTCACCACTCCGTACTGCTGCTTCCCATCGCATGACGCAGATCTCTTGCCCCGAGTTGTGTGCAGCTGTGGCACCGATTTGTTTGAACAATGGTGACGACGCAGTCCGGCAGTCGAAACTACCCTTGCTGGACCCTTTTTGTCTACGGTCTTGTCCCCTGGCCCCGCGAAGCTGTCGAGAGCCATGAAGGACAGCGGTACCTGGCCCTCGTCCCGACTCGCTCCCGACTCCCGAGAATCTTGAAAAGACGACATGGCTTCACAAGTTGCACAAACCCTGGGAAGAGGCGCTAACTCCCAACTTCTGGACACTAAACATCCTGGTGCTGGCACTGACAGCCACCCCAATGCAGAGGGAGACCATGGCGCCAAGCATAGCGGGAATGCCATTCGATGTTCTCGAAGGATTGCTGAGCCTGACACAACAAGCAGCGACAGCAAACAAATTCCCAAGTTTTCAGCAGAAGGAGGGAATTCAACCAGACCGGACATATCCGGGAGGTCAACCGCGCCCCACAGTCACCGTGTCTGTCAATCGGAAGCTGAGCTTCTCGTCATCTTCCACACAGCTCCAAACAATCACGCGCAATACCTTCGGGGCACCCCTTGGGTGATACTAACATGGCCCCTTCAGTACGGAAAAGTGGGCGGCCGCCCTGTGCCCTCTTGTTTCTCGTCACACCGGGTTCAGTGCTGGGACGCGCCCATGCCCCTTTCATTACCCTAGCACGGTTCTTCAGCAAGCGAGCGAACCTTGTCTTCCGGAAACTTCTTCCGCCCCAGGCCAGGTCAGACCGTTTCTTGAGGCATTCCAATGTGAGCCGAACAAGATCGCATTACATATTCCTCAAGGGCATACACTAGGCAAGGTCACAAGTCCGGAGTGTAGCCCTGGTTTTCCCCCTCTTCAAAAGGAAACAGAACGAGGGCTTTGGCGGCATCGGTATCCGCAAAACAAGACATGTCGTCGTTCCTGGCCCCTGGTTTGATAGAGCCAGGTCCCCTGTCCACCAACTTGCATGGGCCAGCGGGAGCTCGTCGAGGGCTGCTTGGCTTTTGTTTTCCAGGAATGTCGTTCTTTGATGAAGACAATAAACTCCGCTGACAGCCGTTGAATAAAAGCGACGTTTTGATGACTGAACCGGGCTGAAGCAGCCGAAAGACGTAACATAAACTTCAAGTTGAGGATACTCATTTCTTCAGAGTGGACCGACCTACTCCTCATCAGCAAAGGATGAATTCAGAGCTACATCACTGTCAGTGCGCATTGGTCGGGTCATCAATTTGCGGGACCGCATGATGGATGATACGGTGGCACTGGGCAAAGTCTGTGAGAGCCAACCTCTTCTATTCCTGGCCAGCTCATCTCGAGAACATGTGCTCGTTCCGGATAAATCACCACGTCTCCATCACCGCTGTTTCCACCGGTTGGAGAACCGAACTTGCTCCAGATACGTAATCGCCA
The DNA here is from genome assembly GCA_033296885.1 of Triangularia verruculosa. Taxonomy (NCBI): domain Eukaryota; kingdom Fungi; phylum Ascomycota; class Sordariomycetes; order Sordariales; family Podosporaceae; genus Triangularia; species Triangularia verruculosa. The sequence goes on along the minus strand of MU863930.1, from coordinate 131,854 downwards.
AATTTTCCGGTGTGGGATGATTCTTCTCTGCCAAGGTTGGGGTTTGTTGGAATGAGGGAGGAGTGTGAGTCTGCTGAAGAAAACGGACCAATATCGTACCTGGTGTCCTTACATCAAGTGTTCACTAGCAAAGGCATTCCAGCCTTATGGTATGCTTGACCGGGGAGCTCCAAACCTAGTCACATATCTCTGCTACTTGTTCAAGGATAACAGCAGGCTGTGGTTGCACAACGCTGTTCCCTGCCACGTCCCGCAACAGCCCCCCTTGCAACAGACCTTGAAAGCGACAGACGGGAGCGGGCCAAGGACGGGAACAGCTACAGGGTGGGCATCTTGTAGATTCTGACGATGGAAAAGTCACTCGCAATCCTCGAACCCAGCACAGAAAAGTGATGGGAGCATTCGTACCTCGCTGATTCTTTACATCGAAACTTCTCCCTGGGAGTCCATCATCGATGGAGCACATGACATACTTGTTGCAACTTTCCAGCCGGGCAGCGGCACAGCAGCAAATGCGTGCTCCCGTTGTGTGGCTTGACTTGGGCTTGTCTAGCTGTCCAACCTTTCTTTTTCGGTCGGCCAATCGATGTGCTCACCGTGACGGCGATAGGGAACCAGAAAGAGGACTGGCAGTAACCGGCCAGGACGAGCACGAGGCGAGAGAATGCAGCTATCCGAGGGTCCTGTGAGGTATCGCCAGCCCTCTTTTTGCCATGCCGTTCAGCGGAGACCTTGGAATACGACCGGTTCCAAGGTAGGTACTGTATACATACAGAGAAGACAGTCCAAGACTAGGTGCACAGGGGAGGGGGGTCTGTGATACAAGTGACACGTTGATGAGGGGGGGGACAAAACTCAGGGTCTGGTTTTATCATTCTGACAAGCCACACAGGACGCCAGAGCGCGCACGGAAGGCAAAGACCGACACCCTGCGGTGAAGTGTTGTTGCTCACCGTGGGATACCTTTTAGGTTTGGACGCTTCATAATAACTGGACGCCACTTTAGTCGGCTGTTGGGAAAGCAGACCTCCAAACTCTTGGGTTTGTCTTCAAAGAACCTGACGGCCCGCCGAAAAGGGTTTATCAAAATCAGAGACATGAAAATGGCAATGTCTTGGACCTCTTGAATATTAAAGCTTCCCAGCTCCTGGCAAAAAAAACCCTTTCGTCATCCGTATCACCAACCCTTTTTCTTCTTCTTCAGCACGAACACGGCCAAGTCCACAGAGAGAGAGAGAGAGAAAACGCCACTGTTTCTCTCTGAAGAAGACAACAAAAATGAAAACTGGATTGCCATCGGCACCAACAGTCTAGTGCAAGCGAAACGCACGAAGAAAACGTGTTTTCCGCGCTGCCGTATCGGCCGATTCGGGGGTCTTCATGTCTCTCTTTTCCAAGACATTTTTGTCTTTTGCCTTACTGCCGGTTGGCTTTACCAAGTACAGAAAATAAAGGGGTTGGGAAGTGTCTACTGGAACTGGTACAAGGATAGATACTATAACTGAGATATGCTTCGAAGGTAGTTAGCCTCACTTCATGCCAGGGACTCGAGACTTTTCCTAATATTCCACGACACCTATCGCAGACAACTTTTGTCTCTCTCTCGACGTCAGTTTGCATTTGGTTTCATCTCCTAGGTATCGTGGCCAGACAACATTTCTGCATACCTACATGATTTTTTAACACACCGCTGGAGAGACAGACAGGTAAAAAGTAAAACTCTCCCGTCATGGTCTCTCGTATTTGGAAGTTGAGATCTCCATGTTGGGTTTCTCGAGGTCGAGATCGGACCGCAAAAAATAGAAAAAAAACTTCTTTTCTGAACTTTGAGGGTTGGTCGCAAAACCGGGTTTTTCCTCATCGGTTACCAGCGGGCAGACAATAGGCAATTATGATACGGCGCAGGGAGATGGATGGACGACTCTTCGTCTGATCCATTCCACCATCCCTCCTCTCTGCCCCCAGCCTGATTTGCCGGTCTACTTCTTGTAGGATTTCCCCTTGCCTGATCTACACAGGTCAGAGCTGACCGAGGAGCAAAAACACTATCATTCCTAATTATTATGTCGCTGTACCCTCCTTAAAACATGCATTACCTTATTCTTCCTTCACCTGCACACCTAGGTGCCTAGGTAAGGTAGGTGTACAAACAAATCATTTTAAAGTTTACTACCCTAAAGAGAGAGAAGTCACTTGAACCTCTCCCCTAGGTGTCAATAGGTAGGTACACTTTCCGTCGTCGTCTGCTTTTTTGTCAGGAGGAAAAAAAAATATTGGGGCGATGGGAGGAACTCCCCGAGGGTCGTTTCACAATCGACATGCAAGGTCCGATACGCCCTTTTTTCCCCCTCGGTTTTATCTAGGTACCTACAATTGGACCAGCCAGACCCCTTATTTGTGACGTCAATGTTCCAGATCAAAACCATTCTTTGTTCGTCACGGTGTCTAGGCACCTAACAAATGTTCATTGCCGGCTGATGAGAGAGAGAGGGGGTCGAGGTCATTCGTGATTTTCTCTGATCTGTCAGGAAATATCTGCAGGTACCTTACCTTGCCTTGCCTAGGTACCTACCAGATAGACTTGGGCTTTTCGGAATTGTACTCCGTAAGGATGGAAGTGTATTCGAGTATCAAGTCGGGAGACCCGAAGCCTGCGGAAATCGGCTGAGCAACTCACTACCTTACTGGGCTGACAACCGGTGAACTGTGACAACGCAACTTTTGGCCAGCCAGCGTCTCCTTTGATCTCTGATACACCCCCAGCTATGACATTAACACGTCAGTAGATAGGTGTCTAGACAACTTTACGTCCGCATGAAAAAAACAAATGGAAAGGTCGGTAGCCAGCCCAACCTCTCTATCGAGAACATGTTTGTTGTCGTTTTAACGCTGTTATCGTGGTTGTCGTTGATATGCTGGGCCCCCGTGCCCCCCCCTGTCCCAATCTCCGAGCCTACTGCATAGTAGAATCCTTCGTTCGTAACGGCGGTGTGGGTTTGCGGCCGGGGGGGTCAGATATTGTCAGGGGCAGGGGGGAAAGAAGGAAGGGGCAGATCGAGAAGGTAGGGGTAGGGCGTAGTAATTATGTAGGGGGGAAAAGCATTTCTGACATGCATTCCGTAATCGATAGGCTTACAGGAGGACACAATCAATCTGTATCGATCGTGGCAACAAATATGAACGCAGGAACAGGTGTTCGGCTCTAACTAGACGATATTTTGCATCTGCCAGTTCTCAGCGTGAGCATTTGATACGGCTAGAGCATTTTTGCGTACCTAGATTACCTTTGCATTAGAATCGTGTGCTTGGGTGAGGTGAGGTGAGATTATAGAACGGTTCCGAAGCCTACCTAGACAATGAAAGTGCTGACAATGAATCCACCAGAAGACAAGGACCGGCACAAGGGGGGGGTGCGGGAAGACGGGACAAGGGGCGGTTGGACGGGTTCGTTGGCCGGTTCATTTGCTCCATTTTGCTGGCGGTGCGAGAAAGCCCTGCCCTGGCATTTGCGTTTTTAGTAGAGTGAGGTATGCCGAGCCTAAAAACGGAGACATCGCGAAGTTGTAGGTGAGAAGAGAAGGGGACAGCATGTAAACGGACAACTCTCACTCGGAAACTCGAATTCTTAAACAAAACCTAGAAGACAGATGTAATGGGTGGAATAAGAAGGGAAGACGTTTGCTAGATGGGTACAAGAGACGGGGATCTCAATCACTGCCATTTGTTCAAGAGTAGGTACCTAGGTAGGTAGAGAAGCCATCTGGCTTTGATGCTGTACAGATAGGTATGAGTGTTCCCATGTGCTATAGACTCACTTTACATTTTGACGTCGTCATCTCCGTCCGCGTCAAAAAGCAGAAAACCCGTCCCAACACACCTATATTGCAGATCCACTGGAAGAAAGGTGAAATACGTTGAGAAATTTCATTGTCTGCCACAGGCAATGCCTCCCATATTGAAGCGGGCAGAATATTGTAAAAGAAGTACCACACATCACTCGCTCATGCAAGGGATCTTGACGAGCACCATCTGCTCTTTACTACCACAGTAGGCCACTTCAGGTTCTGAAATCTTTTATTCACATATTTAAAATGCCCCCTTCAAGTTGACGACGCCCAGTCCAGCAAGACAAACCCGCAGACTGTGTCACCAGGCACTCTGTAAGCACGTTTGGAGGCTTCAGCTTGTTTTCGGTAACCGAATCGGCAGACGACACCAGCTGAATCCGGTGCTGCTACAGTCCAGAAGAAATCAAGCAATTCCCTGCTGTTCCTGAGCATAGGAGACAATGGGGGCTTCAGATATCTAATCCAGGCCCTGCAGCAATCGGTGTTTTCTAAGGGTTGTCTTTGAATGCATACCAGAAAGTAAATCTGTAGATACCAGGAGGTGGCCACGCTCTTGTAGGAGGACTTGAGGTGTTTCCTGACCTTCTTCGATATACAACTGCTAACCACAACAACTACATACATACCACCAACAACAACAGCAACACCATCTAATCTCACCTCATACAATCAGCACACACAAAACAAAGTTCCATTTCCTTAAAAAAAAAAAAAAAACTCTCGCTATGCAAGGTATCCATCTTCATCATCATCATCAAATACGCCTTCCCCCCATCAAAAACCGCCTCATCATCTCTACCAAACAGCAACTTAACAAAACACTATCAAATAATCCCTACACAAAAAACCAAACCAAACCAACCCCAACCCCAACCCCCCTATCCCACAATATCTATAAACCTAAATATGTAGAAATCAGAAACGAACGAGTCATTATCTTCTCCCCTCAGGTAAAAAACACCCCGCTGTGATCATGAATATAACATGCCCTATGATGCCAGACACTGTGCTGTGCTGATGTGTTGAAACTCCTATCCTCCCTCAGCCTTTCTTTCCACCCGTCGAAAATATCCTTAACCCAAGTCCCTCATCCACCAACAAATAAATCTTCTCGCTCTTAAACAAGACGAATGCACATGCTATGATGAGAAAATTCGATATGATTCCAACTGCCTTCAACAAAAACAACACCCCTTCTTCGAAAACAAAAACAATAGACAAAAGAAAAAGGAAAAAAAAAACACAATGGGTATAGTATATCCTTCCCTTCCTTCCCCTCACATCTGCCCTACCTAGCAGGCCAAACCTTCGGCCCCCTCGCCTCGAAGAACGACAAATCCAACCCCGTATCATTCTCCCCCACCGTCCCAGTCGGGACATGAACATAATCCCACTTCCTGGTCGTAAACGGAGCCAACCTCTCCCCGCCACCTACCCCGTTGCCAGGTACAACATTGTTCCCAGCATTCATCCCCCACAACCCCAGCGGCACCCCCAAGCTCCCCGCCAACCCCAACCCCGCGTTAGTATTCACCGTCCCCTGCCCTCCTTGTTGCTGCTGCTGCTGCTGCTGCACCTTTCCCCTAGGATCCCTCTCCTTCAAACTAAACCACACCCCCTCGTGATTCCCCTGCCAGCTCAGCAAATACCTCAACCTCCCGTCCCCGCCCGCCGCGCTCTCCTTCAGCGCCCTCACACACTGCGCCCTTTGCTCCTCCGGGAGATTATCGCTTAGCACGCAGCCTAGGTCAAAGACCCTGCTGCTCAAACCCCTCGTGTGATACTCCGGGCCGTGCAGAGCATCTAGTTCTTGCATGAGACCGGCGCAGATAACGAGCAGCCTCGCGCGGATGTCGCTGCTCGCCTTGCTCGCGTCAAAGGTCTGGGTGTGCAGCGTGATGAAGTTTAGCATCAGCGGCAGCCACTTGGTGATGATCTGCTGCTTTTGCACCAGGTCGAATTCGGGGTTGGCGAGCAGCTCCCAGAGATCAGAGAGCCGGACCACGACTTCGGGCGGGAGCTGTGGCTGTCTTGCTCCCGGAGGGCTACCTCTCATGAGGGCTTCAATGACAGACAGTAAATTCTCCGCGATCTGAAGAGATTGCTCCGGGACCGGGACTGTGTTGACCAGCAGTGATTCCCGTGGGGAGGGAATGAGACCGAGGAACCGAGACTGGGCTCGGCCTTTGAGCTGCTGGATCACGTCCACGTTGAGAGAAAGAACTATCCCAACCCACGTCATATTCTTCTTATCGATTGCCTTGTCCATGGCGCTGGTCAACAGGTCGAGGCTGGATGGTTGCCTGTCGGTGGCAGATTGTGGATTGTTGCTTTGATCACTTGAGGGGGTAGAGGTTTGGAGAACAAGCTGGAGATGGCAAAAGGGCCAAGTGAACTCGTTGGTGAGCTCGAGGATTTGGTCAAAGGTGACGTGGGTTTGCCTGTCGGCATCTGGGAGGAGGAGCGTGGTGATTATGTTGTCGATCCAGCTGCCTACATAACCATCCGGGCTCCTGGCTGCCCAAGTGGCCAGTGCACGACCAACACCGGCAGCATCCTTCAGCACCAGCAGTTTGATCAGTGTGGAAAGACGCTCCTGGATGATAGGATCATCGAGAGGAAGGCCGATTGTGTCGTTTTGAGATCGCGCAAAGGAGTACTCGGCCATCGCGGAACCAATTAGACCCAGCATGTCCTTCGGGTTCTCTCTCAGCACCTGCTCTTGTAGGTTGGTGAAGCGGTAAAGCTCCTCTTGTGTTATCAAATCGTAATCTGCTGGAAGGGGATTCATAAGGAGCTTGAGTGTCTCCTGCATGTACCTGGTTCGGTAGGTGATTTGGACGATTTGGGGCCACATGACGCCTCCGGTTGGGACCCGAGTGACCGGGGTCGGCGTAGAAGAGTCGGATGTCGATGCGAGTATTGCCGGCATCGTAAGGCAGCCATTGGAGACCAAAAGAGGGAAGATGCGATCGATAGAAGGTCGGTTGGTGAGAGTCCGTAGGTAAGCAATCCACTTTGCCATGAGCACATCGAAGAGCGGCGTGTCGAACACTCGCAACCGAGCGAGAAGAACGCCGTATATCCGCTGCTTGTCGCCCAACTCTCCCCAGCTTTGGTGTAACCTTTGTATAATGGTTTGGAACAAGTTCTCCATGGTTTTTTTGTCCACAATTGTGCCAGCGGCCAACAGCTTCTCGATCTCTTCATGCAGGTCGTTGCTATCATCCTGCAGTCGAGCGAGCATGTTATCCGAGACAGGCGAGCAGGCGTCCACAGGGTTTTGGCGACTGCTAAGTGCTAAGTCTTTCTTGAGCTGTGTGGCCAGCTCTTCCATCCCAGGTAGCCTCGGAGCAAGGGAGACGAGCGAGACTAGTAATGGACGAGCAGCAGGCCCTTGTTCTAGATAGATGGCCCTGAGTCTCTTGCTCAGATCGTTGAAAAGTCCTTTGCAAACACCCAAAGCTGAGAAAATGAAAAAGTGTCGGTTAACTGTGTTGGCTATGGCAGCCAATACCTCCACGCAGGCGTTGGCGATGAGCGATTTCAGAACATCAGCAAGCATGGATAAATCCTCAGCAGCTTCGAGCAAACGTCGAATATTGCCAAATAACGCGAGCGATATTCCAGGTCCAGTGCTTCCTGTTTTGTCCTTCCCACCATAAGTTGTAGCCACGCTATCTCGGAGCCAGCGACCAAGCTCAGCCTTGAGTGTCCGGCTCGCTGTTTGTATTTGGTGACTCAGCTTGTTGATACTCCGCGGTTTTCGTTGCGTGATGGGGTCTGTTGGGTCCATGGGAAGACCCAATGAGTGTTTGACCAACTTCAGAGCCATTTCAGCATCTCGTGCCTCGTCATCCACACTGAAAGAGGCACGGCGAAGCATTCCACTTCTAAGGTTCCTTTGTTCGCTGGATAGACCGAATGGAGGAATCTCGGCGAGAAGCCGAGTAAATACTGGCCCATCAGGCAACACATCCTCAGGGCTAGTGATACCACCACGTGCGCTAAGCCATTGTATATATCGGGGCACGGAAAAGGTACCGGACCGAACCAGCTCACACACAAGATGATAGAGATGGTCTTTGCGCTCTTTTTCGACGCAAGGGTCGGCATCGATAAAATCCAGAATCTCAGTAGTAACGTCCAGACCGAGGGTGCTCCAGTGTTGCAACAGTTGACTCGTGATGTAAACTTTCGTCCTCCCTGGCCGGTAAAGGGAGGTACACCACTCCAACAGTGCCCTCGATAAGGCGGATTTGTCTTTCGAAACATTCCAAGAATTTGCCGGTCCTTCGTCAGACATGGGTGCCTGAAGGTTCCTATCCAACCACTGCACTAATATGTGGCGAGCTGCAGGCTGCGATCTATTTCCGGAAGCCATAAGCTGTTCATTTCGTGAGCTAATAGCCGCGAAGGCTTCGTAGCGTGCAGTATCGCCAATTGGCAAGCACGACTTGATCGTGTCTCGATATTTGGACCAGACAGAAGGCGAGACAAAGTTCTCGGGACTGCGGAGTATTAGTGTATTGAGCAGTGTTGTGAGCTTTGACAGGAGAGGCTGTAGGATGTCTCTATCCGGATGGTTGAAGACCTGAATGACGATTAGCAGGTCATCTTTGACAGTAGCTCAGAGAAGGACACTCACCAACTGATGGTGACTAACAAGCGCGATGACCAGCCTCCGTCCGTATTTCCTGAGCCTTAACAGGTCTTTCCAATAAATTTCGGTGACGAGCATCCACATCGGAAGCCGATTCTGGTTGCTGTTTTCGAAGCTGGACACAAGCCACTCCATGTAATGCTCCCGGTCCAGTAAGTTTTGCTCATATAGGTGCGTAGCCAGTAGGACCACGTACTGGACCTTGGCTTTCCAATCCTTGTCGTCAAAGGAGAAGAGAACAGTCTCAACAAACTTGTGTACCGAAACCGTCCACTCCTTAACCCAACGAGCTTCAGCACCTAGAGACATGGCGAGACTAAGACCCTTGCGCTTGCAGGTGCGAACCTCGTTGGCATTGACACATTGGATTAACCAAACAGCACGTTCAAACGGAATCCTCTTGTTTAAGCACTGATCTAGCAAGGCTTGACCTCGGAGGCCGTGGGGAATAGTTCGAGCAAGTCTTCGGAGAGGAGATGCAGGGTTTGCCAAGTCCTTTAGCCATAATTCTCTCTTCGTATCGGTCACCGTCACTCGAGGCGGGTATCTAAACGTCGAGTTGGACGTTATCTGACCGTTGTTTCTTCTTGCTCCCAGCGCAGCCGTGAATATGGCCGAGAGCGTCTGCAGGCCCTTGCTCTTCACCCCTGGAAATAGGTTCTGCTTGCCCGATGATGTGTCTGGATTAAATGAAGCCTTGTCGAAATGCCCCTGTCGAATGACATTCTCAGAGAACTGGTCCTCGACGTGTTTTCCCGTCCAGGGATAGAAGTCTGCGTAGCCAATCGACGGAGGAGGAGGCAAGCTTCCTGTAGCATCGCCAGCGCCAGCCCTTCGTTGTTGCGAATTGCCTTTCCCCTGTGTATAATAGCGCGGCGCGGCAGAGGGTACCTCGACCTGGTATGGTTTCGGGGCTATATCCTTCCTTCCTGTATTGGTCGGCCCTGGCGGAGGTTCGCGACGGGGAGTACTGGGCGCGAATCGCAATCTGCGCTGGGGCATGGGTAGAGGGGCATCAAGATCGATAGTTGGGGGATGGGAGAAGTGGGGACTCATGTCGCCCAGGTCGGACGAGTCGGTAGGCAACATGATTCGGGACGGAGTGAAGGGTTTCGAGGAGTCGATGGCGTTGGGCGACTCGATGATGCCGGTATGGGTGATGGACTCGAGGGAGTCGTGGGAAAGCTCGAGCTTCAGGCGCGAACCGCCGCGGCGCTGGCTCGGAAACCTCATGTTTGCGCCATCGTTGTAATCCGGCGGAGTGAACTCTAACGAGCCTGTCTCCTTTCGTATAGGGGAGGGCGGCAGAAACTGCTGTTGTTGAGAGAGAGCGCGCTGATGCGCTACCGGCCGCTGCGACAGACTCGACCCGGCCAGCGAGTGCTGCTGGGGCGGTCGCTGCTGGACGCCCAGTGGGGGCCGGGAGCTCATCTCGTGGAGTACAGCGAGTGCGCCATAGTCATTCGATATTCTGGGTGGTGATGGAGGAGTGTGAGGTTAAAGGTGGACGTTCTCCGTCGGTCGGCGATCAGATATCTCGGACGGGTAGGCTGGACGTCGGTCGGAGCCTGGCCCCTGCCCGGGATCTGATGGACGAATAGGGCGGCGGGCGGCTTCGGGAGAACCTGGAAGTGGCTTCGTCGAAACGGCTGACACTGGGTGGTGAGAAACGCTGTCGCTGATCGCGTGTCGTGTCAAGACGGGGCAAGGTCCCAGGTCCTGTTGTTTGCCTAGGTGTGCAGAGATTACAGCAAGAGGAGGGTGTTGGAGCACAAGATTTGAGCTGAGGTTGGCAATCATGTTCGTCGTCGTGGGACGGGAGGTCGGGTCCCGGGAGCACCACCGACCTAACGTAGTGTAGGTAGTGTAGCGCTGGGCAATGGCGTGCACCTGTGCCCGCTGCCCACTTTGGCCCTGGAGTGCTGCTGCGGGTTGCGGATTGCGGGTTGCGGGCAGTTGGACGGCTGGGTGGGGCCCTGCAAGCCCAAGGTGTCGCTCAGAGGTCCCTCACTAGGTGGCACCGTCCAGTGTCGGCCGTGTTACGATTACGCTGATCCAATTACATATCTCCAGCACGAGAATGACCACTACACCCATCACTTTTGGCATGAGGGGGAGCCCAACGGAGCTGCCGGCCTGCAGCTGCTTACATTACCCCATCTGTGTACGGGTATCTCCATCTTCTCGGACCTTTGTTCTATGGGTGATCGATACACTGTGACTCCGCAAGGTCAAAGGGCCATCTCGTATTTCCGGTTCCGAGTGTTTGCTCTCTTGCGTACGGTTGCGAAGGCGAGTCCATGGATGTCCAACAATATCGGATGCATCATGGTGGGGCAAACCCTCCACGGTCAACGAGCCTGTGCAACCTGTGTCTGAGAGACCGGCAGTGCTGATCAACTCCCCGATGCTCCAGATCGTGGGCGAGATAGCCGTCCCGGCCGTTTGCTATATTAGTCATGATAAGAAAAGCAGGGCGGCGTGGACGGCACATGTCTGCTGCCGAATCAGGGCTTTTGCATGTCTCGGCTGGAGCTGATGCTGAATTCTCGGGCAAATATGAGCACTTGCGACTGACCAGCCTGTTTAGGATTTTGGCGGCCGTTCTGTAGTCCACCAGTCGATAGCCCGATGCTTGAGGCAAGGCAGCCCCGGGCCCGAGGTTGATATCGCGAAAATCCTTGACATGTTGGATTCAGCAAGGTCCTGTCAAGCTTGCCAAATTCCAGTGTCATACGACCTTCCTCGTTGGGTGCCAGATATGAGCTGGGGAGGGCAGCATCTGTCAGCGTGGGGGGGGGGAGGGTGACAGCATGAGGTAGTTGTTCGCCCCTCAAATCCGAAAGACCTGAGTTGGGTTTTGAAAATATCCGTTGACGAACAGTGCATTAAATAGTGGGGTGACGTTAGCGCAAAGGAGCCCGTCCCAGCTTTCGCGGATCTCTGTGCTGTGGAGCCACCCCCAGCGACATCGCCTGGGGTCTGGCTTCACGTAATCAATCTCCAGCGCACGCTACTCCAAACACGTCTCTCTGTATCGCAGCAACATCACCACCAGCTAGTTGTCCAAGTTGCGCAGAATAAGCCACCCAAATCGCAATGTCATCTATCAAAGATCCCCGGAGACCGGACTTGAGTACGTTTAACCCGTCTTAGTTGCTTGCTGTCTATTCGGCTCAATGGAAGCATAATCACCTACCCGCCCCAAAACTGACATGTGTTCAACGTGCAATAGTTGTCCCTTATCAAGAACCGGCCGGCAAGTCTGACAACCCCGAGCTTGCGTCGACTCTGTCCTCTACACTGCCCATGGCTGCTATCTTTATGCGCAACCGTTACGTTGGATGGTGAGGGGGGGGGGGGGGGGG